>CM076570.1:1002182764-1002658448 GCA_034641835.2 Pinus albicaulis
GGTTCCCATAGATGAGTAAAAACGAGATCGAGATCTTGGTCGGCGGTACCGAGACGGAAGGTGGAAAACCACAGCGAGGGGCGCAGCGAAACCCGGAAAAAAGTGCGGAGAGAAAAAATGCGGAAAAAGTCGAGGTCGCGAGTTTCGACTGGTCTCTCGATTGAGGTCGCGAGAAAACGGTACCGAAAAGTGCGACCTGGAGGTCCAGGTCGCAGGTTATGGGCCAAAAAGTGCGACCCCCTGTTCCGGTTGTCTCGGCGGCAGATTTTCAGAAAAGTTGCCGTCTCAGTTGCGGCTGGTGTCGCTTACCTGCGCAATAGGGCCAGAAACACACGGAAGTTAGAAATTTTAAGTTTTTAGGGTTTTATGTGAGAAAAATGACATAAAAAGAGGAAAACTAAGCAGCTGAAAAGAAGCCCTAGGGCCTGAAGTAGCTGGATATGCGGGAATATGAAAAACGACAGCGGTCGTAATTTAAAACCCGTGTGGAGTCGCCATTTGTTAGTATGAATTCTTTGTCGAAGCGTACGAAAAAGAACCACTTTAGCTACGCATAACTAATAGCCCTAACAACAATAATGGCTGCAAAACATCTTCAGATCTGCAATTAGTAGTTAAAGTGCTGCAACAAACGGATCTATAAATGGAAAGATATTAAGCAGTGAAGTAAAGAGTTTGCTCCATGCATCCAACAGACAAGACAAGAACACGATTTTTGAATGAATTTTTATATTACGGGGCACCTGGGAGGAAACAAGAAGGTGTATCCAGATCTCCTCAATGGGATGGGTTCTTTGTAGTCCTCAGCACTTCAGATCTAAGCTTTCTCTCTCTTGTGGATGTAGAAAACCCAATGTAGAAGGTAGAGCTCAATGGGAGCAACAATGGCAGAAAATGAGACCGAGTGTATAGATCCAGAGTGATCTAGTATGCAACAAAAGGTGAAGAATGAAGGGGAAAACCCTCCTGTTTATAACAAAATATTGGGTCATTCTAGATCTTGGTGCATGATTAAAATAATGTTAACCAAATCTAGATCCACCTCTATGGAATATTTTATTATTATTTGTTGGAGGAAAAGGGTGTTTGACTTGGGTCAAATCCCTTGATTAGTGAAAAATAAATAAATAAATGATTTATTTATCTTTTTAAGGAAGTGGTTGGGATATAATCAAATAAATAATGATTTATTTGATTGATGGTGGTTGATTTGGTCATATTTAACAAGGAATATTATCTAAATAAGATTTAAATAATTATTCCTAGAAAATAATAAGATAACTATGGGTTTATCTCATTAATTTCTTTGTTTTTGAGTTAAACATGACTGGGAATAATAATTAAATTATGGTTTAATTAATTATTCCTTTTTGGGTTTCCTAATTAACATAGTGAAAGCAGTTTTACTTGGGGTAAAACTGGTCTTACATGGTGTACTTGGGTCCATCTAATGATGAAAGGTTAGATGACCAAAAAATGGTGTAACAATCCAAACTATAACAATAAAGAAAACAATTCACTAGCACACTAAACTGAGGAACCGGTCGAGGGCTTAAGTTGTCGCACCATCCAAAGCTTAATGCAATTAATTAAATTACACACATCATTAATTGTAACCACACCAGTAACAACAATAAAATAACTGAGAAATAACTATGAAATTATGTATTACACTCTAACTAACCAATTATCCCTATTAAGAAGGAGGGCCCTTCCTCCTCGGTAGGGGATGGTTATTAAAAAGCACACAAACTACTTGAAGGAAATTATTGAACCACAAAGTTGATATTTTCATTATTAAAAGAATCACGATGACATAGCTCTAGTGTTTCCCACTTCCAATCCTATTCCCTGTTTCTTCACTCTAGCCCTCATGAGATTTTTTTTCTCTTTTAGAGATCTTAATTACAATGAGAAGATCATAATGAGAATTTTTCGATTCTCATGTGATTTAAAAAAAAATGACATATTAACAAATACATAACGATTTCCATGGAACGGGTAAAACTATAACAATTTCCTTTAATTACAATTATATTTAAAAATATCTTAACCAAATGATTTGGATGCTCCACAAAGATCTCCAAGTGATGAGATGTTTCTTTTGACTTTGACGCGCTCCTAGATCCAGTCTTATTAGGAAAGGAAACATGTTCTTAAGAAATTATGTGTAACAACAAAAACTCATGGAGCATTAATTAATCCAAATCAATAAAGGAACTAAAATATAATCCTATAATAGCAAGCTCTGATAGGCCATCCAAACCTAAAACAACCCATACGTTATTTTTATGATAAAAATCAACCTAGGAAAGTAGTTCTAATGTCAAATTATAAGTAGAATTGGACTAAGAAAGTGACAAGTGAAAAAGGACATACTTAGGTGAATAGGGGTTGTTACAGTAATAAGATATGGTCTTGTTGGTAAAAAAAGGATAAAAGAAATAGGAAAATAAATAGGAAAAATATGACAATTCTATGACCCAACATCTCCTCCCAGCATAAGCTTCTGCATGTCCTCATGCATATCCATTTCACCGATGCCTGAAATGCTCAGAGTGAACTTTTGTGAGGTTTTATTTTACTTCCATGTCTTCACCTCTAGCCCTGTATCCTCGAGAAATAACCAATTATCCCTCCCAACAATCATCAATAATAATATATGGATGCTGATACCTATGGGTGGTTGACCAAACAAGAGAAAACTTGAATCTAAGTCCTATCCATCCTTCACTAATATTCCTAATACAATAAACATACCGATGAACTCTGGAAAGTGCTTGCTCAAAATTATGATAACAATAGGGGTCTCCCTTCTTCAATTCTTGTCTGGAAAAATCCCACCTCAACTTGCATCCTTATAAGCCACAATTTCTCATTCCTTGTGTATTTATCTAGAATATTTGTAGAAATTATTGTCGATGGTCCATTAGAAGTGTCTTAGTGGTTGAAAAGCACCATATTTTATTGTATTTGTGTGCAACAACTTTAGTTGAACCAGGTTCTCCTCTAACAAAAAATTATACCCATTCTTCATTAGATGTTATAGTATCATGGGCAAATTTCCAGCCTATCTAATTTTTCATACACGAAACAAAAGCCTTGAGTTTTACACCTCCCACATAGGGTGCTAGATTGAATGATTCATCCCCGAAGAAAGCGACATCATGTAGGTACAGCTTGGACAAAATAAATTTGTTTTGAGAAATTCACTTTGAAATGTTTTAGTAAATCATGTATCTTCCTTGTCTTATATGGTCTCTTTTCCTTCAGGGCAATTAATTGTAATAGATAATGCTTTTTTTGAAAATATTAAGGATAATAAGGAGAAGGAATCATACCACACAATAAGCCATTAATGATCTCATAAATGGTCTCCTTTTCTTATTGTAACAACTTAACCTCTCCTTTCATTCCCTTCACTTGTTTCATTGCTTGATTGCTCTCGTTCTAGATTTTCACAAATTCTACAATTCTTAATTTTTCAGCCCACTCCTTGTTGAACTTGTTGACCATTTCCTCGTGTTTCTTTAAAAATATGACTTTATATTTTAGAAATAAAGCTAATTTATACCACTTATCTAATACCCTCATCAAATCTTAAAATTTAACATGAGTTGTTTCATATGTTATTTTAATATTCTCCTTTTGATCCCTTTTCTCGTCCTGCTACTCTATCTCAACTATTGGTTCTTTTGTAACAACAAAATCATCGATAGGTTATTGTGGTACAAGAGTATTTTTATTTTCAATCTGCTCTATTTTAACTGTTAGTTCTTGTGTAACAACAACATCATAAATAAGTTTTATGGATTAACAATCTGTTTTTCTTCTTCTTGCTCTGATTTTACTATTGGTTCTTGTGTAACAACAATATCATCAATAGTTTATTATGGAATAGCAGGTTGAAATTCTTTGTCATGTTCCCCCACTTGTACTCCAACTAAAACATTAATGGTCTCCATGATTTTATCCTCCTAAAGGATTTTTTGGAAGCCCTTAGAAAGTTTTTTTTGAGACAGTAGATAATGACATTTCTACAACCTCTTGAAACATATCCAATCTAGTTTCATTATTAAAATGAAGATGTTATTTAACCAAGGCAAGTTGTTTCTTTAACTCCTCATTTCCCATTCTCAGATTTCCAATTTTAATGAGAGGGTAAATTTTAATCTTACCTGGTAAAGTAACAATCTATTGTTATTTTGTCTTCTCTTATATTACTAGTCCTTTTGTCTCCTGTTGTTTACCTTGTTCTTGTTTAGGCTCTCGTGTAACAACATGGATTTCAAATGTAGAGGGGCATTCCTTTGTAGACTTATACTACTTTTATCTTTCCTTTTTCTCCTAAAACTCATTATGTACAGTTCTATTAGCTGTAGTAGTGGGTTTTTGAGTCTCTTTTGGTATAACAGTTACTCACACTCTTTTCCTAGGGGTTCTTCCACCAATTGAGTTTTTCACTTTCCTTTTCTGCACTATTACCTTAATTTATACTCTTGGATTGGCCCCTTCAGGTGTCTTCACTTCCTCATATATAATTTCAGGCATAAATATTGTTCTATCAATTTCTTCCTCCAACACTTCCTCTACAATCAGGCACCCACCTTGGCTTTACTATGATTAGTCACTAGACACCACCACAGGTTCTTATTTTCACATCTCCTTTCTTCATGAGGATGAAATATGGGCCATTCTAATGGAACTCAAATTCTTAGGGTTCCGTCGACTAACCATATGAGGTGTATAAACCCTACTCAAGTTAGAGAATATGATTATTTCTCTTGCAAGACGTAGCAGTTTCAACAACAGGTGTTGTCTCAGTGTTGGGTGATGCTTCAGTACTTGGTGTTGTTTTAGAACTAGGGGTTGCTTCAACACTGGGTGTTGCTTCAACTGTCTCTTCATGCTCCTCATTCACATCAGCACAAGGTCTCACTACCAAAGCATGCCATGAGCTCTTTTCTCTATGTAATAAATGCATGATGATTTTTAATGAGTGCATGGTTAGTAACACAAATTTCTAGATGTTTTCCCCCTTTCACAACCTCTACATGTGTTGTAATGACTTCAACAAGTAGTATGGTAATTTAATCAACCATCTTGTCCTCAGATGTGTTAGGAATTGAAAGTGATATTTAAAAATTGTGCAAAAATGTCCCTCACATGTTATGAAGTTTTGGATGAAGAGGGCTACATCTTTCCAAGGGTGAGGAAGAGATGTTCTATCAAAACCCTTGTGCTTGGGCTTCAATTCTTCTCCCTCCTGTAATAACATTGCCTTAGCTTCATGATTGAACACTTTCCTTGAAAACCACTATTCTCATGTCTTAGGTAGCCCTCTCACTGCAAGAAATTATTCTGTAACAACAATTATGAAGCCCCTGACCACAAAGTTTTTTTCAACTAACACTTGGGGAAATTCTAAAGTGACCAATTCACCGAAACATTGTAAGTTTTTAAAATAACCCAGTCATATATCCCTTTGAAAAATTTATAATGCTTTTGGATGTTGTAACAACACATTAACAGAGTTGGGTTCGTGTATGACCGTTTCTCCAGCCAGAGCTGCTCACAAGAACACTAGTCAACAATGTTAGGAACTTGGAATAGAGTTGCTTTTGCACACATAGATGCTTGCTAAGGGGAGAATGTAAATTTTTTGGAATTACCGGAGGTTACTCATCTTTATTACCAATTTGGAAATTTTAAATTAAAAGGATTTTTTGAACTATTGCACTGATCTATGGATATAGCAACACAAATAAAAAATTAAATTAATAATGATGGAGTATTGTTACTAATAGCGATGGTTACATCAATTTAATTGTAAAATGTAATGGTTTTAGAAAGGTCTAATCGTGCAGTATTATGGAAGGGTGAGGTATGTATTAATTGGACGAATAATTCGATTTCCTAAATACAACCTAATTAGGAAAGATAGCACGTGCTTAAGAAATTGTCTACATAACAACAACAACTCATGAAACCTTAATTAATCCAAATTAGCAAATGAATTGAAATTTAATCCTGTAACAACAACCTTCAACAGACTATCCAAACCTAAAAAAATCCATCCATTAACCATTTAACTACCTAACCCATAAGCATCAAATCCCTTAATCCCTTAAACCTAAAACCTAATCCCTATACCCTAAATACCTAAATCCCATAATTCTCCAAGCCCCTATCCACTTAACCCCCAACACCTCAATTAATTAACTATTTAAGCACATATTGTGCTAATTCCGGGGCTAAAAAGGGAACTAACCAGGGAGGTAATGTAGGTGCAAAAAGAGCTAGACTTGGCATTATCACTAGTGCTATTTTGTGGGGAAATTTATGGTGTTATTTATGATGCTACTTATGACACTATTTACGATGCTAATTTATGGTGCGATTATTTCCTGAATTAGTACCTAACTGTTATGGTCAACAAAAGCAATGCCAAAAATTGTGCCATCCCGATAAATACACTAAAACAATCCTTGGAAGAAAAAAAGGGAGATAATCATAGGGATATGTTATAGTGTAATCATTAGTATCAATGTGCTAAGATTTCATTATTACATCTTCGCATGTATGAATTTCATGCATACACAATGGTCCTCGAACTCTTTGAAACAATCTAGACACATACCACTACACCAATACTTTTTCATGTATGTTGTATGGGATATGAATAATAAAATCCTTAAACCTTTTTTCATATTCATATACTATCTCTCCTTTATTTTTCTTAATTTCCTTAATTTTTTGGGTAGCAATATCTTCAATATATTGTGCTTTAAATAATGAAAGAAAAATAGGTTTAAATTCTACTTTAGTATTTTTTTTGGTTCTCTGTAGAATTCATAAAACAAGGTAATGGTGTCTTCCTCAACACATTTGGTTCTCTGTGATGTTCATGAATCAATTTAATGCTCTTTTTTTTGGTTCTCTATGAAATATATGGGGCCATTTGCTTGTATTTGTCAATTATATCTACCACGCCCAAAATTTCTCACACATGAACGAATTCCTTTTCGGGTCATCATTTTCCTCATAAAGTGGGATGTGGTACGAACCCATTTTCTATTTAATTTGAGGCTTTGAATTTATAATATTAGGATGATTTATGTATATCAACTAACTAGAATATTTAACTATGAATCTAGTTGTATTTTGACTGAGGTAGTTGAGCATAGAGTGGTCAACTCGATTGATGTATTCAATTGTTATATTTCTATTAATATATATTTAGTTTATTATTCCACATCTTCATTTGATGGGATTATTTTATTGGTATATAAACCCTATATTCCATGAATAATATTTCCTAGGGACATATCCATTTATCTTGACTATTGATTGATTTGGAATCTTCTTTCTGAATAATTAAATTTGGTGTGGGGGATGTGTCCATAAGATCCTTGATGTGAATGAGTGTGTTTTCATGTCCTTGAAAAACTAACAAACTTTTATATATCAATATAATTTAAATGAAAAAATGTTTGTGTAGGTTTCCTTACTCATCCATTCTATGCCATACCCTATAGGGTTCAAAATCTATATCTACTCTATGCTAGAGGAAATATCTAATATAAGGACTGAAACCTCTAATGGGATATTGGTGAAATGCTTATCCCTATTCATCGATATCCATAATATCTACTATATATATTAGGTGAATGGAACCACTTGTTTCCTCAGCCATCTATAGACTTACACTCATAGGAGTGATAAAGGTTGCTCCTCTCAAATCTAGTTGGTCACTGACAATCTCATGTGAGTCTAATACACTAGTGATCAATCATTCATGGGTGTATTTTCTATTGGAACTATATGAATCCTTTGTGTTACACTCTCCTATTGTCTAATTTTTCTTTTGTACCATTCTAGTTTCTAAATGTTTACATAAGGTTCATAAAATTGCATTTGACTTGCAATATTTCTCCTTGATTTTTCTTCGAGTGTGTATGTTCTTCTGGTTGAATTCATCCTTGTATCCAGCATTATAATCTTTGGTATGGTAAGTTATATCTTCTTTGTGTGAGGAATATCATGAATCATCAAACCCCCATAGCCTATCCCAACTTACTATATGTTGGAAACGTTGCACATTATTGTCATACTCATTTATTTAAAAATAAATCCTAGGCTTCCTATGTGTCTTTGCAATTGGATTAAAAGAATTCTTCCCAATCACTTTTGTTTTCTCCTAATTAAAAATTTTTAATGGTTGGTGTATAGGGGTGCATTACTAGAAACTATGATCGAATCCCTTATCTCACAAAAATGTATGCAATAGAGAAGGTATTACATAAAGAAATCCATCACATAAATCATTGTGGAAACTTTCTTACTTTGTCAACTCATGTTTTCTTCAACTCCTTATTCCTCACAATATTCTTTATCAATTTTCTCAACCCACTCATGAAAATTTTTATGATCCTTGTTAATAATTTTCTATATTAACTATTCATTTATAGTGAATTTATTCATTACTAGGTCATCTAATGTATTTGTTAATTTCCTTAATAGTGGCTTCTAGCAATTTTTCATGGGTCTATATGAAGTATTGTGCTCTTGCTTTGACCAAGGTCATTCAATTTATGCATATGTATTTTTTAAGGTAATTAGTTATTTTACACTACCACCACTTTCATATCACTTCCATACCTAACATATATGTGTCTGTTGTCTTAAACGCTTGGGTTTAGGAATCACTAACAACAAAACCAGTTTTTTAACCTAGGGGTTTGTAAGGATCAATTACAGATAGTATCCTTAGATAGAGAAATAAAATTTTTTATGCAACAATATATAGGACACACATAGAGAAGAGAGAGAAAGAGAACAAAAGTAGTGGGAAGACTAGCAATATGCACTTTATAAATATATGACAACTACTACAATCATTCTTGTTCTCTATTACAATATGCATGTATTTATACTCAATATTCAATTACAAGGTAGTTTTACTTGTTTAACTACCTTGGTTGATCAACCTAATGCATGGTTGACCAACTTAGAATTATAATTGGATAGTTAACCATTGTTTAGCTCTAGTTGACTGTCAAGTCTAGTCGAGTAGTCCTTCCAATAGTAAGTCACTTATATTTTATCAAATTGTTATAGATAAATTATTTACATTGAAGTTGATAAATATATTTTATCTCATATTATTCATTTGGAGTTCTTGTATACATAAGAACATTCAAAATTTTATTCCATCAATAAATTCAATATTTACCATACAAAGGCAAGACAACCATGGGTCACAATGTGTGAAAAGAAGATAAGGAAATGGGATAATGAGAAGAAAGAATTTAGAAATATGAATGGTATATGCATGCCTTAACTTGATAATTTAAAATAAAATATGCCAAATACCTTTCCCAATAGTTAGGTGGATGGAAAAATCACAGAGAAATATGGCATGTCTAGTCATTACCCATATGGAGAATAGGTTGCACTAAACATAAGGATCAAGTGCAACATGTAGGTTTTATTGTTATACAATTAATTCCTGCAAACAAATTCTTAATTAAGAAAAGATGAAATAGAAAACATATACATTATCATATATATTTTAACTTGGAAACTCAAAACCAGGAAAATAAACAAGTTTTTTTGTTTTTGGTTTATATATATATATATATCTTGGAATCCATGAAATTTGAACCATTTACATTGGGTTAGAATACAACTATAGTTCCTCAACTGCAACTTCAAAACCATGGCAAAACCACCATGCACCACAAAATGACCCAAAATTTTCTTTGGTGGGGCTTCTGCACCTACAAACCCCCCAAAATGAGGGTACTACACCTTGACACAACATACAATGGATTCAGCTAGTCGTTCAAATAATATAACATATATCAAACACCGAGACATTTATAATAATATCTCTAAGTACAATCATCAATGTATAATGTACTTTTGAATTGTAACATGCATTGATTTTTTAACTAATGATCAATTTATTAGGTATATGACTCCCTCCTTTGTTTGTGTTTTAATGGGTGATAATGTTCCCATATATGTTGGATATGGACATCATTTTTGTAATGAAGATGTCAACAATGGACACATGACACAAGATTGTGGAGTGGAGGTCAAGTTAGACCAATCTAGTCATTCTAGTCACCACAACTAAACCTAAAATGGGGGATTTATGTTTTTTGGTGAGATACAAGGGAGCATGCAAGTGGACTTCTCATCTTTTCAATGTGTTGTTTTTAGCTTCCAATGGTGGGATACCTTGAACAGAAGAAATGTTAAAAAAATTTTCGATAGCAATAACTCTAGAAATTTTCATTTACAACTAAGGAGAATTACATTTTTCCATAAACACTGCAATTAGGGGTTCTTTCATCCAAATGTGTTGGATGGGTATTGGTGGGTTGTACTGAGACATGATATGAGATCAAAACATATTTTTGAGAACAAAAATGTTATAATTCCAAGTGAGGAAGATAATCAAGGTTATCAGAATGAAGAGAGATATGAAATATTTTGAGAATAGAGCTATTTTATCCTTAGATGACATTAGAATTTTGTTCTTTTTTGAAATATTTAACATTATTATTGGTTGCTTTGTTTGAAAATGTGTGACACTAGAGTTATTTCCTGTTTGTGCTTTCCGTGTTTGGAATCAAAATTATTTAGTCATTAGAATCATTACTTGTTTGACAATAGAAGCAATTTCATGATTGTGTAATTCGAATGATGTATAGATTTATTACTTGACATTAGAATTATTTGAAAATGTAGAAATTTGAATAACTGATATATTATTCACCGATATTCTCCTGATCACACAAGATTTTAACTTCATGAACAATAAATAATCTCTTCTACCATTGATCATTACATGTGGAAATAAAATCAATTGCATGCACACATTAAAACCACAAACAATCACACATATGAACACAATATTTAATGGGAAAGCTTAAAGCTGAAAACCCCAACTATCTGTATATTATATGTCATGGAGGTCATGTAACAATCATAGTACAAAGCTCCTCACAAGCTCTCAGCACTACCCTCAATTGCTACACACTATCAAGCTAGATCTAGCAAAACACATGCCCCAATCTTTTGGCACTTGATAGCCATCCTCTATTGCGTTATCAATGCTATGGGATGGCTTCATTAAATAGATAAACCACCTGGCTTGTACTGCGTAATCCTCATGGGCTTCTCCACCTATCTGTGTGTTGCAAATAGCAACAGTATAGTCACAACTGATAGTTAACCTGCTCTTTCACCTATTTCTGCACTGGTCTCCACTGAAACTGTCCATGCACTGAAGTTAACTGATGCATTCTTTGGTTGATTAATGAGTTTATAATTAGTGAATTAATTAATAATTAATTCACACCACTCTCACTAATTGTATCAATTAGTTAAACTGAATACAAATAGCTCAACTATGTTTAGATTAGTTAAACTGAATACAACTCCACTAACTTCCTCAATCAACTCCACCAAACTCTGTCACATGAGTTCTAACTGAAGTATCCATGCAGTAGCTCCACTTAACCCTTAGGAATAGCGTAATTCCTTCTGTCAGCTCCTGTGCCACATCTGTGCACTTAACTGAAGTGCTCCAAGAGAATAAGATAATGTTTATAGTCCAAATATTGTTAAGAGCTAATAATATTCGACATATCTATTTTTAGACTGGCAATCTAAAAATAGATTCCGCCCAGTATGTCTAAAAATAGAAGTCCATCTATTTTTTTCGACTTGACCAACCATCCACAAATATCATCCTGCAACTCATAGAACATGATCCATATGTCTAAAAATAGACATAGTCTAAAAATAGACTTTGCGCCAAAAATAGCCTACGGGCCCACTTAGTGAAGGCGACTTCTTTCCACTAAGCTCATCATCTTGTTGCAATCTCAACACTCCCTCTCAACAAGATAAGGATTATCTGCCACCCCTATCCTACCTTTGTGGTATTCAAATTTTCTCCTAGTGAGCGCCTTCGTCAAGATATCAGCATCCTGATCCTCCATTGGAATGTATGAAAGTAACATGATCTTTCGCTGCACACAATCTCTGATATGATGATACAGGTCTGTGAAGCACTGCTGCCTCAACTCAACCTCCTGTCTGTACCAAGATCCATATCCCGATGTGCCTCTGAGATATCTCAATACATGCTTCCCCGTCTTCCAAAAGAGCTTGGTAGGCTTAACCATAGCTTGTGAAATTTGGTTAACTGCATAGCAAATGTTGGGTCATGTATTGACTAGATACATAAGAGACCCCACCAAATTTCGATAAACAGTGGCATCCACTACCTCCGCTGAAGTAGCATCCTCCTTCCTCCAACCACCAGGAAGAGGAGTATCAACAGGCTTGCAGCCATGCATGTTGAACTTCTCTAGTGTCTCCCGGGAATACTTACCCTGAGAAACAAACAGTCCATCACTGCGCTGCCAAATTTCCAATCCTAGGAAATAATGAAGGAGGCCCAAGTCCTTCATCTCAAACTCTTTTGCAAGATCATCCTTGCATGAGAGTATCAACAGTTCATCACCCATCAAAATAAAATCATCTACATAAAGTAAAATGATCACCAACTTACCCTCCACCACTATCTGGTATAGGTTAGGATCCGTCTCACTCTTGGAGAATCCAAGTCTGGTGAAATAACTGTCTATCTGTGTGTACCAAGCACGAGGTGCTTGTTTCAACCCATACAACACTCTCTTGAGCCTGCACACATGCGACTCGCTGCTGAAGATCTCAAAACCTTCAGGCTGCTCTATGTATACCTCCTCCTCAATGACTCCATTGAGGAACACAGTCTTCACATCCATCTGATGAATGTGCCACCCCATCTGCGCTGAGAGAGCAAGAATCATATGTATGGAAGAATACCTTGTGACAGGTGCAAAGGTCTCCTCATAATCGATCCCCTCAATCTGTGAAAAGCCTCGGGCAACAAATCTTGCCTTGTAATTCTCCAAACTCCCATTAGCTACCTGCTTCACTTTGTAGATCCATCTCGAACCCACCACTGATTTCCCCTCCGGTCTCGGGACAATCTCCCATGCACTGTTTCTGAAAATTGAATCATAATCTTCCACCATGGCATCTACCCATGCAGGGTCCTCCACAGCTTCCTCGAAAGAGGATGGCTCTGTCATGATACACTTGCTCATAAGAGCCATGTATCTAGTATATCGGTCAGGTGACTGTCTCTGTCTACACTGTGATGTAGGTGCTCCTAAAACCTTCTCTACATCTTGAGCCAGTCGCTCAGCTTCTGTAGTGTGCTTACGCCCTCTGATGGTTGGCGCTGCCTGAGTGGTCTCTTCCACTCCATGAACCTCATCTTGTGGCTGATCCACATCCTGAGACTCATCCTTAGGAACTAATAGCTCCTCATCTGCATGCGAGTGTGGCTCCCTCTCAAGCGAACACTTCATGGCTTTGTCCTCCTGAAATTTGATATCTCGTCGCACAATAGTCTTGTGACTATCTGGAAAATACACACGATAGTTGTGGGGCATATCAATGTACCCCACAAATATCCCAACCTCCACAGTCGGCTCCAGCTTCTTCCTGGCATCCTTCGTCACATGAATGTAAACAGGTGAACCAAAAATCCTCAAATGGGAAATATCAGGCTTCTTACCAGAAAACGCCTCCTCGGGTGTACTAATGCCCAGTATCCTGTGAGGACAACGGTTCTGCACATATACTGTATTATTGCATGCCTCTGCCCTGATCATGCAACATCGCCCATGAAGCACCCACGATCATTCTGTTCTTCTGCTCAGCAACCCTGTTCTGCTGTGGGTTATGAAGTGCTATGAGCTCTCTTCGAATTCCTTTTGCGTTGCAAAAGTCCTTGAATTCGACAGAGATGAATTCACCACCATTGTCGCTCCTAAGAGCCTTCACCTACTTCCCCGATTCTTTCTCAACCAGTGCTTTGAACTCACAAAACTTTGAGTATGTCTTGCTCTTCTTCTGCATGAAGAAGATCCAGCACTTACGAGAAAAATCATCAACAAATATCACATAATACCTATGCTTTGCTGTCAAAGCTAATGAGAAAGGTCCACACACGTCTGTGTGAATTCTCTCAAGGATCATCGTGGCGTGATTGTCCTTCTTGTGAAAGGTGGCTTTCACAAATTTTCCCAAGGTACACCCCTTGCACTAATCTGACTGCGCAAGAGTGCCTTTAGGAAGCCCAGTAGAAATCTTCTGCAGTATCTTCAAAGCTCCATGGTGAAGGTGGCCGAATCTCCGGTGCCACAACTCACCATCATCCCGGCTCACCACTCCTTCTGCCTTGCCTGCCATTGCTGCACAGCCATCTACCTGTAATTGATAAAGGTTCTTAACTTGAACCCCTATCCTCCGGGTCTCACCAGTTGCCTTACTGCGCAGGAAAGCCTTTCCCTCGCTAAAGACAACATCATATCCCTTGTCTTCTAACATTGCCACAGAGATAAGATTTTTCTTCAATCCTGGAACATGCATCACTTCCTTCAATACGAAGGGTTTACCATGTTAGCCCCCCTATGAAATTCTTGACAAGCAAGCTGGGGGCTAGTTTGCTTTAGAGCCTCCAAGGAATGCCTTTCCCCTGAAAATTCATCCTCCTTGGAGTCTCTGTATGCTGTACCCAATGTATGGTTCCTCTGCTGATGCATTTCTCAAAAATCTCATTGTTGCCCTTTATACCCTTGCAAAACACCACATTGTCACCTCTGTTTCCCCTTTTTCTTCTCCCCAATTCCTCCCTTAATCTCCCCAAAATCCCCTTTGGATTATTCCTTTACCTTTTGTTCCCTCAAAATTCCCCTTAACCCTTCTACCGTTCCCCCCCTTAGGCCTTGGAATGCACTAAAAGGGTTTAAAAACCCACTTTCCGACTATATGATAGGCCTAGCCCTTTTCTGATAGCCCGTGCCCCCTCTCTTCCATAAAACCTGGCGCTAGAACCCAAAGCTAAACCCCCAGGCGCTTATCCCCTCCAACCCTTTTTCCACCCAAAAAATCATAAAAAACCTTTGTAAACACGCATTTTCGGGTTTTCAATCAATTTCTAAGGTTTGTCGCCGGTTTAATCTTTCGATAAATCTCTGCCATCAATCTGCTCCACAGATCGGACGACGCGGAGTGCGGCATTCCCTGTGGACCCCCCCGACCGTGCGCTGTTTCGAAAACCCGCCGGTAAATTCCGCACCACCCATCTGCAATAGGCAGCTTTCCCCAGAGAGCCAGCGATTCCACTCAGTGATCGCCGCGTGTCCTCTGTACGAACCTGAAACCGTTTTCATTTCGCGCATTAATTTTCGGTTCAAAGACGGGTAGCAAAATAAACTATAGCTGTCAGATATTAGAGCTCTCATCCAACGACTGTCATCTCCCAAAGCTGCACACCATTTAACATCCGCCCATCGTACCTGCGGGCCCGCCTTCTGTCATTCTCCGCCGTCGATTTTCGCCCGATTGACGGTCCAGATCTGTCTGTTCATTATTGACCATTCCGTTGCCCCAGGACCTCCAACTCACCCCCACATGTTTCATCCGTACTTTCTCGCATTCCATCGTGTATATTTGATTATTTTCATGTTCTTTAATGTTTTCTCGTTCGGTTTCGTTTTGTGTTCCGTCAATTACCTACCTGAGCAGTTTTTCACCATTCTTCTGCGTTTTCTTCTGCCATGTCACCGTTTGCACATCCATTTCTCCCATCTACATCACCCGCCACCCTTGTCCATGGATTTCTTCATGGTCTTCGTGTTTCATGCAGGTTTATAAAGAAAGAATGGCCGCCGTGATACACTTCCATGCTACCAGGACAACTAAATCCAAGGAAGATTATCTACAGCAACTGAATTTATGAACAAAGGCCCGGGAAGGTGGAGATGAGATGTTCATTAAAGGAATAGAGTTTGAACTCTGTAGGAAATCTCCCATCACCATTAAACCCGAGCTAACCTGTCAGAGATAGAATTGAAGTAGTAGAGCTTTCCAGTACAGAGCAAAAGGGAGGTTAAGGCATGCTAACGAAGATCCAGAGCCTTAAATCAGTGATTTCAAAGGAAGAGCGATAGATCACAGACCCCGAGGATTGATCAAAGGATCCTGAGTGCAGGAAAAAGGTAATATCAGGGTTTCATCAGCAGAATGTTTTTATTTATCAGGTACAGGGCACCCATATTGTTTTATTTACACACCGTGTCCCTGAAGAGAATCCCACCCTAACAGTAGTTCGAAGAAACCAAAACATTTATGAGACATACCTTTCAGTAGTTTATTTTATTTTGGTTCAAATCACCAGAGGTACCACAACCTAAAATGTCAAGATCATATCTGGAGAAAATCATTTTTTCCCAAGGGAGGTGACAGAGATTAAATATATAGTGTGTCAAGCAAAATGGGTTTTGGCCCTGCATTCATTGTTGTGTTTAAAGATACATCTAATTTCCACCTACTCCTTCAGTCGATCTTAGGCTCACCCTTTGCTATAAAGCACAGAAGAAAACATTGTAAAGGTTGTTGATGAGAAATCAGTGGAATGCAAGCATTGTTCCTATTTGAGACAAGTTCTCTGTGTATATTGTAAGATAGACTGAGATTAGATGTATTCAGAATGAATGTTCGAGCTATGGGCTATGATGTACCTGATTGGTGTTGTTTTTAATATGACAAGCATGTTTCTTTGGATCCTGATCTAAAGCAGCTGGTGATGTTTCTTCTTTCTCTGTATTTGTGATTGACTTGCTCTTATGTTATGTTCCATTTCATTTCATTTCTACTGGTAGGCAACAGAAGTATAATATAGGATTCACCCTTGATAGGTGCCCTATGTTTCCTGCTCTCCCTACCTCCATGTTTTCTGCTTATATGTGTATCTGAATGTTGATTTCAATTGATTTAACCAGTGTAGTGGATGATATTTCCTGCTCTCTGATTTATGAATTGATGGAGTCCATGTTTAGATGTTCTTGGCAGGATTTAGCTGGAAGGTTTTGGAACACTGGGGATTAGTGTTAGCCCTGTCCACTAGGATCTTTTCACGACCAGCTAACCTTTCCAAGGTCCCTTGTTCTGCCTCTAATTTTGTCCAAGTAGGCCTGGAGTTAAATGACCTCTGGCCTGATCTATAGACAGAGTTGGTTGGTTCTCCTCCTTTCATTTTCTGTCCTTAATTTTCCATTCCACCAATCATCCTTTAAGATCCAAATACTCTAGATGACTAGCCCAAATGAAAGCTTGCACATTAATTACAAATAAATCCTTTCTTGACTCCATAGCCCAATGGCTTTGATGTTCTCTGAGTCATCTGTCTCTGTCCAAGCTTCCTCTTTGCCCCTCCTTGTCTTATATTGGTCCTTCTTTTCCTGATTCCCTCCAACCACACATAAACAATCAAACAAACAACCATGTGCCTACAACTAGCCTAAAATCATAACCTAAGAGCTTCAAAGACATATCCTTTGACTAGTACAGAGAGATCCATCTCTGTACCTAGGAGGGCTAGATCCTAAGGTCTGAAAGTGGTTCTATGTTGTCTCATATTTTGGTCTCTATCAACCTGGCCAAAACATGGGAACCCCAACATAATGGCGACTCCACTGGGGAGTTTCTGAGTACACTTCACCTTACATACTTTCGAGACTCAGAAACTTAGATCTCTGGTCAGGTTGACAGTAAGTCACCCCTTTCTTGAATCAGCCTCCATTATTGAATATCCACCATACTCTTAGACAGAACCTGGAAAGGGCCAGGTAGCCTCCAGATCTCATCCTCTTTTCAGAGGTGACATATCTGGTAAATGCCCTCCCAGTCAATCTATGGTTGGAGCTTGCTATTTTAGAGGAGATTCCTGAAAGGTGATAGTGCCTGAGCACTGTGGTGGACAGTGTACCCCTTAGAAAAATCCTAAACCCTCCACCTAGTGACTCAATTTCTCCTAAACTGAAATACTCCACTAGTGATCAGTAGGCCTGCTGATTATCTTGGTTTCACAATCAGACTCCACTGGGAGGCTAGCTCCTGAGACAACATTGACCACAGTATAAGAAACAAGTAGAGTTAAGTTGCTTGGCTTGTAAACAACATTCTGGCTTTCAGAACCATCCACACAAGAGCTTATCCAAACCCTGACCCACCGAAAATAGTTGAAAATCCAGAGAGTATCCTCAGAGGAACTCTTACACATACAAGACCAACTATTTCCAGTCACATTCATAGAGCTAATTCTGCACCAGAAGATCTTGCAACTCTATTAGAACCTTTTTTCGACCTAGATCTTCAAAACAGATTACCTAGAACTAGGTCATTCATTGTTTCAGACCAGCCAAACACTAGGGACAGTGAAACCCCTCCTTCCACACCACCTGATTTTCACTACCTTCACAACTTGGGGCTCTCTCACCCTAGATCTTCTCAACAGACTTCTGCTGGTCCAAACATCTCTGTCATCCAAATACCATCTGCTCAAGCTAACTCTATACCCCATCAAAACATCATCATGGCAGCCTGGTATGCACCTTTGCTTTTACCTCAACCCTTGTTACCCTTACCCAATTATTATCAGTCAAAAATCCTACACTTCACTGCTAAAGAGTCCATAACAGCTTAGCAGCATGTAGATAAAATGGAAGACTCTTTTGATTATATGGAAATTGATGATGAAACAGTCAAAATGAGGATCTTTTCCCAAAGCTTAGGGGGTGAGGTGAAGAAATGGTTTAAAGGATTGCCTCCTGGCAGCATTCAAGATCTCCCTGCATTATACCAGACATTCATAAACAAGTGGGAGGTTAGAGCAAACCCTCGCCAGCTCCTTGGAGAATACATGTCCCTTAAGAGGAATGTAGGAGAGAGTGTTCATGATTACACCACTAGATTCAACAGCATTTATAATGCTCTTCCTCCACACATGAAACCTCCACAAGGTATGGCCCTAGCAAAATATCCTAAGGGATTTGATGCTGACATGGCCTATGAGCTTAGAGATAAAGAGTATACCACACTGGAAGACATGCAGAAAGGAGCCATAACCATAGAAGCAAACGTAATGGAAAAAAGGGCAAGATTAAAAGCTGAAAAAAGGGTAACATATAGGGATGACAATGTAGCTTCCACATCTGATCCCAAATATGACAGAATTTCAAAAAATGTGGAGGAACTGCAACTAATGATAAAGAGGATGGTTGTCCAAAACAACAACCAAAACAGAAACCAGAACCAAAACATTAGAAGAAACAATGCTGCTCCCAACAAACAGAGAGAGTTAGATCAACAAATCATTCCCCCATTTCAAGAAAACTTTTTAGTTGAAGACGAGGGAATCATTGAAGTGTCTGAAGGGAATACAATTAACATGTTTGAAGCACAGGACTCAATCCTTAACTGTGATTCAGAAGAAGATCAGCCCTCACCATCATTTTGGGATGAGGAATGGTTGGAAACTGAGAATTACAGATTAGGATTTGAGGATGCCATGCTACAGGTCCGGGAAAAATATGAACTTAGGAGCAAGAAAAGCCAAGATACTTCCAAAAAAAAGACTCCTGAGGTAACCATCAAGAAAATACCTGAAAAAACTTCTAAAGCAACCTCTGTAAATAACAAAACAACAGCTGAAAGTTCTAGTAAACATAAGGAGAAGGACAACTAGGACACCGAAAAACAAAGTCTACCAAATAGCAGTACTAGCACTTCAGTTAGTACTCCTGATACAACTGTTCCAAACCTTGTACATAGTGAGAAAACACCAAATGACTCAGCCACCAAGGCAGCAAGTAAAACAGAGTCAAGTGTTTCCAAGACACAATCCACTTTCAATTTAGAGAGTGAACTTGCAAAAATCAAAATCTCCGTACCATTATCTGAGCTGGCCACTCAGGATGTATATAAAGGCCAAATTTTGAAAGCATTAAATCTGGGAGAAATGAATGATTCTGTAAATTTGAATGATGATCAACCAGCCCTACTCTTTGGTCCCAAAATCGAAGGAAAGTTTCAGGAAGGGGTAGTTCCACCTTTTTATATCAGTCTCAACATTCATGACAAAATACTCCACAATGCCATGCATGATTCCGGAGCATCACACAACTTAATGCCTAAGGTAGTGATGGAGAGGATAGGCTTAGAAATTACCAGACCTTACAAAGACTTATACTCATTTGACTCTAGTAGAGTAAAATGCCTAGGCCTGATCAAAGACTTGTGTGTGAGTTTAACCCAGATTCCTGTGAAGTGTATGGTCATGGATGTTGTGGTGGTAGATGTGCCACCAAAGTATGGCATGCTATTGTCAAGATCATGGGGAGCCAAACTGCAAGGAACAATGCAGATGGATGGCTCATATGCCACTATCCCTATATTTGGCCAACTTAGAAGACTGTATAGAGAGTCTCAGATGAAATTATTAGTCAGTAGCCCCGAGAAACCTGAAAACTCACCATTATACTCTGTACATACAGATCTAGACTCTTTTATCCTCTACAATGACCAATCCTCAGAAGAGCCAAGATCAGATAATGGAAATACCAACATACAGCCTATGGATTCCAACATAATGGCTACTTTGGAAGAATACGAAGAAGAAGACCATGGGAAAACTGCTGAAAAAATAACTCTGAATGAAACAGAGACAGAACAAGAACAGCAAGCTAGCCACCTCCCTGATCTCCTTGCCCATAATGAACCACAAAATGACCCCCCTCCTAGCACAAACCTCACAACTCAACATAATGACAAATCCGGCTGTAGGGGAGGAGATGAAGATGAAGTAAACAACGAACCCATGTGGGAAATGGACTTTGATGGATCCTGTACTAGGCAGAGTGCTGGAGCAGGAGTGTGGCTGCGTAACACTGAAAATGATCACGCAGAGAGCCATGCTGTCAATCTGTATTTCAAGTGCATGAATAACATTGCAGAATATGAGGCTCTGATCTTGGGCTTAAATCTGTTGAAAAAATTAGGAGCCCGTAGGATAGCTGTGAGAGGAGACTCAGAGTTAGTGATCAAACAGGTGAATGGTGAATATTCAGCAAAACACCCCAGGCTTAGGGCATGCAGGAATGATACTCTAGATTTGCTGAAAACGTTTGTTGAATATGAGTTAGTATTCATTCCTAGAGGGAAAAATACAATTGAAAATGGATTAGCTTGCCTAGCTAGCTCATATCCTAAGGCCCCAGTTGACCAAAACATTATCATTTAGACCAAATTCAGGCCTGCAGTGCCAGATAATGAAAAATATTGGCAGGTCTTTGAAGGAGACAAACAGATCGAAGATTTCCTGGTGGGCAGGAATGAGTTTGAATTTTCTGATTTAGACTCATTTTCTGATGATAGCTGCCCAAGCGAAGATCCCCCAGATGAACAAGAAACACCCTGTAACATAGAAATAAATTCTTTTTCTGAGCAAACTAGAAATCCAACCGAAATTTGCGAAAACGCAGACACCGAAGAGGTAGAGGTGCTGCAGGCCAAAGATAAGAACATACTGAGAGGCCTGGCACCCTTAGAGGACCTTTTTGACTTTGATGACGTAGCGAAAAAGCCCACAATTGAACATGCTGATTCTGATGTGGAAGAATGCAACATTGGCACTGAAGACAAACCCAAAATGATAAAACTGGCTAAGTCTATACCTGCAGATATGAAGAAAAAGTACATTGACTTGTTTAAGGAATTCATTGATGTGTTTTCATGGAGCTATGAAGACTTAAAGGCCTATGACACCAACATCATACAACACAAAATACCACTAAAGGAAAATCATAAGCCTTTCAGACAACAACTTCGAAGAATCAATCCAAAACAATTGCTTATAGTAGAGAAAGAAACCAAAAAGATGTATGAAGCAGGCATAATAATCCCTGTAAGGTTTTCTGATTGGGTGTCAAACTTAGTGGCTGTAAGGAAGAAGATAGGGGAGATCAAGCTATGCATAGACTTCAGAAACCTCAATAGAGCCTCCCTGAAAGACAACTACCCTTTGCTTAGAATGGAGCATATCCTACAGAAGGTAGTAGGCTCTAAGAGAATCTCCCTGCTTGATGGTTTTTCAGGATATAATCAAGTTCTGGTACTCCCAGAAGATCAACTCAAAACAACCTTTACCACTCCATGGGGCACCTTCATGTACTTGAAAATGCCTTTTGGATTGATGAATGCTGGAGCTACCTTCCAGAGAGCAATGGATATTGCTTTCTCAGATGAGATAGGACACTTTATAGTTATCTACTTGGATGACTTGACTGTCTTTTCTAAAACTGAAGAAGAACATCTGAAACATTTGAGAAAAGTTTTTGAAAAATGTAGAAGGTATGGTCTGTCCCTAAATCCTAAGAAGACTATTTTTGGGCTGCAAGAAGGTAAGCTTCTTGGCCACATTATATCTGAGAGAGGGATCAAGATAGACCCACAGCGAGTTGAGGGAATACTCCAAATTTCACATCCAAGAAACATCAAGGAATTTTAGTCCTTCATAGGGAAGATCAATTTCCTCAGGAGATTCATTCCTAATCTTGCTGAGCACCTTAGGAAAATGGCTGGAATGCTAAAGAAAGGTGCAGGAATTAAGTGGACTGTTGAAGCCGAGAAATATTTTGAGTCAGTAAAACTCGCGCTCACTCAGGCCCCTGTACTTATCAGCCCTGACTTCTCAAAATATTTTATGATCTTTTCATTTGCTTCCCAACACACAATAGCCGCAGTTTTGCTGCAGAAAAATTCAGAAGGTAATGAACAACCTATAGCCTTCTTCAGTAAAGCCTTAAGAGATGCACCCTTAAAGTACAATATCATGGAAAAGCAGGCCTATGCCCTCATTAAGGCCTTAAAAGACTTTAGGGTGTACATTCTGCATTCTCACACCATTGCCTATGTGCCAAATGTAGTGGTCAAAGATATCTTGTCCCAGGACCCTGATGGAAAAAGGGGCAAATGGATTGCTACAATCTTAGAATATGACATTGAAATTAGACCCACCAAGCTGATCAAAGGTCAAGGCCTGGCCCAATTAATGGCTGAAACAAATTTGCAGGCCTTGGATATTAACATGATGAATGCCTTAGATGAGCAGGAAGGATCGCCCCATCCAACTGTTGAGGAGCAGTTTCAGAACTCTCCTTGGTATACTGATATCCTTTACGTGCTCACTAACCTCAATGCCCCTCCAAAACTGTCCAAAACAAAGGCCAGATTCATAAAACTCAAAGCTCGAAATTACTGCATTATGAATGAAAGTCTATATTGGAAAAATCCAAATGGCCTTTTGCTGAAATGTTTGTCTAAAACTAAAGCTGAAAGAATCAAACAGGAATTCCATGCTAGAGAATGTGGAGGCCACCTGAGTTGGAAAACCATTGCAAATAAGATACTCAGGGCTGGTTACTATTGGCCTACACTCTTTAGTGATGTCCATAAAATGATTCTTGCCTGCCACAAATGCCAAATCTTTGAGGGCAAAAGAAAGCTCTTTCCCCTCCCTCTGCAACCGATCACCATAGAAGGCCCTTTCATGCAATGGGGCCTAGACTTTATAGGAGAAATTCATCCTGCCTCCTCTGGACAACATAAATGGATCCTAAATACTATAGATTACTTCACTAAATGGATAGAAGCTATACCCACTAGGAATGCCACTGACTCTGTCATCATTAGGTTCCTAGAAGACTTCATCTTATCTCGTTTTGGTTGTCCAAGGAAAATAATCACTGACAATGCTGCTGCTTTCGGATCCAAAGAATGGTTGATTTCTGTCACAGGTACGGAATAGCACTTGGACATTCAACTGCCTATTACCCCCAGGGTAATGGCCTAGCTGAATCATCAAATAAAAGCGTGGTTACCATAATTAAGAAGCTGCTGGAAGAAAACAAAAGATCATGGCATAAAAAGTTGATACATGCCTTGTGGGCAGACAGGCTCACCACAAAGAAATCCATTGGCATGGCACCTTTCCAGCTGGTTTATGGGACGAAAGCAATCTTTCCTACTAGTCTTGGAGTTCCAGTAATCAAGATTTTTCAAGAGATCCAATCAGAAGAGAACAGTATGGTGAGGAGAATCAATGAAACTATCCATCTGCAGCAAACAAGAGAGCAGGTTTATAGCAGAGCTGTCAGAGTACAGGAAGGCATAAAGAGACAGTTTGACAAAAGAACCAAAGCTTCAGATTTCAAGGTTGGAGATAAGGTTCTGAGATGGGACTCGAGAAGAGAGGACAAAGGCAAACATGGTAAGTTTGACAGTTTGTGGCAAGGTCCATATATCATACAAGCCATTGTGGGTCCTAATGCGTTTTTTCTGCAAGAACTTGATGGCACAAAATTGTTTGGGGGTCCTGTCAATGGAAGGATGCTCAAACATTACTTCTATTGATTTTCCATTTCCAGTTTCATCTCCATTGTACATACCATTGCAAGTTTTCATTTTCAGAAAAAAAAAAATAAAAATGTTCCAAAAAACAGAATGAAAAGAGAGGTTCAGACATGCTTAAAACATGAACCTTTGAAGTAAAAAGCATGGCTCAAACCTGATCAAAATCTGAGCCAAAGGGAAGCAGAATAGCTAGTCCTAACAAGCTCAAAATTTGGACCAGCAGTGAAAATAAGAATCAGCTCTAATCTGCCCAAAGCCAGAGTTGAAATCAAAGAAAGAAGTGACTCAAATACGCTCAAAACCTGAGTCACAAGAAATAAAGAAGGATGTTCCACAGTTGCAGAATTACATGCCTCTACAGTTTTGTTTTCTACAAGTTTCTGCCCAGCAAGTCAGACAGTCTAATCCTGGCTTGGCTGTGTTTAAATTTCCTGTCTTAGAATGTAGGTGAAGAAACCTCTTGGACAGTTTAATCCCAACAGGTAGTAGATTAGGTAGAGAAATAGATGAGGTCAACAGTCTAATCTATCCTCATGGAGCAATAAGGGTAGAATTAGAATAGGTTTGTTTTTGTTTTGAAAAATAAAATGGAAAGGGTCTGCTAGTTCAAATGCACCCAAGGGAAAATTGTAGAGCTATAGTTTGGGTAGGTAGATTGGTTGGGAAATGCTTTTGCTGATGTTTCTATCACACTGTGGCAGCTAAAATTGAAAAAGAAAGACGGTTTATGACAGCAGGCATCTGGCCTACTCCAAAGATCATCTCTGGTTTCTTGACTCCTCCAAGGAGCAGCCATCCCCATGTGGAGCCACTGTTAGCCCCCCTATGAAATTCTTGACAAGCAAGCTGGGGGCTAGTTTGCTCTGGAGCCTCCAAGGAATGCCTTTCCCCTGAAAATTCATCCTCCTTGGAGTCTCTGTATGTTGTACCCAATGTATGGTTCCTCTTCTGATGCATTTCTCAAAAAGCCTATTGTTGCCCTTTATACCCCTTCAAAACACCACATTGTCACCTCTGTTTCCCCTTTGTCTTCTCCCCAATTCCTCCCTTAATCTCCCTAAAATCCCCTTTGGATTATTCCTTTACCTTTTTTTCCCTCAAAATTCCCCTTAACCCTTCTACCGTTCCCCCCCTTAGGCCTTGGAATGCACTAAAAGGGTTTAAAAACCCACTTTCCGACTATATGACAGGCCTAACCCTTTTCTGATAGCCCGAACCCCCTCTCTTCCATAAAACCTGGCGCCGGAACCCAAAGCTAAACCCCCAGGTGCTTATCCCCTCCAACCCTTTTTCCACCCAAAAAATCATAAAAAACCTTTGTAAACACGCATTTTCGGGTTTTCAATCAATTTCTAAGGTTTGCCACCGGTTTAATATTTCGATAAATCTCTGCCGTCAATCTGCTCCACAGATCGGATGACGCGGAGCACGGCATTCCCTGTGGACCCCCCCGACCGTGCGCTGTTTCGAAAACCCGCCGGTAAATTCCGCACCACCCATCTGCAACAGGTGGTTTTCCCTGGAGAACTAGCAATTCCACTCAGTAATCGTCGCGTGTCCTTTGTACGAACCTGAAACCATTTTCATTTCGTGCATTAATTTTCGGTTCAAAGACGGGTAGCGAAATAAACGATAGCCGTCAGATCTTAGAGCTCTCATCCAACGACTGTCATCTCCCGAAGCTGCACACCATTTAACATCCACCCATCGTACCCGCGGGCTCGCCTTTCGTCGTTCTCCGCCATCGATTTTCGCCCGATCGACGGTCCAGATTTGTCTGTTCATTGTTGACTATTTCGTTGTCCCAGGACCTCCATGTCACCCCTACGTGTTTCATCCGTACTTTCTCCCATTCCATCATGTATATTTGATTCATTTCGTGTTCTTTAATGTTTTCTCATTCGCTTTCATTCTGTGTTCCATCAATTACCTACCTGAGCAGTTTTTCACCATTCTTCTGCGTTTTCTTCCGCCATGTCACCAATTGCACGTCCATTTCTCCCATCTACATCACCCGCCACCCTTGTCCATGGATTTCTTCACGGTCTTCATGTTTCATGCAGGTTTATAAAGAAAGAATGGCCGCTGTGATACACTTCCATGCTACCAGGACAACTAAATCCGAGGAAGATTATCTACAGCGGCTGAATTTATGAAAAAAGCCCGGGAAGGTGGAGATGAGATGTTCATTAAAGGAATAGAGTTTGAACTCTGCAGGAAATCTCCCATCACCATTAAACCCAAGCTAACCTGTCAGAGATAGAATTGAAGCAGCAGAGCTTTCCTGTACAGAGAAAAAGGGAGGTTAAGGCACGCTAACGAAGATCTGGAGCCTTAAATTAGTGATTTCAATGGAAGAGTGGCAGATCACAGACCCCGAGGATCGATCAAAGGATCCTGAGCACAGGCAAAAGGTAATATTAGGGTTTCATCAGCAGAATGTTTTTCTTTATCAAGTACAGGGCACCCATACTGTTTTATTTACACACCATGTCCCTGAAGAGAATCCCACCCTAACAGCAGTTCGAAGAAACCAAAACATTTATGAGACAGACCTTTCAGTAGTTTATTTTATTTTGGTTCAAATCACCAGAGGTACCACAGCCTAAAATGTCAAGATCATATCTGGAGAAAATAATTTTTTCCCAAGGGAGGTGACAGAGATTAAATATACAGTGTGTCAAGAAGAATGGGTTTCGGCCCTGCATTCATTGTTGTGTTTAAAGATACATCTAATTTCCACCTACTCCTTCATTCGATCTTAGGCTCACCCTTTGCTATAAAGCACAGAAGAAAACATTGTAAAGGTTGTTGATGAGAAATCAGTGGAATGCAAGCATTGTTCCTATTTGAGACAAGTTCTCTGTGTATATTGTAAGATAGACTGAGATTAGATGTATTCAGACTGAATGTTCGAGCTATGGGCTATGATGTACCTGATTGGTGTTGTTTTTAATATGACAAGCATGTTTCTTTGGATCCTGATCTAAAGCAGCTGGTGATGTTTCCTCTTTCTCTGTATTTGTATTGAATTGCTCTTATGTTATGTTCCATTTCATTTCATTTCTACTGGTAGGCAACAGAAGTATAATATAGGATTCACCCTTGATAGGTGCCCTATGTTTCCTGCTCTCCCTACCTCCATGTTTTCTGCTTATATGTGTATCTGAATGTTGATTTCAATTGATTTAACCAGTGTAGTGGATGATATTGTCTGCTCTCTTATGTATGAATTGATGGAGTCCATGTTTAGATGTTCTTGGCAAGATTTAGCTGGAAGGTTTGGGAACACTGGGGATTAGTGTTAGCCCTGTCCACTAGGATCTTTGCATGACCAGCTAACCTTTCCAAGATCCCTTGTTCTACCTCTAATTTTTTCCAAACAGGCGTGGAGTTAAATGACCTTTGGCCTGATCTATAGACAAAGTTGGTTGGTTCTCCTCCTTTCATTTTCTATCCTTAATGTTCCATTCCACCAATCATCCTTTAAGATCCAAATGCTCTAGATGACTAGCCCAAATGAAAGCTTGCACATTGATTACAAATAAATCCTTTCTTGACTCCATAGCCCAATGGCTTTGATGTTCTCTGAGTCATCTGTTTCTGTCCAAGCTTCCTCTTTGCTCCTCCTTGTCTTATATTGGTCCTTCTTTTCCTGATTCCCTCCAACCACAAATAAACAATCAAACAAACAACCATGTGCCTACAACTAGCCTAAAATCATAACCTAAGAGCTTCAAAGACATATCCTTTGACTAGTACAAAGAGATCCCTCTCTGGACCTAGGAGGGCTAGATCCTAAGGTCTGAAAGTGATTCTATGTTGTCTCATATTTTGGTCTCTGTCAACCTGGCCAAAACATGGGAACCCCAACATACTAGACTCCCTCTCAAAGGAAATGGTACCGATACCGGTCGCACTGTATCTACCATCATCACCCATCTCGATGTGCACTCCAAGATCTTTCTCATCCAGATCAGTAAGCAAATATCGATCTCTTGTCATGTGAAAAGACGCAGCACTGTCAAGAAACCACACTGAACCCTTCACACTTGAGACCAAGCATGCGATCAGCAAAAAATCCAGCTCAAAATGCGAGGCTAAGGCCTCTCCAGCTGCAGTCCCAGCAGCCTGCTTATTTTTCTTCTTCTGTGGATAACTAGTGGCGTAATGTCCGTGTTGGTGATAGTGAAAGCACATCACCTTGGACATGTCCTGCTTCTTGCCTTTTGCACCGGAATGAGAAGCTTTCTTGCTTTTCCCCTTCTTTTCTTTGGCAGCCAAAGCGCAATTCTCTGCATCATATTTCTTTGATGAAGATCTGTCCTTGGTACTTCGCCTTATCTCCTCTTGCACAGGATCTGACCAAAGTCGCTCCCATCCTGGAAATTTCTCTTGACCATTGACAGAGTCCTGATAGGAGTGCCAACTCTTCGAAAGCCCAAGGAGAGCCAAACTCACCAATTCCTCATCATCAACAGTCACCCCCACACTTCCGAGCTCATCCCTGCATTGGATGAACTTCGTGAGGTACTTGGGCATACTGTCGCCTTTCTCCATCTTTATGTTCCTGAGTTTATCCTTGAGCGCCAACTTCCTCTGGTCGCTCTTGATTTGGAATAAATCTGTCAAAGCTTTCCACATCAAGAATGGAGAAGCTTTCCCATGAAGGCTGGACACTATGTGATCCTTCACACCTTCTAACAGAATCCTTCGATACTTTGCTGTCTTCTTTTGCCATTCGTCAGGTATGGCAGCATCACTAGAAGTAGGTTTTGGAATTTCTGCATATATGAACTCCTTCAACCCATTGTTGTCTAGCACCGCCTCCATCCTGTCCTTCCATGCAATATAATTTGAGCTGCCCTCAAGGGCATACTCCAATCACCATCCGTTGAAAGACATCTCAACTTTGACACCAAGAAAACACTGCTGCAAATTCGAATTCCACCAGCACAAAACTCAACCGCTTCAATGTTTTGCAATTTCTCCAATGATCAATATCGCTCCGATACCATGTAGAAATTTGAATAACTGATATATTATTCACCAAGATTCTCCTGATCACACACTATTTTAACTTCATGCACAATACAGAATCTCTTCTACCATTGATCATTACATGCGGAAATAAAATCAATTGCATGCGCACATTAAAACCACAAACAATCACACATATGAACACAATATTTAATAGGAAAGCTTAAAGCTGAAAACCCCAACTCTCTGTATATTATATTTCATGGAGATCATGTAACAATAATAGTACAAATCTCCTCACAAGCTCTCAGCACTACCCTCAATTGCTACACACTATCAAGCTAGATCTAGCAAAACACATGCTCTAATCTTTTGCCACTTGATAGCCAGCCTCTATTGCATTATCAATGCTATGGGATGGCTTCATTAAATAGATAAACCACTTGGCTTGTACTACGCAATCCTCATGGGATTCTCCACCTATTTGTGTGTTGCAAATAGCAACAGTATAGTCACAACTGATAGTTAACCTGCTCTTTCACCTATTTCTACACTGGTCTCCACTGAACCTGTCCATGCACTGAAGTTAATTGATGTATTCTTTAGTTGATTAATGATTTTATAATTAGTGAATTAATTAATAATTAATTCACACCACTCTCACTAATTGTATCAATTAGTTAAACTAGATACAAATAGCTCAACTATGTTTAGATTAGTTAAATTGAATACAACTCCACTAACTTCCTCAATCATCTCCACCAAACTCTGTCACATGAGTTCTAACTGAAGTATCCATGCAATAGCTCCACATAACCCTCAGGAATAGCGTAATTCCTTTTGTCAGCTCCTGTGCCACATCTGTGCACTTAACTGAAGTGCTCTAAGAGAATAAGATAATGTTTAGAGTCTAAATATTATTAAGAGCTAATAATATTCGACATATCTATTTTTAGACTGGAAATATAAAAATAGATTCCACCCAGTATGTCTAAAAATAGAAGTCCATCTATTTTTTCCAACTTGACCAACCATCCACAAATAGCATACTGCAACTCATAGAACATGAACCATATGTCTAAAAATAGACTTTGCACCAAAAATAGCCTGCGGGCCCACTTAGTGAAGGCGACTTCTTTCCACTAAGCTCATCATCTTGTTGCGATCTCAACAGAAAATATTTGACATTAATATTGCTTGCTTGTTTGGAAATGTTAACACTAGAGTTGTTTACTTGTTTTTGTTTTTCATTATTTGACATTAATATTGATTGGTCATTTGAAAATGTTCGACTATAGTCAAGTTGTTTTTTGTTTTTGTTTTCAATGTTTAACATTAAAATTTCTTTCTTATTTGAAAATATTTAATGTTAGAGTTAATTTCTCTTTGTGTTTTCGATTTTTTTATATTAGTATTGTTTGTTTGTTTGAAAATGTTTGACAATAAAATTATTGATTTATTTTTTTAATGTTTAACATTATAATTATTTGCATATATATATATATATATATATATATATATATATATATATATATATATATATATATATATTTGTAATTTAAATATGATGTAGAATTAATGTTACATGACATTAAAATTGTTTTATTGTTTGTAAATGTTTGGCATTAGGATTGTTTTCTTCTTTATTTTCTCAATGTTTGAAATTAAAATAGATTTGTTATTTGAAAATCTAACATTAGAATTGTTTTCATGCTTTTGAGTTTTCAATGTTTGACATTAGAATTCTTTGAGTGTTTGAAAATGTTTGATACTAGATTTCTTTTTATTTCCATTTTCCATACTTCACTTGAAAATTGTGTGAGTACCTTGTTGCACATAGTGTTGTCATTGATGACAACAAGTGTCATTGATGTCAAAGGGTATGTACAAGGAAATAATAGTGTCATTCATGAATCAAAGGAAGTAATATGGTAGTCATACCTCTTCCATGACCTCATGAGCTGAAGTCAATCGGGGTGTGAAATTTATTAATTTTTTCACATGGTTATGATGTCCTGATGAGTCTATAAATGACATATGTTGAGACCTTTCTAACAGTATATCACACTATGAAAAATTTCTCCTGGATGAGAAGTTATGGTCATTTGAAGATCAACATTAGTTAACATCCTAAACTATAGGGTCAAGCCCACAAACACCAAATTCCTTAAATGGTGCACATATTATGGATGGATATCAAGTTCAGTGATAAGGTCTGTGATGAAAGGAATCGAAACTTACATGAAATTAAATGAAATTAAAGATCAAGCATCTTTCCCAAATAAAATAGATATAGTGTTTGGTTGAAGAATTTGAAAGGTGTATGGAAGCACAACTTCCACGAATTTTAACTAAGTGCCCTTGTCCCACAATGATATGTGCCAGCAAATAGTTGGATGGCATCACAATGACAAGTCCCCTTGCATAATCAGATATGACGTGGCAAAATTTATATGGGTGAGGTGACATAAGTAGGATGATGTGGCACCTCTAGGGACTACCATGTGGCAGGTCCAAATGGCATTTTTTTATTAGTAAAAACTGAAACAAAGGTGGCACGTCACACCCTTCATGGGATGAAACGTGGCATGATTGCATCATACTAATTTCATCAAGCAAGAAACCATGGACCCCAAAACAAAGTCACATGGCATAGTGACATTTCCAAAGAAAATATTTGAGCACTAATCTCAAGGTCAAATGCTTCATTAGAGAATTTTTGAAGTATAAAATGGGCCTCCTCAAGAATATTTAAAATATTATTGCGAATAATAAAATAATATTAGATTACATCATAAAATTTTACAGGGAAAAAAAGAAAATAATTTTTTTCAACTAACATTTTAACCTTATCTCCCTATGGTTTTACTCAAATTTCAAGCAGGAGCACTCATTGGATGCATAATTTAATTTCTCATCCAAGGAGTACCCATGTTGCATACTTTCAATGAACTATACTACACAAAAAATGAGAAATAAATAAAAAAACATTATTGAAATTATTTTTTTGATGTATTTCTCATTTTTCATGTAGTAGAGTCCATCAAAAGTATGCAACATGGGTACTTTTTTGATGAGGAATTATTAATTCATCATCCAGTGAGTGATTTTGCTTGAAATTTGAGTAAAATTGTATAAAATACGAGTTGGAAAAGTAGTTTTTTTACTATTTTTATTTTTTAATATTTTTACTTTTTAACTCCAAAAATCGTGAATCATCCCCCATGGTTGACATCATTATATTTAATCCTATTGGTTCATATAACGTTGATTTTCGTTGTATATTTCTATTTTGAGGCTCTTTTTTACCTCAAAATTTCTATAATGATGGTCACATTTTCGAATGGTTAAACCCTTGATCATATGGGTGACATTATGTTTTGAACAGAGATTACATTTAGCACTGGCCAACCCTAAGGTATGCCCTCGAAGCCTTAGGTCCATGTTAAAACATATATATACACCAATGTCATGGTTCCAATAACACATAATCAACCAACGACATATCTATATCTAGCCCAAGGTTGAGCTTTGTAGTGGTGGCATGCTTGATCTGTTATCTGATGATCAATGATGGTTCAAGCCTTCGAGCATTTTTGTGTGCGTATATATTGTTTTCGATACTGCGAAGAGTTAATACACATTTTGGTTTTGGCACCATTATTTTTAATACGTAAATATAGCATGGTGGCAATTTGATCCTTCGAGCGTGTTATAACACCAACATCCTTTTTCATGTTTTCTTTATTTTTCATATAAAAAAATGTTAAAAAAGTAAAAAAAAAATTCATATTGTATAGAGATCTAATGAAAAATAAGAAAGGAAAAAGAAAAAAGAGAGAAAAGAAAAAAGAAAAAGAAGAGATAAAAAAAACTTTAGGAAACATTTATCTTCCTAAATTATGTTTTAATATGTTTATGGTTCTAAATGCTTTTACAAACTACATAAAAGTGGGTTGTAGTTAAATAAAAATTAAATGGTTAATATATGTGCAACTCTGCAACAGATCTAGTGACATGAAAATACAAGAAACCGATCCGAAGGAATGCAGGAGGTCTTGCCCTATGACAGGTTAATATGGGGGGGGGGGGGTCCGCTTTCAGTGCTTTCATCCCAACCACGTTTCGGCATGATCAATGGTTGATATTAAAAGCACTAGCCCCCTACCATTTTCAAAACCACAGAGGGAGGAGGTCCACTTTACCACTTGTGGTTTTGATGACCCATATCGTACCTCCTGTTGTTAAGTGAGCATGCCTCCTTGACTCATACTACCCACTCATATGATGGTTTTTCACATCGAGTAATTTTCAAAATTGATCACACCAAGGGTGTGAAAAGTAAAAGGGTCCATGGACACAAAAATATATTTGAAACTTCTTACATAACCCATGGTGTATTCTAGCTCAAATTGTTGTCCCTGCTTAAAGTCGTTCAAGGAATTATTCAACCCAAGAGATACAAGTACTATCTGTGCTACTCTATCCCTTATTATCAATGTTTTAAATTGTTCATGTCTGGTCGAAAATAGACCATCAACTCCCAAAGAAATCATCAATTATAAAATCATTCCTTACTAGATAGAGAGTTAGATATTTATGACACTTGTTTTCCTTTTGACCTTCTATCTATCCTTGGATAATTTTTGTGTCATGAAATTCAATTGAATGAGTAATTTACAATTGTGAAATCAAGGTTGTACACTACAATTATGCCCCATGTCTATAATTTCCCTAAGTTTGTTAGTTGGTGTTTTTTTACCTCCATTTCTCAAAAATGTTTTGTGGTCTCCACCAAATATCAAATCGTAATTCAATTCAACCTCAACCTAATTAGGAATTCTCTTCATTTTTCTAACACTACAAAATATTCACATATTTATAAATGAAACCATGGTCCATGATTACAGGTATTTATCGCAAATAGATAAATTAAATTTGTTTAAAGGTTATTTTTCCTTCTGAAGCCACAATTCCTTCGTTCGGTGTAGTTTATCCTCTATCCATGTTTTCTGAGCATGCACAAAAAACCCTTCGTAGCATTTTATGTGTGCCAAGAGAATATAGCGTCAAGAAAGTAATTGAACAGGCCTTAGGGTTCCTAAGCTTGATGATGCAACCTAAACTAGTGTTTGACATTCCTACATATCTAGCATAATCAATCATTTTTCAACTCCAAGAGTTTCAAGACACCAGACATTTTAGGTTCCCTTCCCTTTTGGTGCACCTTATCTTATATTGTCATGTTATTAATTTTATTCATATGGAGCTCAATATTTTGGATTCTCAGAATCAACCACATACTGTTGTGCTCTAGATAGACCTTATGAGAATGAAAACTCAAAATCATGGCGTTTTTGAGTACTTATCTTAGTGTTTACCAATTTAAACAGCTAATTCTCACCCAAAATTCTACTAAAAGAAAAAAAGTATTTGCAGCTCAGTTTGGATACTAATGTGGGATACTAGTTTGTGTTTGAAAATTACTCAAAAATAAGTTTATATGGCGAAAAAATCCTCCCTATCAATTTCCAGTCTTTTTTCCCATGATAATCTTTGCTTTGGAATTTATAATGGAGATATTACACATGGATCAAATCCATTTGAAGTAAATGCATAAGGAACAAAGGTTTAAATTGAAGAAAGTGGTAGAACCTTTTATTGTTAACATCCATCAAGGTTTAGAGCAAGTGGAAAAGTTATTAAGTGAATTAAATTCAATAAGGGTAGCATGTGGCACTATGACCCATGTCATGTCATTTTAGAAAAAAGAGTCAATGTTGGTTCATCCTCATATAATTAAGATAGTAAGCCAAAATTAGAAAATATGGAAAAAAAAAGATTGGAATTTTGATGACTAAACATCACAAGAACAAGTTGAGGTAACCATAGATCAATGTAATATAGCAATAGAAATTCATATTCCAAAATTGATGTGTTTGAAGGGAGACAAACCAGAGGAATTAGAAGTTGAAATGGTCTATCAACCTCAAGAAAAAAGATCTAGAGTGTAAGAAGGAGATGAGCTTGATATTTCATATGCTAGGTTGAGGTAGTCACCTTCCCAACAACCTGGTTTCACATTACAACTACAAAATCTAAATATTCCCACTTCTTCAGCAAAGGATATGGTAGAAGGAACCACCGAGATTGATCCAAATGCTTTAGAATTTACACAACATCAATATCAGAAGTTAAAGTATAAGAGCAAAGAAGTTGGGAGAAATTTGATGTCTCAAGTTGTATTAGAATAAACTTGGGAGTATCAAACTAGATTGTTATAAGTGATGGATTTAGAGAGAAATCAATTCAAGGTGTCTCTTATTCATCCCACTCCACAAATTTTACAATATGGGAATGATTTTAAAGTGTTAGGCCTTTATGTATATGTAGATGATATCCATTTACCTCATAATATTGTTCTACATAAACAAGATGGTAAAATGCTCTATAATGACTTGACTAGAACTTCTATGACTATGTTGAAGGCATAAAATTTGTTGCAAAAGGTTACAAATCAACTAAAATAAGAAAAGGGGAATTCTCGACCAAAACAGATGCAGATTGAGAAATACAATGGATTAATAGTAAAATTGGGAATGGACCTTGGACATAGAGAGGCTATAATATTTCTCCTACACAATCAATAAGTCAAGACTTGATCCCTTAAAAAGAAATTGAAGATTCCACCCACTAAACATGTCCAGACAACAAAGATGTTAAAGGTGGAAAAGGAGAAGGACAATTTATTAATAGTACTTATAGAGAGAAATGATGAAATCATTAAGGTACATAAAAATATACAAGGTTTGGAGAAATCTCAAGCTAGTCATGTTTGTATGATTTCTACTTCTGTTTTTTTAATATCTCGGAATCTCAAGACCCCTCAAATTAATTGTCTAATCCCACTACAACTAAATTTGAAATGGAAAAGTGAAATAGATGAGAGAATGCCAACAAGAGGAAATATTAGAGATTAAATTGCAATTATCTACAAAGGAACAATTGTTAAGAATCACAAAAGAAGATAAGGACATAACAACAATTGATACATAAATAGACTTGAAAAAAATGATGAAATTAAAAAGAAAATTGAGAGGAGAAGTACCTCTAATAGAAGAAAAATGGCTCATATGAAATGAGATTATACAGAAAAAATAAAATTTATTTGAGGGTATATTGGAATAATTGAAAAACATAAACTCTACTTATCAAAGTTGGACCAACTATAACTAAAATAAAAAATGAATTGAAAAATAGTGTCCCAAAATCTAACCAAATTATGATATTTTTTAACGATATAACTAGAAAGGAATTGAGAGCCTTTGAGGTAGCAAACAAGACTCAAACCATTGCAGAAATTAGAAATATTGTAAAAAAGACATTCTCAAAATTCAAGCTTCTAGACATTACAAAGAAGTGAATAAGAGTATATCTATGTTTGATAACAATTTTGAGAGAAGGATCACAGTATGGATTCCAAACTATTGCGATCATCGGGGTGACTTAATTCCTATGGATTTATACATAAGCTCTCTCAATGTTGCAAAGAATGAAGTTAACAAGATTCTCGACATGTTAGCTTCCATAAGCTCTCTCAATGTTGCAAAGAAGTTAACAAGTTTCCCACGTTAGCTTCTATGAATGGCCAAGTTATTTTTAATTTCTTGAAAATATATTTTCAACTTCTATGGCGCATAAAAACATTTTTTTAACCAAGCCCAATTATACCAAGTATACCAGTCTAAAGATAGCCTATGAAGAGATGCTTGGTCATCCATACCGAGACAAGGTTGAATGCCACAAGTGTATTAAGATGATTTCATGACGTTTGAAGCAAACTCAACATATGGAACCTCAAGCATAAATTTGGAACTTAGCCATTACAAATTTGAGGACTTATTTATTTATGTTCACTTAATTTTCTTCAAAGTTTCGAGATTCTCATTCATGGGAAATTTTGATGTAATATTTTAAAGAATTATTTTAGTTTTAGCTAAAATACAATTTCTTTTTCTAAATTAGTTTAATTCTATTATAGAGAAAGAGTAATTTACATCATGGCTGAAGCCTTAGCTTTGCCCAAAAATTGTGGCATGTTCAGCAAAAAAACTAATAATTGACTGCCCACTAGGGGAAACCAGTCTAGACATTGTGCGAATGCGCTGCCCACACAGGGGTATCAGCCTTGTATTCCACGATTCTTTACACAGTTTGTATACTTTCAGACAAAAACTACTTGAAAATATTGCAAAAAACTCAATATTTATCCCACAGATTTGGGCCTCGAAAAGAAACCAACAACATTTAAAATGACTAAATTGCATGATGAGGAGGAGGTTCTTCAGTAATGAGGCACCTGTAGGCCTCCATGTCATTTTCATCATTTGGCTTGTCCTCACGAGAGGCTACGCTATGCTTGGAGCGCCGAAGACCTGCGGGAATCCTTATCCTCATCAATTGAAGCTTTCGCTTTGTGCATTTCCTCCTGCAGTTTCTTCACTGCCATGTCCTGAGCCAACTCAGTTGCCTTCCCACCCGAATGTGTGCTTACTTCAGCCAACTGAGGTTCCTCCCTAAACGTAACCGAGATGGTTGCTATGATTCGGGGGTGATTCATAGTGCAATTGAAGTAGAACTGAGTAGTCTGAGGCTGATTAGAAGCAAGGGAAGCTGGAGTAACAAGGGCGAAAGAGGCCATTCTACAACTGGAAAAGTGGGATCTCCCCCTTCAACTTCTTGTGTTCGGGTACCTACCCACAAAATATTCAGAGGAGGGAGATGAGGATTCAGAATTGGATGAGGAGGGGGCACGCTGAGGGCAGCTTCTGGTACAGCCTCTTCTACAACGCATGCGGTGGCGCAGTATCGGCATGGTGTCTTGCTTAGAGTTGGGCAAACGAGGATGCGAGGAAGTAGAGTGAGAAGTGAACAGATTGATGAGGAGGTCAAAAGTAGTAGTGTTCAGATTGCAGAGGTTGTTATGAGATAAATGAATCCCATTGCCCAGCTCAATGCAGCATGAAATAAGACATCGTCTTCCCATTGCAGTGCGAGAGTAGGGTCTCACAGCATTAGGGGAGCAGAAGCTCTGCAACGAGGGAGGAGAAACTAAATTTCCTTTACCATATTCCATCTTAATTACCAGGGCGTATTTTCCTCGATGAACACCCGGCTTAATTAACCCATAAATGTGATCTATGAGTTGTAGCAGAGAAATCTGTACGGAGGTGCAAGTGAGAATGATGGCTAGTTCTCAGCCTTCGTTCGGCTTTAATGCAACCTTGATGACAGCAAAGAGTTGAAGGAGTTCACGCATGGCAGTGGCATGGGTGGCCAAGTGTCCCAGGCACTTGCCAACCCAATGTCCCGTCAAATTAATCCACAAGCTCAACACCTGCATCTGGGAGTTCTACATCATTCTGTACCAAAGTGTTACATTCTTGTATTTGGGTGCTAACATGTAAAATGTCTAGAGATCTGATGAGAAGAGTATGCTCACTGTCTACTCCCAGATTAGCCAAGAGGTTGGATACCTTGTTGCCATCCCTTTTGACATGTTTGAAGATGAGCACTCTATTGGTGTTGAGCCATTGTTCTATTAGCTCCAATCGGGCTGCTAGTCTCCAACTTATGGCTACTTTGTTTGCATGGGCTCCTTGGAGAATTTGATTTGCCATATTTATGAAAATTTGTGAATCTCCTTCAATCTCCAAAGGATGAAATCCATATTTATGGGATAATGAAAGACCCTGCCACAAGCCTTCTAACTCAGCTGAGTTATTCGAGTCCCATCCTATGTTGCCCAGAAATAACATGAGTGGTTTTCCTTTGTGATCCTTAAATATGCCTCCATAACTTGCCCTGCCTGGATTGCCATTGGAAGCCCCGTCAAAGTTGAGTTTGAAATTTCATTGAGGAGGGGGCATCCATTTACTTATTGCTGTAGTAGAATTGGGAGATTTTCCTGGATCTTTCTGTATCTAGGGAATTTGAAGATTCCAATTCTCCCATATAGTCTGATCTTGTGGGAGTGTAGGAAAATCTTCTTCATGCTAGGTTTGTAGAGCCGAGGTCTCCTGAAGATTAAGACATAGGTTGCTCCAGATGGTTTCTAGAGGTGTGCTCTGATTCTTGAAAATGTGCCGATTTCTTTCTTTCCAAATTGTCCAAAGAATAAGACCTGGTATTATTTTCCATAGTTGGTTAAGTAGCTTGCTTTTGTAGGGATCCTGCTTCCAATTGCGGATTGTATTGATTAAATCCCCTGAAACTTTGCATCTTCTTTGACATCGAAAGCTGGTTTTCTCCTAGAGTTGGTTGACAAGAGAACAATTGTCCAGGAGATGTTGTATGGTTTCTTCCTGTTGAATGCATTTGGGGCATCTGGAGGGTCCATGAAAATTTCTTTTCCTTAGGATATCCCATGTGAGGATTCGTTGATGTCCAAGCAGCCAGAGGAACGTGGAAACCTTGGGCCAGATTCTAGGAGACTAGATTCTGTTCCATGTTGGAATTATTGGAAATTCCAAGCAAACAGGAGAGAATGACGCTCTCCTCTTCTAAACACAGAGAAGTTTAAAACAAAATTTGATTCTGGACAGAGATGGCATGAAAATATGCTTTCTATTTCATTAACAGAACTTAGAAGTATTACAAATTCTTCCTCGACAATGAGGGATTCACAAAATAAAGACTGGGACTGCTACAGACGCAGTGGACCCAAAAAATCTTCTCTCTGTCTCTCTTCAAGAACGCACACGTGGTGTTTAGTTCATCTTACTGTGCTTTTCTTTGCCTGCAAGCTCACACACAGCGGTTACAAAAAAAATACAATGCAATACATACACACCACTATGTGCGCGGGCCTTTTCCTTTATATATATGGCGCAGCGGAACAAATTACATATAAAATATAAACCAACAAACAAACGAAAATACAAAGGAAAACCTTGCAAAAACATAAAACTTTAACATGGCGCGACGTACGAGTGGGGTCCACATCGCAGTCGGCCAAAATTGCGATTTATGATGGCACAAACGGCAGAACAACAAAATTTGCAATCAACCAAAAGTGCAACGGTGTGATCTGCGATGGCGCATATTGCAACTTTCAGACTTGCGATAACATATGGCGGACGAGATATTGGAAATGAGATTGTGCGATCTGCGATGGCGCGACGATCGCACATCGAAACTTGCGACGGAGGAGGGCGATGACCACTTTGTAATTTGCGATATGCGATTGTGCGATCGCGCGATCGCGCGACGATCGCACATCGCAATTTTAATATTTGCGATGACACATGTTGGGCGGTAACACATATAATGCGATATTTGCAATGTTGCGCTCAAGTGGTGGGGACCACTTGTCCTTCTGCTTCATAATTGACTTCCGCCTATTTTAATTCAATTTCATTCAATTGGCTGTTGAGGCTTTAAACACCCGACTTGACTGTTTTAATGAATTCGCTCCTCCGTAGACAAAAACTTCATTCTTCTGCTGAAGTAACTTCTCCACCATAACAAAATTAATTCTCCTCTGTTGTTCATGGTTGCGGCCCATACAAAATTAAATTCTTCTCCATTCCTCTTTAATACAGAGTGTTGTGCACTCAATCTCCTCTACACTGTTGCTGCTGCTGTTGTCCTTTGTTCTTTGTTCTTCCTGCCCAAGGCACGGCAGGTGACTTTAATATTTCTAACACTCCCCCTTAAAGTCAGCTGCTAGGTTATCCATCATACCCAAACATTTCCTTAAAAATTCAAATGTCTTTTGTGCCAATGGCTTTGTCAAAATATCTGCATATTGCTCTTCTGTTTTACAATGTTGTAAAACAATTTCTCCATTGTTTACCAATTCTCTGATATAATGAAACTTTGTGTCTATGTGCTTTGTTCTTTTATGAAACACAGTATTCTTTGACAATGCAATAGCTGAGCTATTGTCACAATAAATCACAGTGCCCTTTACCTGTTCTTGGCACAAACTTCTCAACATTCTTCTCATCCAAATTGCTTGACACGCTGCTGCTGTAGCTGCCACATACTCTACTTCTGTTGTAGATAATGCTACAATAGGCTGTTTATTAGAAGCCCATGAAATGGCTACTGAACCCATATGAAAAACATAACTGGAAGTGCTCTTCCGATCATCTACACTTCCAAACCAATCACTGTCAGTGTATCCAACTAATTCTGAATTTTCTGAAGCTGTATATAAAATACCAAATCTTTTAGTTCCTTTCACATACCTCAGAATTCTCTTTGCTGCTTGCCAATGTGCTTCTTTTGGCTTCTCCATAAATCTGGAAATTAAACTAACAACATGCATAATATCCGGCCTAGTTGTAGTCAAATACATGAGGCTGCCAACTATGCTTTTATACAAACTTGGATCAACATCCTTGTTGCTGTCATCTTTACTCAACTTCAATCCCATTACTGTGGGAGTAATTGCAGCTTTGCACTCCTGCATATTAAATCTTTCTAAAACTTGATTCACATACTTTGCTTGAGATATAAAAATCCCTTTCTCATTTTTCTCTACTTCTATTCCCAAGAAGTATCTTAACAAACCCATGTCAGTCATTTCAAATTCATCTTTCATGATTGTTTTAAAATTTTCAGCAAGGTAATCATCATTACCTGTAAAAATTAAATCATCAACATATAAAACAACAATGAGCATCTTACCAACTTTTTCTTTGATGTAGAGGGTGGGTTCTCCCTCACATTTTTCAAATCCATTTTCCAGTAGATAAGAGTCTATCCTACTGTACCATGCTCTTGGTGCTTGCTTCAGCCCATAAAGAGCTTTCTTCAATTTGTAGACCTTATGCTCTTGGCCTTTCTTCTCATATCCGAGAGGTTGTTCCACATATACCTCTTCCATTAAAAATCCATTTAAAAATGCAGATTTTACATCCATTTGGTATACTTTCCATTTGTTTTGTGCTACTATGGACAACACTGATCTTACTGTCTCCATTCTTGCAACTGGTGCAAAAGTTTCTTCATAATCAATCCCTTGCTTCTGCTTATATCCTTTGACAACAAGTCTGGCCTTGTGTCTCTCTATTTTTCCTTCAGCATTGCTCTTGGTCTTATAGACCCATTTAACTCCAATGACTTCTTTACCTTCTGGTAGATCAACTAACTCCCATGTTTTGTTCTTCTCTATGGCTTTAATTTCATCATCCATAGCTTCTATCCATTTTCTATCTTTAATAGCATCTTCAAAATGAATAGGATCATCAACTTGAAAATACAAAGCAAATAAGGAATTCATACCTTCATCTGCTTCTCCTTGCTCATAAATTTTTCTAAGGCTTCTGAACTTTGTTCCTCTTTCACTTGGTGTAGACGTGCTTGATGAAGCACTCATTTCTGCTCCATGTGGTGTGCTTGGAGATACACTCCCACTTCTTCTCAAGGGTGTTATCGTTGCTTGAGGTGTCCCTTGCTGTATTTGTGGTGGTGGAGGTTGTGCTACAGATGTGTTGTTAATTTCAACCACATCTTCCTCATCTTCATCATGAGACAAACAACTTTTGACATTGACTGTTTTCTCGATGCTTCCATCCCATGCTTCCTCTTCAATGAATTTCACATCTCTGCTTATCACAAACTTCTTTATGGATGGGTTATACAATCTATATCCATTGGAATCTTCACAATATCCAAGGAAAATGCACTTCTCCCCCTTACTATCCAACTTCTTTCTTAACTTGTCAGGAATGTGTACATATGCCACATATCCAAAAACTCTCATGTGGGTGACTCCATGTTTTCTGCCACTCCACGCTTCTTCTGGAACTTTGTTCATCACTGCTTTTGTAGGGCATCTATTCAAAATATACACAACATAGTTTGCTGCTTTTGCCCAATACTCATTCGGCAAATGCTTTGCCTTTAGCATACTTCTCACCATTTCCATTATGGTTCGATTCTTCCTTTCAGCAACTCCATTCTGTTGTGGTGTGTACCTTGTGGTAAACTGCTTGTGTATGCCATTTTCTCTGCAAAAACGCAGAAAATCCTTCGATATATATTCTCCTCCTCTATCAGTTCTGAGGACTTTAATGTACTACCCACTTTGTTTCTCTACAAGAGCTTTAAAGTGGCAAAATTTCTGAAAGACTTCACTCTTATATTTCAGAAAATAAACCCACACTTTTCTTGTGAAATCATCTATGAAGGTCAGCATGTAACTGTTGCCTGAAACAGATGCTGTTTGCATCGGCCCACATAAATCTGAATGAATGATTTCTAAGGGTGCTTTCGCCCTTATGCTTTTCCCTGAAGGAAAACTTTATCTGTGTTGTTTTCCCAAGATGTAGCCTTCACATAGGCTGTCAGGATTTTCTATCAATGGAAAACCTCTCACCATTCCTTTTCTGTGCAGCAAATTTAATCCTCCAAAATTGAGATGTCCAAATCTCAGGTGCCATAACCAGTTTTCATCTTTTGCTTCCTTTTGGAAGGCTTCTTGTGTTACAGCTGCTACATTCTTTCCTTTTTGCTTCAAGTCAATGTTGAGCTTGAGCGGAAACATTCTATTGCTGGTCATTTGAATTTCAGCAATAATTTTCTTGCTTGGAGGTATATCTTTTATTGTGCACACATCATCTTTAAAAATTACATTGTAACATTTGTTTATGAGCCGCCCAATGCTCAAAAGATTACACTTCAGACCGGGAACATAATACACATCAGGGACAAATTTCTGCTTACCATTTCTGGCTCGAATACTAACTCTGCCTTTTCCTTTGACATAGATCTTAGTATCAGTCCCTGTAGTCACTTCAGACTTCACTTCCTCATCTAGATTGGAAAACATTGCTTTGTTGCTAGTCATATGATTACTACATCCAGAATCTAAGAACCAAACATTATCATCTCTATCTTGTGCTACATTACAAGCTAATAGCACATTACTTGGGTTCTTTTCCTCTTTTGCTACATTAGCATTCTGCTTATTTTTATTGTCATTTTGCTTCTTTCTACATTCATTGGCATAGTGCCTATATTTTTTGCAATAATGACATTGGACATTGGATTTGTCATACCTTTGTCCATGAGCATGTTGGTGTTGATGTCCACCTTGCTGGATGTTGCATTGGCCATGGCTCTGACTTTGACTGTTTCCCCTTCCTTGTGAATGTGAAGGGCTGTTTCTTCCACCTCTATTTTGGCTTCTGCCTCTTCCTCTTCCTTTACCTTGACCTCTTCCTCTTCCTGAAGGCATCTGGGTCTTGAAGGCATGCTCAAGAGATGAGTTTTCATCTCTGCTCAATATTTGTTCATGAGTTATCAGCGAGGCATGAATTTCATCTACTGTGAACCTTGAGAGATCTTTGGTCTCTTCTATGGTGGTAACAATAACATCAAACTTTGAGGGTAAGCATCTCAAAATTTTCTCCACAATCCTTCTTTCTTCAAGAGTTTCTCCATGGGATCTTATCTGATTTACAATCCCAATCACATGTGTAAAGAATGTGTCAACATTATCTGACTCTTTCATGCAAAGAGTTTCAAAATCTCTTCTCAGCAATTGAAGTTTTGTTGTCTTAACTTTCTCCATACCTTGATAGGCTACTTTCAGAGTTTCCCATGCCTCCTTGGATATCTTAGCTACTACTATCCTTGGAAACACACTCTCATTTACTTCCTGATACAAATAGAAGAGGGCTTTAGAGTCCTTTTTTCTATTTTTCTTCAATAAATACTTCTCTGCTTGAGTCAAGGCATTAAAAGCCTACTCATCAGCTGGTTCAACAAAACCATCTTCAACAAGTTACCATAAGTCTTGTGATACAAACAGGGCTCTCATGGTAATGGCCCAATAATCATAGTTCTTTCCATTAAACTATGGAAGTTGAACATTTCCAAGACTCATACCAGTGCTTGGTCCAGCCATTGCTTCAAAACTGAACTCTGAACTTTAAATAAACTGTCTTTCCTTCTTGAAAGAACAAACTCAAAACAACAACACTATTATCTTTGAGAAATACCTGACCTTTTTACTTCTGTCGAGCTTTTCACGCTGCTGGAGAAAACACTGCAACAATTCTTCTTCTTCTTCAGCTTCTTTGAGACCTTCAAAGAGCCTGAACTAGCTCTGATACCATGTTGGAATTATTGGAAATTCCAAGCAAACAAGAGAGAATGACGCTCTCCTCTTCTAAACACGGAGAAGTTTAAAACAAAATTCGCTTCTGGATAGAGATGGCATGAAAATATGCTTTCTATTTCATTAACAGAACTTAGAACTATTACAAATTCTTCCTCGACAGTGAGGGATTCACAAAATAAAGACTGGGACTGCTACAGACGCAGTGCACCCAACAAATCTTCTCTCTGTCTCTCTTCAAGAACGCACACGCGGTGTTCAGTTCTTCTTACTATGCTTTTCTTTACCTGCGGGCTCACACACAGTAGTTACAAAAACAATACAATGCAATACATACACACCACTATGCACGCGGGCCTTCTCCTTTATATATATGGCGCGGTGGAACAAATTACATATAAAATATAAACCAACAAATAAACGAAAATACAAAGGAAAACCTTGCAAAAACATAAAAATTTAACATGGCGTGACGTACGAGTGGGGTCCACATCGCAGTTGGCCAAAATTGCGATTTACGATGGCGCAAATGGTAGAACAGCAAAATTTGCAATCAACCAAAAGTGCGACGGTGCGATCTGCGATGGCGCATATCGCAACTTTCAGAATTGCGATAACATATGGCGGACGAGCAATTGGAAATGCGATTGTGCGATCTGCGATGGTGCGATGATCACACATCGAAACTTGCGACGATGGAGGGCGATGACCACTTTGTAATTTGCGATATGCGATCGTGCGATCGTGCGATGGCGCGACAATCGCACATCGCAATTTTAATATTTGCGATGACACATGTTGGGCGGTAACACATATAATGCGATATTTGCAATGTTGCGCTCAAGTGGTAGGGACCACTTGTCCTTCCGCTTCATAATTGACTTCCGCCTGTTTTAATTCAATTTCATTCAATTGGCTGTTGAGGCTTTAAATGCCTGACTTGACTGTTTTAATGAATTCGCTCCTCCGTAGACAAAAACTTCATTCTTCTGCTGAAGTAACTTCTCCGCCATAACAAAATTAATTCTCCTCTGCTGTTCATGGCTGCGGCCCATACAAAATTAAATTCTTCTCCATTTCTCTTTAATACAGAGTGTTGTGCACTCAATCTCCTCTGCGCTGCTGCTGTTGTTGTCCTTTGTTCTTTGTTCTTCCTGCCCAAGGCACGACATGTGATTTTAATATTTCTAACATTCCATAGAGGATCGATGGGAGTTGGATCAATGCATAAGATTTTATACGCCTCCTTGGTAGTGAATATCCCTCTTGGAGTGTAGCCCCACCTTAGAATGTCCTTTTTGTCAGAGAATCTGATTTTTCGATTCTGGAGTTCGGTATCTATGGCAATGTGGATTTTCTCTATTCCATTTTTGATCATTTGTGCCACTAGGTGCCATTGTCTGTATCCTTGATCTAAGGTTTGAGTCCATTTTTGCTTGACCGTTTCCATCTGTTGTTCTTCTCATTCCTAACTTTGTGGGGGTTTGTAGATATTACATAGCCTTGGTTGTTGTTGCCACGAGTCCATCCAAAACCGAGCTATGTTGCCATCTCTAATTTCCTAGAAACTATGTTGTTGAATCAAATGAAAGTGTTGTCTGACCACATTCCAAATCAAAGAACCATTTTCTGTAGGTGTGAATCTAAATAGATCATTAGGTGGTGTATGATTTGCATATTTGGTAGTCCAAATAACTTCCCAAGGCATGTATGGCCATTGCCACCAAATTCTAGCTCCCATGAATACATTACTGTGATGGGGATCTCTTAATCCGATGCCACCGTTCTCCTTGGGTCTACAAACAACCGTCCATTTGACCAATGCCCACTTGCGATTTTTTCCTGTGGCCCCCTAAAGAAAATTGCATTGCAGATTTTTTATTTTCTTGAGTACCCATTTTGGTGCAACCAGGACAGAGAAAAGATAGAGAGGCATTGCTTGTAGTACTGCTTTGACTAGCACCAGCCTACTAGCCATATTAAGAGCTCAGTAAGTCCATGAAGATAGACAGGCTTCCATTTTTTGCAATAGAAATTTCCAAGAAGCATGATTAATAGCCGAGTCAATTAAGGGTGCACCCAGATATTTGGAAGGTAGAGAAACTATGGAGAAACCAAGAATGCGTGCTATAGCATATTGAGTCAAGGTTGGAGTATGAAAGAAGAATATTTGGGATTTAGCTGTGTTGATGCTGGCCCCAAAAGCCTCAGAGAAATCGTCAAGTAGCGATTTTAACTTTGATGCTTCTTGCACAGAGGGATGCCAAAATAACATATTATCATCCACAAATTGTTGGTGGGTGATAGCAGGGGAATTATGAATAGAGATACCTCTGAGTTGCTGTGAATGGAGAGCATTCTTAATAATACGTCCTAATCCTTCAGCCATTAACACAAAAAGAAAAGGAGAGGGACTAAATGATCGAGAGGGAATGCCATTGATTAGGATGAAGAATAAAGTGGAAGAAACAAGACTCATTACCCAACGGACCCAAGGGGGAGAGAAGCCATAGGCTGAGAGCATTTTTTGAATATAAGTCCAACTCAACTTGTCAAAAGCTTTAGATAGGTCTATTTTAAGAATCATACCTGCTTTTTTGGAATGCTTGAGAGAGTGTATAGCCTCATGAGTGAGGATTATACCATCCAGAATTTTCCTGCCTTCCACATATCCTGATTGTTCTGGTGATATGAGCAAGGCAAGAAGCGGTTTCAGCCTTGAAGCTATGATTTTGGATATGACTTTATAAATGACATTACATAAGGCAATTGGTCGGAATTTTTCCTGCGTGATTGAGTGCTCTTCTTTAGGAACGAGGGCGATAAAATTCGCATTTAAAGATAGAAGCAACCAATGAAGAGTCCTTGATTCTTCCACCACCTGCCAGACTTCCTCTTTGATAAGGTCCCAGAAAGTGTGAAAGAAGGTGGTTGTGAAACCATTCGGCCCTGGAGCTTTACCTTCCTTGAGCTATTTCATCACCAATTCAACTTCCTGGAGAGTAACAGGGATAAGGAGCAATTGATTATGTTCCTCCATGACGATTCTCAGTATATGTTGAATAATTATTTCTATTGCTGGCTGCCTATTGATTTGGGGCTCCTGGTGAAAATTTTGGAAATGATTGATGAGATCCGTTTCAATTTCTGCGTGATCTTCAACCCTTTCCCCCTATTGATTCTGGATTTGAGTGATGGTGATATGCATCCGCCTTGTATAGTAGTTCTATGAAATAATTTTGTATTACGCTAACCCTCTTTTAGCCATCTGACTCTGGATTTTTGCTTCTAGAGGATTTCCTCCTACTTTCTTCTTTCATCCAATTGATTTTGAATCTGCTGTTCTTGTTCCATTGTCTCCTCTATTCTTCCTTCATTAATGATTTTTTGTTGGAGAGCCATCATTTCTTGGTTTAGAGCATTCTGAGCCTGAAAGATGTTTCCAAAAATGGAGTGATTCCACTTTTTAATGTGCAGTTTAAGATGTTTGAGCCTCTGTTGGAATTGAAACATTTTTTATCCTTTTGGGGGAGTGAAACCCGTCCAAGTCGATCTGACCAAATCGTTGAAATTTGGATGAGTGAGCCAAAAAGCTTCGAAATAGAATGGTCGTCAAGTAGAATCGCTCGGTCTTTACCATTGAAGAGATATAGGCCAATGATCTTATCCGGAGAGGAGCAGGATTGAGGTAGAGATATCCCCTCCTAGATGTATGGCGTTATCAAAAATTAGGAAGCGGTCTAATTTGGTAGCTATTTGCTGCTTTCCTGCTCTATGGTTACTCGAGGTATAGATACCATTGCTAAACTGCAGATCAATTAACCAATTTTTTTGTATAAAATCCTTGAAGTGGCCACTTTCGTTCTCTAGATTGGCTCTTCCCCCTTGCTTTTATTCAAGTCTGGTTATCATGTTGAAGTCACCGCTTGTGATCCAGAGAGGATGGAGTCTACTGGAGTTGAGCTCTGCTATAGTTTCGAGCAGTGCGATCTTACTGCTGGTGTCCTGAGGAAAATAGAAATTGGTAAGATGTCCATGAATATTAGTTCCTATAATGTGGAATGTGGCTTGAATGATATGATGAGATGCATGAAAATATTTGAGCAAGATAGCTTGCGTATTCCACGCTATAGCTAACCCTCCTAAATCTCCTAAGGTGTCCACTGCTACTGAGTGACATCCTGGCCACGCTTTCGAGAGAATGTTACCAAGTGTAGTACTATTACATTTTGTTTCTTGCATGAAAAAAATTTGAGGTTGCTCTTGCTTTATCATGTTTTTGATCATTCTCTATTTTTCGGGGTTGTTTAGCCCTCTTAAATTCCATGAAGTGAGCTTCATGATTCACTATTAGGGAGGGGTTTGTAGTACTTGTCAACTTGGAATATCTTCCTGACTCCACCAGGATCTAACCGATGATGATGGTTCTTTGCAGATTTGTCTTTTTGCCACGCTTTTGGAATCTTTGGGAATTTGTGCTCCATCCCATTGACTACCTGGTTGTATTCCTAGTTTTTGCTGCTGATATGCTCTAGAGATGATAATCTCCAGTTTGGCTACCTGGTTTTCTGGAATTTTATGAAATTCTTTCTTTCTACAGGCTTGCTCAACACTGAAAATATCTAGGCCTCTTAAGTCGATACTTTCCGGTTCCCCTTCCATATTTTGGGCCTGACTGCTTCCTTCCATGGATTCATTTGAGTGAAAAGGCTGTTGAATAAAGCAATCAATATCCATTCCATTCGGTTTCCAATCTGGATCCTTAAGAAGTGTTGCTTGTGGCTTATGGTTGTCATTTAATGGCAAGAGAATCGGGATTGTGTCGGAGGGTGGGGGGCTTTGGGATGGCTTGGTGGGAGATGCATCTTGCTTGTGTGGTTTAGGGTCTTGCGCATTTTCCTTGGCTAGAACATTAAAGCTATTGCTAGTGGAAGGCGTGGAGGAGTTATCTTGCATAATCTTTTTTCCAGAGGCAGGCTTTTTATGATTTTTTTTTGATCGGTAACTTTGGTAAATCCTTCAGAGTTAGGTTTTTCTGAGACATTAGTATTCTTGGGCTGAGAATTTAAAGGGCAGTCACGGAATAGATGTCCATGAACATGAAATTTTCGACATCTGAAAGGTACATGTTCATAGTCTAAAGGTTGAATCCATTCAAAATCATCATGATAAAGACTTACCGAGTCCGAGAGAGCTTTGTTTAGGCGCATATAGACACATATGCGAGCATATGAGGTATATCTTTGGAGTTTTGTTTCTTTAGAAATCTTTATGAACTCGCCCAGGCCATTTCCGATGTCTTTCAACGATTATTCATCCCAGTATTCCAATGGAAGAGAATACATCCGGATCCACACAGGTGCCCAACTGAAGTCCTCCTTGTCTGGGTTAAATATTTCAACCCAATCCCGTAAGTACAGATCAGCTGAGTTAAAAAAGTAAGGACTGCCATCTAGGACTCTATTTCGATCTTCTATACAGTTGAAGACCGCCGTGAAGAGCCCTTTTGGGCCTAGCTGTAGGGTAACATGTCCTTTAGGTTTCCATTTTGCTGCTATCCAACCCTGCAGAGCTTTTTCAGTCGGCCAGAAGCCAATAAATTTGCCTATGAGGGCATGGTCCTTCATAAATTGGATTTGTCCATTTATCCTATGACTTGGCAGTTCTATTTTGGTTTGCTCTGCTGCTATGGGCTTGCATGTTGGAGATGTCGCTTTGGGTATTTCCTTGTTCGCTACAGTGTCTGCCTGTGCATCATGGGGCTTTTTTTCCGTATCTTGTGACTCTTTTTGTGATTCCTGCACCGTCGGGATGTCTTGCATATCAGCATTGTCAGGCTAAACATGAATAGAAGCCATAACTGTCTCAGAAGCTAGATTCGCGCTGGAACCTAGTGGGGGAGGTGTTGAACCACCCCCCCCCCGATGGGGACGCCATTACAGGGAGTCCTTTTGCAGTGATAGGCTATTGTTCAGGCACACAGTATTGGCAGTCAGAAGGTAGGTTAGGACGGAGTCCTCCGTTGCAGAGTCTAACAGAAACCCTAGACGCTCAGGGTTCACGGGCCATCGCCTCTTTCCCAAAATGACTTATTACACTAGTGTTCAAAGATCAATTACACAGCATCCCTTCATTGATAAAACCTTTGAGTTTTTTAGTTAAAATACAATTACTTGTGTAGTTAAAACTAGTTGTACTAGTTACTTTGGGTAACTAAATTTTTTTTTTGGATTGTAAACAAAAAGAAATCTAAACCTTGAATTGAGGGTTCAATCATGAGTTTTTTGGGAGAAAATATTAGTGTGTAATGTATTTTTTCATCCATAGAGATCAATGAATGAAAATATGCTTGAATCCAATTTTGCAATAAACTGCAGTATGTTATGTTTTTCTTGATGTCTTTAGTCTTTACTCTTTTCATAGTCAATTTTGTTCTACTGGAATAACATCATAGAATTAAGTTTATCTAAATGAAATTAAAAATTTAGATATGTCACACTAAGTACCAGAAAGTACCTCTAATTGAAATAAACAACTTAATAACCTATCTATTATTTACAAATAGTCACTTCATATAATATACAGTTTCAATTTCATTTAATACCTTCTATTTGAGGTTTAGAAATTGGATTCATTCTTCCTAAGTTATTAGAACCTTTCTTTCCACTCTTTCTTCATTTCCATCATAGTTCATTCAAAATGTTTGTGACTCCCATAAATAGGCATGCTTGATTCAAAGTTTAAAATGTATGTGTATAAGTGTACATTGCACTAATATGCCACTCATCTCGAACACGCTTTATTTTTTAAACAAATATCATGGAGTTTGTTAGATGTTTTGGGAATTGACCCCCTACAACCAAAGGTTGTATCCAAGGAACAATAGTTTGTTTGTTTCTCATATGTATATATTGTTTTTTATGAATGTTTCTGCAATGGATCGATACCCATTTTGGTTTCAGGCACCATAATTTGAATATGTATAAATGGTTCTCCCACATGTCATGAACGAACAATCACAGTCACATTAGTGGGTTGTATGATATGGTTTGCTCAATGATGGTCTTGGGTTTGAATCTAATTAGAATCCATCAAAATATTTTTTATTATGGGGATTATTAGTGCACTTGATTTGACCATTCTGTTGATTTGATCATTTTGTTGAACAATTAAAAATTTTAATTGTGTAGAGCCTGTAAATTTCTATTTTGTTTAATCTGCCTAAATTATGACATTCTGTCAAATGATTAATTTTTGTATAGTTTTTATATAGCTATATATGGATTTTGGAGGTTTCTGGGCTCATTTTAAAGCCAAATATAATTCTAGAAGAAGCATGATGACCAGGGTTTAGTACTAAGCATTTCTTAAGACATGAAAAGTCTTGATGATGTATTTTTTATGTTCGAAATTGGTGATCTGTGTTTTGAAGGATTATGAGAAATTTGTAATGAGTATTATTTATGTGGTCAGAGTAGGTTCTCCAAAGAATTTTGTGTGGCGAAATTAATGAACAAGTTATAGTAAGATATGGCAGGTTGATGACAGTTGTGTGACAACAAGTTGTGACAAGTTGATGGGAGTTGTGTGATAGAAGGATATGATGGATTGATGAAATTTGTCTATGATAGGTTGATGATAGTTATCTGACATCAAGATATGACAAGTTAAAGATAGTTGTGTGATAGCAGGATATGATAGGTAGATGATCGTTGTGTGAGATCATGATATGTTGATGGAAGTAGTATGACTATAGCAATATGACAACAATAGCATGATAAATTTGAATACCTGCATTAAAGAGCGGGTGAATGTGGTTTGAAATATTATGAGAAGTTATCCAGATGGTGTTGAAGAAGGAGGTGGGTTCCTCCATTGAGGTTGGTTCCTTAATTGGGTTGAAGCCTATAGCAATTCAAAGGTTTCTCATCTCTGAGGTTGCTGCCCCAATCAAGTTGTAGCCTACCGCAAGTAGTTACTTGCACATATTGGGGGTAGGTGTTTCTAGTAGGTTGGTGTCTGCAAATCTATGTAATGAATTGAAGAAGATGAAGAATAAGAAGAAGAATAATTTGTGGTTTTTCCCCATATGGGTTTTCATGTAAAATCTTGTCTCCTCTTGTGTTGATGTCATGATGGCTTCTTAATGCTTGGTTATTTTATTGGTATGATGATAATTTCTATGTTATGGTGCACTATTGCATGATTAATTATTAATGAAAAGTGTTAAAATTTTAAGTTTCTTGTTAAACCGATTCCCCCCATATTTATGTGATCTTTGTTCCAACAAGTGGTATCAAATAAAGCACCTTCATGAAGAGTTAACTATTGGAAAGTTGATTTCAAGGAAAGATGGCCATGATTAGAGTAGTAGATAAGCTTTTGATTTTTAATGGATCTAACTATGCTTTTTAAAAGATAAGATTGGGGATCTATATCATCTATTTGAGAAATTGTGGAAATTAAGTATAAAGTTCTTGATACTCCTTTGAGAGATATAGTTGTTAAGGCATTCTATACATCAATGCACAAGCCAATAATGTTATTTTAATTCATTTGACATATTCAAAAATTTTCAAATTAATGCAGTGTAAACCAATTCATGATATATGGAACAAGCTCAAAAATTGCTATGAAGGGGACATAAAGGTGTAAGAAGTCAGGCTACAATATTACAATAATTGAGGGCCCAATTTGAAATTTTGAAGATGGAAGAAAATGAGGATATTGCTTCATACTTTTTTTGAGTAGACAAGATTTTCAACTCTATTGTAGGTCTCAGTGAGGAAATCAAGGATGGTGTTGTTGTTTGAAAGATACTGTGATCTCTTCCATCAAGATTCAATCTCAAAGTCTCAACCCCTCAAGAACTATCAAATATGGATACAATGACTATGGATTCGTCATGGTCACAACACTCCCCTTAATTTTCAAAAAATTATGGGGCCCTTCATTTAACTTAGTTAATATCAGATCTAAGACTTTTGTGATCCATAAATTATATAAATGTCTTTCGGATTAATCACATTATTAGGATTTGGTCAATCTATTTTTTACTTGTTTTAGTTTTTGTCACTTATGGCTCCATTATGCTTGTTTTCAAGTTCACTTTCCAACTAAAATTTCAAGAAAAATTGTTACATGGTTTAAAAGTTTCAATTGGTCTAAGTTCACCACTTGTACCACGTGTAAATATATATTTTACTTTTTATTTTATAAATTTTTTGTTTTATTTTTAATTTATGTAAATATAAATATAAATTAATCTTATTTTATTATAATTATTTAATTTATTGTAAAAATACTAAAACATTATAAAGATAATTATATAAATAGAACACGTTTTAAATTTATTAAAATAACAAAGTAATAATAGCCCCAAAAATTAGCTCAATTAGTTGAGTTCCTACTTGGAAGTACTTCCAAATTAAAAGGTCACAGAATCAAATCTCTTTTGAAAAAATTTACTACAATTCCTTCGCTGATAATAAATAAATAAAATAAAATACAAAACGTCGGTCAAGCCCATTGCTCACCCCAGCATGATCGGCTCGGCTATGAGGGAAAGTGTCGGCCAAAGAGGGGATCCACTCGAGCCGAACTGTAGCCATCAGAGGGAGGGGCAAGGATTTCGAGGCCTCAAAGGTGCCGTCAGGTTGCTCGACCATAAGGGAGAGGAAGATCCAAGTCGGTCAAGGCTTTCTCGAAAGCCTGTCCCGGAGCGCTGGAGCTCATCCGATGAGCGGAAGCGTACACCATCAAGGGGCGGTTTTATAGGCCCTCAAGGGACGCAAGTCACTCACTATTCATATGGTGAGGGTCGTTTCCGTTCCTTTCACGTCCAAGGTTCCGATCAAAACGAGAAATTCAATCTTTTATATTATTAGTCCGTGCCATAAGAGTACCATGGACTATAGTAATCAGTCCAGGCGCTTTTATTAACATTAAATCAAAATTCATAACCTTTAACCTAAAGTTTTAAGACACTATATGATACTGTACTTTTTTCACGGCTATTGAATATGGACAACACTTTTCATTAGCCAATCAATAATATTGAGGTATTATTTGGCCTCTTACGTAGGCCAGAAAGAAAAAAAAAACTTGGTTTAAAGAAACTTACTCTATGATGATTTTATTGATAATGAAATAATGCTAGAATACATGAGCATTCGTTGATTGACATACACCTTCTACCAATTGCCACATGCACCCCCAACTTCCATATACAGTGCAGCCATGCAAATGCTGATACCCTACCGCCATGGGAAAAGTGGTCTTTCAGATGTATTTTTTTGGATGGGCTCGATCTTTCTTTCAATCCGGTCTTCAAGCATGAGCTGAGGAGGTGCAACTCGAATTGTTGGGGTTCTGCCATTTCCTTCACGGATGAGCTCGAAATATTGTTGGGGTTCTGCCATTTCCTTCACGGATGAGCTCAGGAGGTGCAACTGGAATCGTTGGGTTCTGCCATTTCTGTTGATGCCATCATTAATTCTCTTCTGTTTTGGTTTTGCTTATGTTGATGGCATCACTGGTTCCTCCATTTCCGTTGATGGCAAACATTCTTCATTTCTGTTTATGCTATAATTTATGGATGCAATATTCATGTTTGTGCCTATCCTGTTCACTCCTGCTTCACATCAGCTAGTTCACTCATGTTGCTCTACCTATGAAGCCTTTGCCTCTTAGTTGAGCATTTCACTCTCTTACTATGTTAAATTCATATATTTTAAATATTATTTTTCTCCTATGGCTATCTGCATGCACTGCGTGACCACTAGTCACCTTTGCCTCTTAGTTGAGCATGTCACTCTCTTGCTATGTTAAATTCATATATTTTAAATATTTTTCTCCCATGGCTATCTGCATGCACTAGCACTGCTTGACCACTAGTCAAGACAAGTTGAGCGCTACGAAACTATGGCTATCTATAAAGGCAATATAAGAAGCAAAGAAACACAATTCGCAGTAATTTAGGTAATTTTGACAAATATTTATGTGTTATAATTCTTTGAAGAGTCTTTTTGTTCTCTCAACAAAAAAATGCTTCTAAATTTTTTCCCTGATAAGGCCCTCCACCCGTACTAGGGTTGGGACTAATTTTATAAACAATGATAAAAATAGGAACAATGAGAAAATTCTCACTTTATTTAAAGAGATTCAATAATACTAGTAATGATCTGTGTTATAACGGATTTTTAACTTTTAAGTTTGGTTTAATCAATATAGTAGCAAAGTTTAGTTCAATTAATATAGTAGCAAAATTTTTGACAAGTAACTGTGATAGCTACCTATTCTCACTCGAAAAAAATTTAGAACCAATAATTGAACCATGCACTAGATTAATTTCTTCCCCTAGTCTTGACTCTTGTCTCCTCTACATAGCAAGATATCCAACTGATTACTCTTTGACCATATGGCTTGTGGTTTCTTCCAATTGCAAACATAGTCAGTGTTTAGCCATCGCCATTCTCTCTTAGGGTTTTATTGCACATCTCACGCTCTGTATCTCTGTGTTTTCTCGAATTGATAAATATGTAATAAAAAAACTACGAGAATCACAAGTCTCATTGCTGACATTTTTATTATTACCAAATCTTAGATTAGTATCCAGATTTAGACATAAGTGTTTGTGTGAGATCCTGGGCCCCAAATATACTTGACGAAGACAACACACACTGGCTTTTTAATTTTTTTCCTCTACAGTTCAAGATATTCAAGACGGCAACCTTTAAGCAAATGGCTTGTGATTTATTACATTTGCAAATACAGTTAGTGTTTAGCCATAGCCATTCTCACTGAGAGTGTTGTTACACATGTCATGTATTGTATCTTTGTGTTTTGAACTTGCGATCAACCGTAATATTCACAAATCGATGACTTTGTTGTAAAGAAAGACAAGGAACACGACTCTGGTTGTTGACTTTTCTTTCTACACCAAGCCGTAAATCTGTATTGGATATAAATGTCTGTCTAAATGGATGCTTAATTGGTTGCATATACAAAATGGTAGAGGATTGTGCACATTTATCATCTCATGGCTAAATGGATGCTTAATTGGTTGCATATAGGTACAAAATGGTAGAGGATTGTGTACATTTATCATTTCATGGAAGGGCGCAGGATAGGCGAACCAAGAAATAAAAGCAGAGACAAAGATTGTTGAATACCTGGAGTTTTAATTTCTTCCTTGCCCAACCTACATGAAATACGAAGCAGAAATTTTGAGCTGCCTTTAGTAAATATATAATACTAAACCTATTATCGAGAATTAGTATACTTTGGGGCAAAAAAAAGTTGTGATTTCTGAAAAATTAAAGAAATAAATATAAAAAACTAAACCTGCTCCCGAGATTTGAACTCAGAATGAAGCTAAAAATATCTAAATTCAAACACTTACAGAAAGAGCGTTGCTATTTCTGCAAATTAAAGGAATCGTTATAAATTTGGAGCCGCTTTGAATAAATATGTAATTACCGAACCTATCATCGGGATTCAAACACAAAAAGAAAATTGGAAAGGGGAAGAAATGACCCCGAGTTTTAATTCCCCAGCAAAACTGAAAAAATAACTGAAAATTTTAGAAAACGAACCCCACCGTACGTGGTGTTGTCCGCTTGCATTGAGGGCCAGAGGTTCTGGAACACTTGGGTTTCGGTAGACGGAACCGGGAGCCCGGCGATGTTGAATGACGCCGCTCATATACGACATGGTTCCCATGTAGAACAGCATCCCTGAAATATATATGAGCGGGGCAAACAAGAAAAGTCATGGCGCCTCAGCAGCACAGAGAGCAGAAGCCACACAATTTTTTGCAAAAATGTCTGGGGCGGCAGCTGAGGACCGACTCCCTGCATGCACCCGCTCTTCCTCGGACCATATCTGCCGCTGTACCTCTGCGATGATGGCGGAGACGGAGAGTTGTGTAGACTGCTGGCCGAAAGTCGATTCTTTGCAAGCATTTCTTATGCGTTTATGCATCTGTTTCTCATCCCCTGTGAATGGATCTGTGCATCCACCTACTTCTTCTGTAGAAAAAATCATATGAGCTTTATTTATTTCTTTCCTACCCGACAGCCGCAATTCAAATGTTTACGCAGACATATCCATCAGTCAAATTGTTTCCTCCACTGTCCTTTTTTAATTCATAAAGTGGTTTAAATGATAGAAACAACTATAGGGTCCATGCAACCCCATGTGTTAAGTTTTATATATTATATAATGTGTTAAGTTTTATATATTATATAATTTAAAAATATATAGTTTAATATAAACCACTGAACCCATATGTTAAGTTTTCAATAGTATATAATTTTAAAACGTATAAATTGATATAACCAAGTCTGTCAGTGTAAAAAAGCAGCGAAATGGCTGAGAATTTGGCAAAGATTTTATCAGAATCTTGTTTATAGTTGTTATACTTTAATATTTTAAATGCTTTAAGAGTTTTTGATAATGCTGAATCTATTTTTATTATCAAAAATGGATTCCAAACACTCCAACTACCTGATTTTTTGAATTTTATTTTACCCAATTCCAACAAAAAAAACACTGCCATCCAAGCTATTCCACATACTGAATAAACAATTTCATATTTTCAATAGTATGTTTTCAAAGTTCACATTTGTTACATATAATTTAGAATTTTTTATTTCAATTTTATGGAAAGCCATTCGAGGACAGATTTATTACCATGTCCTCAAAATTACTACCATGGATAATCAAGTATTATCCTTGTGAATTCAAATTATTAAAATACTATAATCAATAATAATCCTTTTGAATACAACTTTTGTACTGCATAGTAAAATTGTGAATACAACCTTTAGTATTGCATGGTAAAATGTGATTGGTTGTAATTAAGACAAGTGAGTGGTAACAACATTAAAGGAAAAAATTCATTGCCCATGCTCAACTATAAAAAGATTCCATACTGAAATTGACGTGGCCTACATTACAGGACCTCCACACTAAATCATGTTAAACAAAGTGAAGTACTCCGTCAGAGTCACAGATCGGCAAGAGTCCGACGTCTTTAGCAATTGAGAGCTCTACTAACTTTTTATTTCCTCCAACAACACTGGCGCGTGACCCTTTCTTGGTCAAGCTATATTTGTGAAAACTCATTTTGCTTTTATTTATATATATATATATATATATATATATATATAATAATAAAAATAAAGCCATTAAATTACGCTGACTATGTTTGGGTACAGAGAACGGTTAATGGTTGCAATTCATGCCCTTGTCAATAATCTGAATGAAACGGTGGATCCATAGGACATAAAACAACACCAAATATTACAGGTACATGGGATTGCAGGGAGGGAGTCATTTGGACCGTTATTGATGAGGTATTCTCATCATTCATCTCGTTATTCTCATTTTGGGATCTCGTTCATGGGTATCTACCGTGTGCCCTGATGCACTTTCACTAAACCATGTGCAGATAAAGACTGTCTCAGATGGCCAAGTGAGCGCTCTGCAAGCAATTGTTCATGATGTAAGTGCCAGATCAACTCTAGCTTGTTATTAATTTATGGCAAAATGCAGTTTAACTGAATAACAATGTATTTATTATTTGAATTTGTTGTAAATATTGAATTAACCAATACACAGAGGGATTCACCCTCAAACAAAGAGAACACAAATCAACTGCATTAATTTTTTTAATCACACAGTGACATACCAAAAAATTAAGAGTGGAATACTTCTCTTTTTTTATTCCATCATCATGTAAAACTGAAATTTCATTAGCTATATGAAAAATGGTTGTGGCTAGTAAAAACCTATTCTAATTCAATGCCATTCAATGGCTGTTCAACAACTCTATACTTGGCCTGTCAAAATGACCTATACTTTCATTAATCGGCACGCAGGCCGTGTTAACTTCTTCGCGTAATACGTCACTGTGGAAGGACCTTAGGGTCTAGTTCGACCATCGGCATTGTGCTCCCGCAGTGGATATCACCCATTGATCTTTAGTCAAAGGTTGTCAAGCGAAGTCAATAGCGGAAGCACCCTTTGGGTTAAACAGTGGGCTGCTTATGCCTGCAGGTGATCGTTGATCTGAGATCAACGATGATCGCGCCCGCTGATATGGACAGAGGGTTGGATGTCGTGGACTGGCGGGGTCAACAAATCGCATAGGGGCCAGTGAGATGAGCATACATTGGTTGTCGGAGATGGTGATGTGGAGTGTTTTAAATTCAAATGAATGGTGCATGAGTAAAGGTGGTTGGTGCGAATGGTTTATGGTGCGGAGGTTTGCGTGGGTCAAACCACGATTTGCAAATCAGAGAGTGCTATGCTAGTCTCACTGTTAGCAGGTGATTTAACACAAAAATTTAATGCACGGTTGAGTGAAAAAACAAACAAACAAAATTTGTTGTTGCATCATTTATCTTCAAATTAAAAATTGATGTTTTCATCCTTCTGTTTCAGGTTGCAGTTGGGAGTAATTTCCAACAGTCCCCCTTAATCACAACTGTTGCTATCTTACATTCCTAGACATTTTCTGAGATAATTAAAACTTTTATGCCCCAATGGTTTTGTCAAAATATCTGCAAATTGTTCCTCTGTTTTACAATGTTGTAAAACAACTTCTCCATTCTTCACCAAATCTCTAATATAATGATACCTTGCATCAATGTCTTTTGTTCTTTTATGAAACACTGATTTCTTGGATAAGGCTATTACTGAGTTATTATCACAATAAATTATTGTGCCTTTTACCTGTTCATGTCACAATCTCTCAACATTCTTCTCATCCATACTGCTTGACATGCTGCTGCTGTAGCTGTCACATACTCTGTTTATCATAAAATTCTTTGTAGATGGATTATACAATCTATATGCCTTTGATTCATCATTGTATCCAACAAATATGCACATCTCCCCCTTACTATCCAACTTCTTCCTTAACTGATCTGGAACATGTGCATAATCCACACATCCAAATACTCTCATGTGGGTGACAAATTGTTTAAGCCACTCCATGCTTCTTCTGGCTATGTTCATCACACTCTTTATTAGGCATCTATTCAAGACATACGCTGCACAATGTACAACTTCAACCCAATATTTATTTAGCAAATGTTTTTCCTTTAACATGCCTCTTACCATATCCATGATGGTTATGTTTTTCTTTCAGTAACTCCATTTTTATGTGGTGTATACATTGTTGTAAATTGCTTATGAATTCCATTTTTTCTGCAAAAATGCAGAAAATATTTGGAGATATATTCTCCTCATCTATCATTTCTGAGAACTTTTATGTGCTGCCCACTTTGATTCTCAATAAGAGCTTTAAAGTGGCAACACTTTTCAAATACTTCACTCTTCAACTTCATGAAATATACCCATGTTTTTCTTGTGTAATCATCAATCAATGTCAACATATAGTGGCTTCCTGCTAATAATGGTGTTTGCATTGGTCCACACAAATCTGAATGGACTATCTCTAAGGGTGCTTTTTCCCTTATGCTCTTTCCTAATGGAAAACTTTCTCTATCTAGTTTTCCCAAAATGCAGCCTTCACATAGGATGTCTGGTTTCTCAATCAATGGTAATCCCTTTACCATACATTTTCTGTGCAACAAATTTAGGCCTCCAAAGTTGAGATGTCCAAATCTCAAATGCCACAACCAGTTTTCATATTTTTCTTCTCTTTGGTAAGTCTCTTGAGTTACAACTATCATTGCAACTCCTTTCTTCAAATCTGCTCTCATTTTGAGAGGAAACATTTTGTTTCTTGTCATCTTCACTTGTGCAATCCTTTGATTGTTTTGTGATATATCCATGATGGTACATACATCATCTTCAAAGAATAAATTGTAGTCTTTCTGAATGAGTTGTCAAATGCTTAAAAGATTACACTTCATGCCAGGTACATAGTATACATCGGATATGGATATCCTTTCTTCTTTCCTTGTTGTTATAGCATTTTTTGGTAATCTAACCTACTATCATTAGATGGACCCAAGTACACCATGTAAGACCAATTTTACCCTAAGTAAAATTGCTTTCACTATGTAAAATAACTTACTAAACCACATTTATTAGGTTGTTTATGGTCTAAACAGGAAACCCCAAAAGGAAATATTAAACAAATCTATATTTGTTTGATTTTCTTCATGGAACAATTAATTAAACAATAATTTAATTATTATTCCTGGTTATGTTTAACCCAAAACAAAGAAATTAATTAGATAAATCTCTATTTATCTTATTATTTTCCAGGAATAATTCTTTAAATCTTATTTAAATAATATTCCTTATTAAATATGACTAAATCACCCATAAATAATTAAATAAATCATTATTTATTTGATTATCCTTCAACCACTTCCTTAAAATGATAAATAAATCATTTATTTATTTATTATTCACAAATAAAAGGATTTGACCCAAGTCAAATACTTTTTCCCTCCAACAAATATAATAAAATATTCCATAAAATGTGGATCTAGATTTGGTTAATGTTATTTTAATCATGCACCAAGATCTAGAATGACCCAATATTTTGCTATAAATAGGAGGGTTTTTCCTACCATTCTTCACCTTTTGTTGCCTATTAGATCACTCTGGATCTATACACTTGGTCATATTCTTCATTATTTGCTGTGTGAGCTCTCTTTGAGTTCTATCTTTGTCTGGGTTTTCTACACCAACAAGAGAGAGAGATTCTAGATCTGAAGTGCTGAGGACTTCCAAGAACCCATCCCATTGAGGAGAATTGGATACACCTTCTTGTTTTCCTCCCAGGTGCCCTTAATACAAAAATTCTTTCAAAAAACATTGTTCTTGTCTTTTCTATTGGATGTATGGAGCAAACTCTTGATTTTATTGCTTAATGTCTTTCTATGCATAGATCTGGTTTTTTGCAGCACTTGTCTTGATCAACTAACTGCAGATCTGAAGATATTGGCAGCCATATTTGATGTTAGGGCTATAAGTTATGCGTAGCTAAAGTGGTCTTTTTTCATACGCTTCGACAAAATATTCATACTAACAATTGGCAACTCCACACGGGTTTTCAATTACGACCGCTATCGTTTTTCATATTCCTGCATATTCAGCTACTTCAGACCCTAGGGTTTATTTTCAGCTTTTTGTTTTTTCCATTTTTATGTTGTTTTTTTCACATAAAACCCTAAAACATTAAAATTTCTAACTTCCGCGTGTTTCTGGCCCTATTGCGCAGGTGACAGACATCAGCCGCAACTGAGACGACAAATTTTTCCGGACATCTGCCGTCGAGACACCCGGAGCTTCAGGTCACACTTTTCAGCCCTTAAACTACGACCTGGACCTCCAGGTCACACTTTTCAGCCCATTATCTGCGATCTGCACCGAAAACAGGTCAGAACCTGCGACCTACCAATTTTTCTGCTATTTTTCTACAATTTTTCTGGGTTTTTCTGAAGCTTCTGTCAGGGTTTTCCAGCCTTTGTCTCAGCCCGTTTCGACCTGTTTCTGATCTGTTTCGCTCATCTAAGTGGGAAAATAGCCCCCTAGGGCTTCAGTACCCTCCACTTTTGGTGGAAGCATTTTTTATCTGTTTCAGATGTCTGTTTTTTTTTTTTCAGAGTTTCAGCTCCCCCTTTTCCATATCTGATACCTCCTTTGCAGATCTCTTTTAATCAGCTCTTCTCCCTTTCAAATCACCTCCTGAACATTTTTTTGGACCTACCTTTAGGGCCTCCTCCTTGCCCCATCTGCTTTTTGTTGATTTCCTCCTTTTTTCCAGCCACCTTGCCTCTGCCTCTTGGCTGTGTTCTGCCCCTCTTTTCAGCAGTTTTCTCCTTTAGATCCCTGTCCCTTTCGACCCTAGATCTATTGGCTTATTTGTAGTGTGTTTTGACTAGATTTTTTCCCTCTGTTAGACTAGTTTTGAGAGACCCGCCTTTTTGGGTTAGATTGATGCATTGTTAGCTGTTAATTTTCTGTCATTTCGGCATTATATACTGTTCTCTGCAGATTTATTTTCAGTTACACAACACACTTTTTCTCTTGCTCTCAAAATGAAAAGGGTTTAAAAATTAAAATTAACACACGCCACACACTCACCCTAAGCGAAGAAGAGCCTGGTTAACACCGCCAGGCAAAGACTTTAAAAACATTGTAAAATCAATTGACACTGCACCTTTCTGCCCTTGTTTCGACATTGTAATCACTTGATTCTGCACCTCCCTGCCTTTGTTGGTCATTCTTATTCCCCTTGTGTCATGTTTGTGTTGTCACCATTGCGCCCCCAAGGCGCACATCCCGGAGACTTCTTGGCCTTCACCCTCAGTTTTCGATCAGTCGACCTACTCCGTCCCGCCATCGTCGAGTTAGTCCTCCTCCGAGTCCGCACTTTGAATCTTCTTCTGATTCATTGGGTTCTCCTTTTACTTCTGGTTCTCCCCCTGTCACATTCACTATGTCTAGTCCAGGGCCTAACGCTAGCGGGAATCCCGGCCCTAATGCCGGGACTACTACTAGCGGAACTGCCACAGGAACTACCTCAGCTGCACCCTTTCTCCCTTACATGGCAGACCTCAGCCTCCCCGATCTCAATCAGTTGATCAATGACCCTATCCGCCACGATGTTGGTTGGCCTGCTATGCCAACTAAGCTCCCCTCCGACATCCCTAAGTTCGAAGGCCTTGCTGGAGAAGATCCAACCAATCATGTCCGATCTTTCCACATGTGGTGTTCCTCCAATTCCATTACCGATGATTCCATCCGTCTTCGGATGTTCCAACGCACGCTTACCGGCGAAGCTTCTAAATGGTATGTTGACCAGGCCACGTCTTCCCATACCACCTTTGCGACCATTGCCCAAGCCTTTTTATCTTATTTTCAGCTCCCTCTCCGATACGATACTAGTACAGAGCTTTTGACTTCTTTCAAGCAAACCTCTTCAACCCGTCTTTCCACTCATGTCCAGGAATGGCGGAGAAGACGGAGCTTATGTCGAGCCCCCCCCTTCGAAGATCGGGTTTATATGGACTGGTTCCTTCACACTCTCTTACCTCCCATTGGCAAAGATGTCGCCTCCCATTTCCCTCAAACCGAAGAAGCCGCCCTCCAAATAGCCTTGAAGTATGACTTGATCTACGCTCAGTCTGGTTATGTCTATACCGTCCTTCCTGACCTCCCCAGGCCCGGTAGCGCTAACGCCCTGGGGGCATCTCACTCCACCGACGGTATTGTTGGATCCCTTTCTCATCTATATGCTCAACCTCCTATGGGCTATGGTCCCCCTCCGGGAGGGGCCAGCACCTCTAGCACTCTTCCCCCTCCAGGTAGCATGTATCCAGGATACGACATGCCTTATCCTCTTGCCCAACCTCCTGCTTACCTCAATGTTGCCCAGCCTAACCACTATCCTATCCGTAGCCTGGTGCTCCAACTCCTCCAGCCTATGCACTTCCACCTCACTTGCCTTCTCCACCCCAGCAACAGCACCTACAGCCCCCTCCAGGGCAGGTATTTGCACAGTAGGGCGCGACTAATCCTCCTTCCTCTCAAAGAAGGCGGAGAGGCAATCGAAATCAATCTGCCCCTGGTACTCATGGACCCAATCCTCAAGGTACTGACCCTAACACTGCTAACCAGCAACAGGGCACTCAGCCCAAGGCGGACAGGCCTATTCGTACGAATAAGCCTTGTTCGTGTTGTGGTGTTTACGGTCATTACACTCACAATTGTCCCCTCTTACCGCAGATGCGGCAGATGTGGGAGTCTCAAGCCACATTGCGAGGACAGCATGCCTCCCTTCATGCTCCCCCTAATGTGACCACTACTCAACCGGCTGTGTTTACCAATCCATTCCCCCAGCAAGAATTTATGGCTGCCCAACCACCTGACAGACAGGTCGCCATTCAACCTCCCCCTTCTGGTTCCTCCGATTACCAGATCCTCATGATGAACTCTGATCCATCCCCAACCGTCGACCTTCACCTTCAAACTCAGTCTCGCCAGTATCCCAAGCCTCCCGCTCAGTCTTCCCCCGAGTCCCCTTCTTCAGGTTCTACCGAGCCTCTTTCGACATCCAATGGTCCCTTACATATCCCTCAACCCAAAGTTGAGGTTCATACCAAGATTCCTAAGGGACCATTATGCCGAAATGCTGCTCCTGGTCGAGCTGCTCATTCATATAGCATAGTAGATGATTTGGCACAGTCTCTTGCTGCCATTTCCACATTGGAACTCCTCCTATTATGCCCTTCCCAAAAGAAGGCTCTACTATCTGCCATGGGCGCTGTAGATCATGCTGATGACCAAATGATTGTTTTCGATGCCCATCAATCCGAGCATCCTCCTCTTCCTGCTTCCGTAGCCTTCCAAATTCCAGTCAAAATCTGGAATGCTAACGTTTCTCGGTGTATAATTGATGAGGGGGCATCCACCTGTGTGATGTCCGCTTCAGTTTGGAAGCAACTCGGATCTCCTGAATTAGTCCCTTCCACGATCACCCTTAGAGCGTGGGATGGCCGCGCCTCTTAGCCCATTGGCCTCTTCCGTAATTGTCCTATCACTCTTGCGGGCAAGACTGTTTGCGTTGACGTCGAAGTCATTGACGCCCCTCTAGACTACAACATTCTCTTGGGGCGAAGCTACACCTATGCCATGTCTGCTGTCCCATCCGCGGTTTTTCGCAAGATGTCTTTTCCTCACAATGGAAAGATAGTCACCATTGACCAGTTGACTTATCATGAGCCAAAGTCTCAGACCTCCCTTGAGATGACCATCTCTTCTGTAGCCAATAAGCAAACCGTCGATTCCTTGACCAGTGTCTCTCCCAGCGTCTACAAAGACTCCTCTTTGCTTGGAACTTTCCCTGGTCTCCCTCCTCCTATCTCTGATCCCAACTTATCGAATGTTTGCATGATGCAATCGTCTCGGGTTTCCCTTAAGCGACCCGCATCGGCTAGTCAGCAACCTCCAACTCAACCTCGCCCACCGCAACACACTCCTAGCCCTCCATCTCAGCCAGCCAGACCTCCTCCTTCTGGCCCTTCTCCTACAGCTGGCATCCCTGAACCCCTCTATCCTCCTGGGTCGGTTCCCCCAGGCCTCAACCACCTCGAAGCCGTCCCTCCTGGTCATTATCCCGCCGTCAGATACCCTTCCTAGCTCCTCCTCCCAGAGTCTATTCAGTCCCCATCATGGCCACCCTCTCTCTCCCCAACCTGACCCTGGGCATACCCATCTGGTACCTTGACCCTCCAGCCGCTACCCCGCCTGGTCATCCCAAACCTTACCTTGCTTTGACACCGGTTCAACCGGTCCCCCTCCCTTCCTCCGTTGCCACTGTGCCCCCAGCACCTCCACAGGACCCTTCTCCTGTCGTGATGGCTTCCGGGAAGAAAGGAAAAGCTCGCAAGGGGGCACCCAAAGACAAGACCACCCCGACTGACCCGGCCCCTCCTCCGCCTGCAAAGCCTTGCACCTTGTGTGATGTCGTCGGTCATGCCACCCATGCTTGTCCTGAATTGCCCCGTATTCAACCCATGGTTAAAGTCCCATTCCCCGAGTCTACAGTGCCTGAAGCCTCCATTCCTTCTTCGTCCGTAACCAAGAACCCCAAGACTCTCCACACCAACAAACCCTGTGCTCTGTGTGGTGTCCATGACCATTATTACCACCATTGTCCTCACCTCACGCATTACCGTGCCTCTTTAGAGGTAGTTCGAGAGTATGAGGTTGAACAAAATCAATCCGCCTCTCCCATACTTGCACAGTATGCTACCGGTCAGTCCGAGGATCCACCCGCTCCCATCGACATTCCCCCCCTGATGTCCAGATGTCTGAGCCTACCACCACCATTTGCTACCTATCATCCTCCATGAGACCCTCGGAGAACATCCCATCAAATTCCTCCCCTGATGGTTCGCTCGACCTCCCTTTAGCAACCACCCTGGGCTTAACATCCTTTGACCATCTGTTTATCTGTTCCTCTTTCATCCCCCGTGACGATCCGTATGTTAGTCTTTCTTCCCATACTGATGATCTAGGTAGCTTTTCCGCGTCATGTGGTTTCCCTTCCTCTCGTCATCCCCTCTGTTCCCGTCAAACTGTCCTCTTGGAAGCCCTCTCCACCCATGACCTCATCCGTCCCGCCCATAACCAGGATAACCCCACTCATATCTCTGTTGACCTCCGCAGCTCGAGTCCCAGCCACCCCTCATGTAGCCCTCATATACCGCCATCTAGTTTTTATATGATTCATAGCCATCTTGCCTATCACACTCCCTCCCACAATTGCTGCTCGATGTCTACTATTCACTCATGCTGCCATCATTGTACCTCCTCCCCCCATTTTTTGTCTTGTCACACTATTCCGCAGGACCTCCCGTCCCCACCCAATATCGGTTATGCCGATGGTGCAAGTCGTTACTCCCGAAATCTAGCCTCAGCAGGATGGGCCATTTTTACACCCTTGCACGCTCTTGTTCTCTCAAACGGGGTCTGCATTGGTGCTACCACCAACAATCAGGCCGAATATGATGCAGTGCGTGGTCTCTTAGCTGATGCCCTCTTTCATCGCATCCTCCATCTGCATGTTCGTTTAGATTCCCTACTTCTTGTCATGCAACTAAATGGTGTCTATCGTGTGCGTAATCCTATGCTGTTTAGACGATATTTACGAGTGAAACTCTTGATACGTGAATTTGAAACCATAACTTTCAACCATGTACCTCGAGAACAGAATCACTATGTAGATAGCATTGCAAACCATGTTCTAGACTGGAATTTATCACACGCATTTTATACAAGACAATAACATTCATAATCATTAAAAAAGATGCATATCCATAATATGTGTCGCCAAAACATGTGTTTAGAGTCCATCTACTCTAATACATACGACATGCCCATAGCATGTTACAACAAACTCAAAAACTGGGGGCACCACTTGTCCCTACATACATACTAGGGGGCACCACCTGTCCCACACCTAATCACTATCTGGGGGATCCCGAGCTAATGGCTCTGCTCCTGCAGATCGTAGATCACGTATCCCCTGACCGGCCATCGCCATGCGCAGCATGACACCCCTCCATTCCGAGGGTAGACCAATACACTGCTCCACGTACTGGTCGTCTAAGTCTTGCCACCCGCGCTCTGACACACCGGTCAGCAACCTCTCGCATCTACGGCGGATGTCCTCCAGAAGGGCGGCTGCATCCTCATTATGTGCCGCTCTCGATCCACTCGGGCCTGTGGCTCCTGACGCTGCCGGTCGTCCCATATATCCGACCGGTTTTACCAGAGCTATATCTGCATACCAAAAGTACATGAATCAGTACCCTATCTACTATTCACTAAACTTTAACATGCCCAAAAAAGAGTAGTTACTTGTCACTTACCATCGGGTCCCCATACTCGACCAGGCGGAAGTGGTAGGTCCGGATCCCCACAATAACTCATCCCACTATAGGGATAGTCGTCTATGTATAACGGCATCTGATCCCAATGGGAAAAGAACTCAAGTCGAAACACTCGTCCGACCGCCCCTCCTCCTCCTCTGCACAGTAGCCACCCCCACCGGCGCATCCTGGGCTCTCTCGGGCCCCTATCTGGGAGCTGTATACGAGGTCGTAAGGTCGAAATCTTCTCAAAGAAGAAGGTGCACAATAAAGTCCCATACGAGCAATCGTGGTTCACTTGCCGCTTGCAGAGCGACAACTATCGTTTTAACGACACCAACATCATTTGGGCCCACCCATAGTAGGTCCCACTCAACACACTCTCCACAATCATCATCTGCCCCCCAGTGATGTGATGGAACGCCTGGCTGCCCAGGATACGCAGCACCGCTGCGGCCACCGCACGAGTCTCCTATCTCTCTAGGTCCCCGATCGATATCCGCGTCCCTTTGATTTGGAGACCCGGTCGACAATGCCGCTCCACGAACTCCATGATGTTCCGCCCCCACGGTAACACTAGCTGCGTATTTCCCACCATCCCAAGTGGCGGGAGACCAGTCAGGAAATACACATCCTGGACTGTCAGTTCGATCCTATGCCCCTGCACTACAAAGACCTCATGCTCTGGATCCCAGTAACTGATAATCCGGGCCAGCAAGGGCTCTCCAGCTCTCATCAAAGGGTTCTCCAAAAACTTTAGAACCCCAAACCTGGCCAACACACGACGAACACCCTGATCTGCCTGGATCTCTGCCCGTAATGTACCTAGGTCTCTCTCTCTCCAGTTAACCTGTATATCTGCCATATCTACACAAAAACATCATCTTTGTCAGCATACATATAGGGAATACTGTAACCAAACACAAAAACCCCAAATATTAGCCCTAACACAGCACTAAAACCCCTTCATCTTCATGTCGCACTTTTCTGCCAAATCCTGGGATAGTTCACACTTTTCTGCTCAAAACCTACTTCCCAGGTCGCAAATTTTGGCCCAAAAAGTGCGACCCGGCGGTAGAGATCAAAGAGGGTCTGTTCCTGAGATTTTGGGCCCTAAACAGAACTTTCAATCCATCAAAATGAAAGAGTAAGGTTAGGCCTCTTACCTGCAACTAACAGATCTCGATTCCAATGGTCGGTTTGTCCGCTACATGCACCGCAAGATTTAGGGCCTCCTCTCCTCTCTACGTTCACCACAGCAACACTAGCAAATGAGTGGATTTGGAGGGAAAAGTGCCTTATTAAAAGAGAACCCTTGTTTCTTCTTTCGTCTGCTGCAACCATACCGTAGCTCCGTTTGACAAACCGTCTGCACCGTTGGAAAGCTCTCACCGAGCCCTCAAATGGGTATCTGTTAGTTTTTTGTGATTTGATACTTCACTAGGACACATTTTGTCCAAGATGGGTCACTTCACCTCCCCCCAAAATCGAATTTCCTCACTTACAACACTTGTACTTGGGGCACCACTTTGCCTCCATACTTGTATTTGTTCGTGTCGATTTTTGTCATGAGATACCATCTTGTACTCATGCTTTCATGGTCCCCCACGGGACCTTTACTGTGTGGCAGCACCATCGTGTCGCCCTTGTTTAGAGCATCCAAGTTGAGTCATCATCGCATTCATGGTGTCTATCCTGAGTCCCTTTGTACCCTGCTATAGTCCTCCATCCTTCCTTGCTTGGTCTCTCTCTTGTGTCGCACATTATGGCTTTTAGTCCCACTGTCCCCTATCCCTTATGATATTGTGTCAGTCGCTGCCATGTCATTCATGCCCTTTATGCTCTAGCAAGGGAAGTCGTCCATTCGCTACTCAGTCCCCTCCATTCCATCTTCATCATTGGTATTAGTCTATCCATCTCTCTACTATTTTCTCTCGTGCCTTAGTTGAGGATCTCTCATTGCCTCACCTATGGCAGACCTCCTTCTGTCGACATCAGCTCCTTCATTCTAGAAGACAGGTCTAGAGGGCGGTGTACCTTGTTTCCAGCTTCCACTCTTGTTCGGTGCCTCGGATCAGGCAAAGGGATCTCTCATTTCCCTTTGACTTGATTGTTTCTCCACTCCAGCTCTTTTCAGCATGATCGAGATCCTTATACTTGATGGTTCAGTGATGCAGCAGTGGCTCTTGATGATTCCCGAGTGTGTGAGAGATGTCTCAACCCTCATGAGGGGGTGGCCCTGCAGGTAGCCCCCCACATGCCCGGATGACCCCCTCCTTGCAGCCTTCGATGCAGCTCCAGATATTTGATGATGTTGGCCTTAGCCACTTGCAGCGCCTCTTTGATTTGCATGTATCAGTCAGATTTTGTGAGCCCTTCCCCATTTACAGGGGGCATTTGGGTTGTATTTGTATCTCATGTACTCCGATATTATTGTATCAGTCCTGGCTGTTATCCCAGGCACAACATGTATGTGGGATTCCTCATTGTATTTTTATCTGGCTCATGATTATGCCGGCTATACTTTATGGTTCGGTCCCTTGTTTACTGGACACACTATTCTTTTGTACTTTGTCTCGGCGGGCATAGGTATGCCTCCCCCGCCGCCTTTAGCACAAGTACCCTCTCATAAAAAGAGACTTGTTGCACCTGTAAGTCTCGTCTCCTCAGGGTCTAGTTCTTCAGCACATTAGTCTACCTTACATTTCTCTCTCTGACTTCCCTTTTTGATGTCTAGTGATTGAGTTCTTACAACGTACTTCGGTCATACGATTTTCTCCTAACACTCGCACGCTGGGGGGCAATCTGTTACACCATTTTTTGGTCATCTAACCTACTACCATTAGATGGACCCAAGTACACCATGTAAGACCAATTTTACCCTAAGTAAAATTGCTTTCACTATGTAAAATAACTTAATAAACCACATTTATTAGGTTGTTTATGGTCTAAACAGGAAACCCCAAAAGGAAATATTAAACAAATCTATATTTGTTTGATTTTTCTCATGGAATAATTAATTAAACAATAATTTAATTATTATTCCTCATCATGTTTAACCCAAAACAAAGAAATTAATTAGATAAATCTCTATTTATCTTATTATTTTCTAGGAATAATTATTTAAATATTATTTAAATAATATTCCTTGTTAAATATGACTAAATCACCCACAAATAATTAAATAAATCATTATTTATTTGATTATCATTCAACCACTTCCTTAAAATGATAAATAAATCATTTATTTATTTATTATTTACAAATAAAGGGATTTGACCCAAGTCAAATACTTTTTCCCTCCAACAAATATAATAAATATTCCATAAAAGGTGGATCTAGATTTGGTTAATGTTATTTTAATCATGCACCAAGATCTAGAATGACCCAATATTTTGTTATAAATAGGAGGGTTTTTCCTACCATTCTTCACCTTTTTTTGCCTATTAGATCACTCTGGATCTATACACTTGGTCATATTCTTCATTATTTGCTGTGTGAGCTCTCTTTGAGTTCTATCTTTGTCTGGGTTTTCTACACCAACAAGAGAGAAAGATTCTAGATCTGAAGTGCTGAGGACTTCCAAGAACCCATCCCATTGAGGAGAATTGGATACACCTTCTTGTTTTCCTCCCAGGTGCCCTTAATACAAAAAATTCTTTCAAAAAACATTGTTCTTGTCTTGTCTATTAGATGTATGGAGCAAACTCTTGATTTTACTGCTTAATGTCTTTCTATGCATAGATCTGGTTTTTTGCAGCACTTGTCTTGATCAAATAACTGCAGATCTGAAGATATTGGCAACCATATTTTATGTTAGGGCTATAAGTTATGCGTAGCTAAAGTGGTCTTTTTTCGTATGCTTCGACAAAAGATTCATACTAACACTTGTTAAAACACTTACTCTATCTTTCCCCATGACAGAGAATTTACTGTCTGTTCTCAATGTTACTTGAGACTTCACATTTTCATCAAATATGGAAAACATAGAGATGTTTTCAGTCGTATGATTGCCACATCCTGAATCCAGAAACCATATATCTTCATTCTTTTCTTCTATCATATTACATGCTAAAAACAATTTTCTTGACTCTGAGTTTCTTTAGTAAAGTTAGCACTGGGTCTATTACCCATGTTACTTTGTTTCTTCCTACATTCATTGGAATAGTGCCCATACTTCTCACAGTAATGACATTGGACTTGAGATTTATCATACCTTTGTCAATGTGCTTGATTTTGTGCTCCTTTTTTACTGCTGCCTTGGCTTTGATTCTGACTTTGGTTGTTGCCCCTTCCACTTGTACTTGCAGGGTTGTTTCTTCCTCCTTTATTCTAGCTTCTGCCTCTACCTTTTCCTCTATATTTTAATATGCCTTGACCTCTTCCTCTTCCAAAGGAAATTTGGGTCTTGAAGGCATGCTCTACAGATGAGTTTGTTGTTATGTTTAGCTTTTCTTCATGTGTCATCAAAGATGCATGAAGCTCATCAACTGTAAAGCTTGAGAGATCCTTTGTCTCTTCAATGGTAGTGACTATCACATTAAATCTTGAGGGTAAGCTCCTCAATACTTTCTCCACTATTCTCCTCTCTTCTACTATCTTTCCATGAGATTTCATTTGGGTAACCAACCCAATCAACAGTGTAAAGAATGAGTCTAAACTATTAGACTCTTTCATGCAAATGACTTCAAACTCTCTTCTCATTAACTGAAGCTTTGTTGTCTTTAATTTATCCATACCTTGGTAGGTTGTTTGGAGGGTATCCCATGCCTCCTTAGACTTTTTGCTGTTGCAATTCTTGGAAATATGCTTTCATGCATTGCTTGATAGAGATAGAAGAGGGCTTTTGAGTCCTTCTTCTTATTACTCTTCAGAAAATATTTTTCTGTCTTTGTTAAGGCATTAAAATCATTTGCATCAGCTGTTTCTTCAAATCCATCTTCAACCAGTTCCCATAAATATTGAGACGCAAACATGGCTCTCATTATGATTTCTCAATAGTCATAGTTCTTCCCATTGAACTGTGGGAGTTGAGTATTTCCCATACTCATGCTTGTGCTGGCTTCTGCCATTGCTAGCCTTGCAGAACTACAAAGCTTGACTGTGTAACTTAAATAAAAATTTCTCACTGCTGGAGAGATAAAATTTGACTCTTAACACTCCTTTTACAGCTCTCTGGACTGTATTTTTAAATAAGCAGTAACTCTACTGTATCTTATAAATAAATAGTAAATCTTACTGTGAAAATACCTGACTTACTGAACCTTCACTCTGCTGGAGAAATGCTTCAACATTCTTCTTCTTCTTTTTATTTCAGCTTCTTCAGCAACTGCTAAGAGCCTGGACTAGCTCCGATACCATGTTGGAAATATTGAATTAACCAATACACAGAGGGATTCACCCTCAAACACAAAGAACACAAATCAATTGCGTTAATTTTTTTAATCACACAGTCATACACACACATGAAGCAAAAAATTAATAGGAGTGGAATACTTCTTTTTTTTTATTCCATCATCACGTAAAACTAAAATTACATTAACTATATGAAAAATGGTTGTGGCCAGTAAAAACCTAATCTAATTCAATGACATTAATGGTTGTTCAACAACTCTATACTTGACCTGTCAAAATGACCCATACTTTCATTAATCGGCACGCAGGTCATGTTAACTTCTTCGCGCAATATGTCATTGCAGAGGGACCTCGGGGTCTGGTTCGACCATCGACATTGTGCCCCCGCAGTGGATATCACTCGTTGATCTTTAGTCAAAGTTCGTCAGGCAAAGTCAATATTGGAAGCACCCTTTGGGTTAAACCATGGGCTGCTTGTGCCCGCGAGTTATCATTGATCTGAGATCAACGATGATCGCGCTTGCTGATATGGATGAAGAGTTGGATGCTGTGGACTGGCGGAGTCCACAAATCACGTAGGTGTCGGTACGATGAGCGTACACTGGTTGTGGGAGATGGTGACATGGAGTGTTTTAAATTCAAATGAATGGCACGTGAGTAAAGGTGGTTGGTGCGAATGGTTTATGGCCCAGAGATTTGCGTGGGTCAGACCATGATTTGAAAATCAGAGAGGGCTATGGTAGTCCTACTGTTTGTAGGTGATTTAACACAAAACTTTAATGCACAGTTGAGTGAAAAAACAAAAAAACAAAAATTGATGTTGCGTCCTTTATCTTCAAATCAAAAACTGATATTTTTGTCCTTCTGTTTCAGGTTGTAGTTAAGAGTAATTTCCAACAAAATTGTGCTATCTATTTTTGCGAAGTACACTTATAATGTTTGACTAGATATATTAACTATATTATTATATTTTTTATATATTATTTTCAATAAATATTTTATAATTGTTAAGACGATGAATTTATAGAATTTTATTTAATTGAAATATATAATTTATATTTACACTTTAAGGCGTTCTTATTTGAAAACAACTCCCCTAGCTGCCAATGTGTCCATGTTTGAGCCATTAGATTGAAACATTTTAGGCCATTAGATCCACAAGTTTTAATTTTAAAAGATGTTATTAAAAATTTGTTAGATTTAAATAAAATTTATAACATAAAACTAAACTCTACACAAATCAATTAATTTAAAATAAATGGATAAAAACACTATAAAAAATGAAAATAACTATTGGTCAAAATCCAATAAAAAATAAAATTAAAAAAATAATAAACTATAAGAACAGCCCATGGTATTTACCCATGGTATTCATATGGAATGTAGTTTATTTAAAGGAGAAAATTAACATAAGTATTTAGGTTTTGGTGACTTTTAAGTTAAAACGATATTATTAAAAATTTGTTAGACTTAAATAAAATTTATATCATAAAATTAAACTCCACACAAACCAATTAATTTAAATTGCATGGATAAAAAACACTATAACAAAGGAAAATAACTATTTTTGTAGTTAAATATTACATTTTTGTGTCAGCTCTCCAACAAAGTATGATAGAAATGTTGTTATGCCATGTTTAACATTTTGACTATGTCAAATTACACAAAAATAAAAATTAAATTAAATTAAATAAAAAGATTGACATAATGTAATGAACACTTTAAATAGGTCAAAATACAATAAAAATAAAAATAATAAAATAAAATAATAATAAACTATAAAAGTAGCCCATGGGTCAATGTCCCATGGTATTCATGGGAATGTAGTTTATTTAAAGGGGGGAATTAAGATGGCCTAGATCAATATCAAGAGCCAAGAGAGATCAAATGTCTTGATATGCAAAGTTCTTTTAGAGTGAAAAGAGAATTGATCCATCTCATAAATAGTATAGATCTAAACTAATTATTTAATAAAATTATTTTTAAATGTTTATAACCACTATTCTTTTAAAAAAGAATGCATCTAAATTTTCATACATCCAAATATACATAGTTTTTCTTGTTCTAACAACTATTTTATTATTCCAAAAATACATGGTTTTTTTTGTTATATATTATTTAGGTTACAATTTCTTTATTATAATAAGTAGTATTTATTAATATATAAACAAGTATTTGCACCAAATGTTGCAAAGGAAACACTGTAAGTGGATAGCTTACTCAATAGAAAATAGAAGAAGAGTGTAGATGAAGGCAGATGTGATATGTAATGTTATCTAAAGGTGCACAAATTTTCTCTAAAAAAACTATCAATAATATGCCTAGTTGTAAAAATCAACAATACTCCTAGCTATGAAGTATATATTTGTGCTCTTTTGTGAAATATAAATTTAATTTGCGTGATATGATCAAGTATTTTTTAATTTTTTGAATTTAATAATACTCTTTTGTATATTTCAACCTAGAAGTATATATATATGTGTGTGTGTGTGTGGGTGCTCTTATTTGGAGCGTCAACAATATCAAAGAGGGGTATGTGTTTTAGGTGGTATAGATAGAGCATGGGAATCTACAAGCCATTGGGCAATGGATTCATGTGAAAATCTAAATAGTTCTGACTAAGAAGAAAGGGAAACCAGAGGGCAAATCTAACTTGGTCAAGGATCTGTTGAATAATATAGGTGAAATGGGATGAACATCAAGGACTAAGAGTGAAAGCAAACTAAACCCTTCCACAATGGCTTAAAGGATTCAGGGAACGCCCTGTTTCCTCCAGTAAGCTCACTGCTTTGGACTCAATCAATGTAACACTCAAAGAAAAGGAGAAATGTGGACTAAAACCTTCTTAATGAAACTATAGGATTCGGGGAACGCCCTATTTCCTCCTATGAGTTTACTACTGAAGGCTTAATCAACAAAAACATACAATTGCATTCAAAGAAGAGGGAACGCCTTAGACATCTAGGACTGCAATTATAGGGACCTTCAACACAATAATTACAATAATGAACAGAGGGTATGATCGAAATAGACCTCACTGTCAAACTACAAGCATTAATAATCAAAGGGAGACTTCAGATACAATATTTAGTGGTAAAGAAAGAGGGAACGCCTAAACAGTCTTTACCACAACCGAATTAACCATTTCTGAAATAAAACAAAATGAATATTTAAGAGAGCTATTTAGACTACCCTGTCATATTCAGTAGCAGAAAACATATAAACAGTGGAGGATAAACAGGTTAGAGGTGCTTCTAAGATACATTTCTCTGCCTAAAATTTTTATCCTACTGTAAGCAAAGCATGATGGAACAAAGTGGAAAATAGGAAACAACATTAACAATAAGAAGTACTTCACCAAAACCAGGCTCAGGGATCCAATGGTCCAGCCTCCATCAACAAAACAACAAAGATCTTCACACTCTTACAGAACACCAATGCTTCTTCAAAGCAGCAATATGTATTACTTTAGAAATCACCAAATGCCAACCTTTTACAATGAGACTTCAAAGAGTCTTTATAGGAAAAATGAGGAAAAGTAGGTGAGGAGAGTTTTAATGAACATCAGAGGTAGGAGAGAGCATTCGAACGCCCCATTCTGTGTCTTAAACATTTCATTGAATTCTAGACAGGATCAATAAATATGTAGCTTGTTGAGACCATTTTGATATGATAGAAATCACCCACAGGGTGTCCTTGGGAAGAAAAACATCTGGAGTGGTACTGTTATCTTCTTGGTGTGAGTTAAGTGGAGAATGGCCTCTGAGGACTCCCATACTTCTAAATAACCGCTTTTGACAGTTTGTAGTAGCTCCCTTGGTGTAATAATTGCTTGGCAGACTTGTGTGCATGGATATGGGCTATGTCTGTCAATCAACTTTCTGCACTAATATCTGCTCTGTCCCTTTGTACTTTAACTTTTTTTAACCTTGATTGTGCTCCTTCTTTGTTGATCTGCTTGAACTGTTTCTACTGATCTAGCTTTGATTGTGTTTAGGCTTCATTTAGCCTTCAATATTATGCCCTTAACCCTTTAAATATGCTCTGATACACTTTAAACTTCTGCGAACCTGTGTTTGTGAATATACAGGCTACAGAGGCGCTGGAGGGTTTATGTCAGGGTTAATAACACTGATCTTCAATGAACATGCTATTAAACCTTCTCAGGGATTTTTCTTTTGCTATATGAGTCACTTGTCTGTGACTGCGAAGACTGTATGGATTCATCACCACTGAAACCTGAAAAAACAAGAAACATGTTATAAAAACCAGGGGGAGTGGGGTGACTGCTTCAGAGGCTCATGAGGATGGAGGAGCAGCAATGGAAAATGGTGGATGCAGTGGAAAATGCGATGAAAAACCATGGTAGAAGGCGAAAACAGGTCTGGTGGGAGTTTGGGTGTGAGGATGAATGTGGGCTATCAGATCATGGTGATCTACGATTGAGATCCATCGATGAGGTCGTTAGGGAGGTTAGATGGATGGTGGATGAATGGGGGCGAGATTAAATGTGGGCTGTTAGATTAGAACAATCAACGGCGGGGATCGCCCGATGGAATCATTTGGGAGAATAGATGAAAAGTAAGTGAACGCGCTACGATATAATAAGAGTCGTTCGATCTCAGAGATCGATAGCTGGGATTAAAAGCCAATGTTGCGTTGCGAAGGGTGGTAAGGTGGAAAACCGGAATGGTTTTTGCGCGATAAAAAGGGGAAAGCAGAAATGCCCAAAAAAACGTGATTCCACTCAGCGATCGCCACGTGGATTCTCAAAACCACCCATATCATGCAATTTTGAAACGTTAAGCTTTGTACACAAAAATTGCGTGACATTGGATGGTGACCGTTGGATCTGGGGCCTCAGATCCGACGGCGCAGAAGAAACTCGATGGGTTGAAAGCTGCGGGGTTAAAAGGTATGCAGGGTCCATCGCTGAGGTCAATGTGAGCCGTCGGATTGTGAGGATCGACTATCAAGATTTTTCCATGGGGGAAAATGAGAAAGGCGGGGTTTGAAGAGTAGAAGTAATATGTACCATCCAATCAAACTTGATCAATGGTGGAGATTTAATCGGAGGTCGAGATGGTGGAGGATTATGGGCGGAGCGCGATGAGATCCTGGCCGTTGGTTGTTGTGGATTTAATGGTCCAGATCAAATCGGTAGGTGTGCTGATGAAAGGCCTCTGATAGGAGCGCGGAACGATCTTAGCCATCGGTTCTTGTGGATTCGACGGTTGAGATTTAAATCGGCGATCAACGGAACATTGAAAAGGAGACAGGAACATGGGAAGTGTGATAAAATCTTGGTCGTCGGTTCTTGTGTATTCAACGGTCAGGATCAAATCGGGGAATCGGGCCAACGGAGGGAAAGAAAAAGGGAAGACTGTGTTTGTGAAATGCGATGCAACATGAGCCATTCATTCGGATGAGGGATCAACGGTCAGGATTAAATCAGTGGGTGTGGTGATGGAGGGATTAATTTGCGCTGTTGGTTCTTGTGGATTCAACGGCTGAGATTAAATCAGAGGATCAGCATTGGAAGAGGAAAAGGGAAAGGATAAATGGAATTTGCGATTTCTGACTGCGATGGGATGAATATTTGCGATGTGATGAGCGCTTCGCGCTTGGTCATAGCACGGGTTATATGCAGAAAAGGGGCTGGGGCGAAGACCGAAAGGGGCTTAAGGCCTTAATGTTAAAATGAAGATTTTTAAGGATTTTGAATGGTTTTTTGAGGAATTTGGAGGTTCTGATAGATGGAAAGGAGGGATTTTTAAACCAGATAAAGGAAAATACAAGGTTTAAAAGGGGTTTAGGATGACTTAGAGGTAAAATGAAGGGGTTTTGAAAGATGAAGAAGGCTTTATGACAATGGGGGAAAAAGTGGAAATAGGAAGTTTCAAAGGCCTTTTAGAAACAACTTCTTTCATAAACAACAGGGTTCAATAATGGAAACAGTAGTGAAGATGAACCTCCGGGATAGGAAAACATCATAAGACTTCAAGATGATGGATTTTCACCGGAAATATATCTCTTGAAGGCTTGGTCACAAATTTAGCCACCATTAGGTACATCAAAATTTATAAGTGGCTAACAAAGGTGAAGAAATCCTAAACAGGAATTCACAAGCAATTCTTGCTAAACAACAAAATAATGCACAATGTCTAAATAGGCAATGAAATCAATAATCAAAAGCATGAATAACAATGGTTGCCTTACCCTCCTTTTAAACAAGTGAAATCTCCCTCTCCATGGGCCCCATTCATTAGGGTTTCCTCCACCAAATATCGTCCTCCTCATTCACACTGCACTGTCTCATAAAGTGATCCACTCCTCCTATGGCAGTGTTGTTGACTTGGTCAAACATGACCTTGTCTTCATGCATTTGCCCCTTTTCACACTTGAGGGTGAAAAATGAAGCTGTTATGATGATCCCTTCCACATTATGAGGGATTTTATTCATGTCTTCAATAAGAATGGGTTCCCTTACCTATTTATTAAGCTGCCAGGTCATAAAAGAAAAATTTTAATATTCCATTTAGCCATGTGCTAAAATGGGAATATTACAGTCCTCCCCTCCCAAATGTTGCTTGTCCTCAAGAAACTGCAAGGTTAGAACTAGAAAATCTCCACCCAAGGCATGGAATCTGAAATGTGTTGAGGAACATATTCCTCATGTAGATCCTCCATCCCCCAAGAAATCATCCATACAAAATGAGTTATCTCCCAACATGGCAACTCCTAAAATAATCTTCCACCTTTGGCTTCTGCAATATAGGTGGGCTAAAAATCTGATCTTGGTAGAAAAAATAGCCTACCCCACGATTTCCTCCTCTCCACTTAGGATAAGTGCAAAGTATATGTTGATATTGGGTTGCAATAACGTTTCCCTCAAGTGGCAAAATGAATACTAGACCTCCAAGGATCTCTTCTCCAGTGTTATGAAATATGTTGTCCCAATCCATCTCATATGTGATGAGTTGGAAGTCACCATCATATGGCATCCAATCAATCATATGGCTCACCTCAAATGGAAACAAATGTTTTGTTGCAGTGGCCACATGTGCTCTCATGCTCCCATTAGAGCATGCAATGCAAATATTGTGGGAGATCTTTCCCCCAAGGGACACATCCAACCAATGTGTTATTCCCCCAATCATGCTCTCAACAAACATAAATACAACAGCAACATAATGAACCATCATGAGAACCATGCTTGTTGTCATGTGTGGCAAGGGAGAATGACAATGGTCCGTCAATTGTAACCAATGCAGTTTGACCCTCAACTGCAAAAGAGTGTGACAAAAAGTGTGGCCTCTCAATCACTTGCTTGCTGTCCTACTCTCCTCAAATGTATGGAGAAAGTGAATGATGTATGGTGCAAGGTGAGCATGTCCTCTAAAATACATTTCCTCCCCAAGTCCTCCTAGGGAGTGGTCACCAATAGTGCTCATGGCCTCAAGTAGACCATGGGGTCTAGAAAAGAGAATGCTCCTTCTTGGAGCAACATCCTGTACATATATGGTTAAGGATGAATATACAAATCATCATGCAAATAAAAAATACCCTTACCATAAGTTTTGATCATGCAAATGGAGTGGCTCAAGAATAAGTCTCCTCTCATCCTCAAAGAGAAAAGAGGTGGTTGTGCTAACTCCTCCAAAGAGTTATGTAATTCCTCCATCTGCACATGATCCATGCATCTCCTCATATGCTTATCTGTCAATATCATGCAAGCAAGATGATCCTGGGAATACTCCACCAACAACCTGGAGCTCCAACATGGATCTATCCTCCAAAGTGACAGCACTGATGATTCCTCATGAAGGATATCTGTCACATGGTCATCTTCTCCTTTGACATCTCCCATGCCAAAGATGCAAGTTGGAAGGCTGCTACCCTCCCCCTGCTGCTTCTACCACAGCGAAGAATCTGAAATGAGAGTGGGTGAAAATGATGTGGAGAGAATGTCTCTCTCCTCCTTGAGTCTACCCAAGACTCTCAGCACTGTAAAACTGTCTCCCAAGGTCTCTACTCCTATGAAACCAATGAATGGTGCCTCAAAATGTGAATAATCTCTCATCATTTGTTGATCTAGTGGTCTCCCCGATAAAATGTCTCCATGCAATGAGACATCATCATCAAGAGGTGACCGCATATATGAATGAACAAGTCTGTCCATGCTTCCACTGCAAAATTCAATCACCTTTTTAGGTGCATCAACCTTATAAAATAGACAGGGATGTGTGCTCCTCATCACATCATGATGGTCATCCTCCCAATCTCCTCCTTGTTTCTCCAAGGTTCCACACCTCCTCAACAATGGCACATGTAAAACATGAGTTGTGCCTTGATCTCCATACATGAGATCCTGGGGACTTCCTTGCAGTGATGCAAGAATCCCTCTACCTGGAGCAAGAGCTCCTTCTTCCTCTGCATGAGGAACTAGATAATCTCTAGATGGCATAGCGTTGTTGCCCTCAGTATGAATAGGCAACCCTCCAAAAATGTTGCTGCAAATATGGAATCTCTCCCAATGTGGAAGTAATTCCTGATCATCAAAGGTCAAGGAGTATCCCCTTTGCACCATGATAATTCCATCTCCTACTCCTGCAACATCATACAATAAATGAGAGAAAATTTTTCCTTGCTCTCTAAAGAGTGACCCCAGCAACAATTGTTTTTGCTGCTTCCTCATGCTCTCATCATACAAGACATGTGATGAAGACATAGTGAATGTTGCATCATAACTATGCATCCATACTCTTTTCTACTCCATGATTCCAGCATCTTGCCACATCTTCTCCATCCTCATACCCTTGGAAAGAGTGTATGCCAAGTGATGGCCAAACTCCTTCAAGAGTAACCAGTGCAGCCAAGCCTCCTGCTGCCCGGTATCATAAATCCACAAGTAGCTCACCTGCTCCTTGCTCACCATCCACATCCATTCAACTCATTGTGGATGCCTCCTTCCACCCTTCATCTTGGTACTCCTCCCATGAGGGCTACCATCATCCCAAATCAGATTCCTTCATTTCATGGGACCTTGAAATGCAATATTCCCAAGGATAAATTTGACCCTATGAGGATCCAAATAGGTGGTAGGCAAAAACCTCCCATCATGATGTGCATGGCTCAAGGAATGTCCAACACAATCATGAGAGATGTTATCCATCCGAAGATGTCCTCCATCTTCTATCTGCTCCTGTGAGAAGGGAAGAACCTCCTAAAACTGTTGAAGAATCTTGCACTCCATGATGTATGGGAGTGCAACTCTACTGAAATCTATCTCGGAGATCTCCTCCTCATGCATGGTCCTCCAAAACCCAATAGGCCTTGGATCTGCTACCAGTAGAAGTTTCTCTTTGAGTTGTGGCATGCTCATTGAGAGAGTGTCATCTAGAGAGGAGAAAGAGTTTCTTATCTCCAGATGTCTACTCCTTCTCACTGCTTCCTTCATGGCTTCCTGAATGAAGCTTTCCTTTGAGTGCTCACATGAGGATTGATTCCTCCTTTATCCATCATTGCTCAGCATAGTGCTATTCTGCTGCTCTAGATCAACTGCATGCAATGATATAGACCCATCCAAAGTGTTTGCTGAAATGACAAGAGATGGATTTTCAATCATACCCTGGTGAAATGTGGAAGCTCTTTGCAAGGCTGTAAGAGTTTCCTCGTCATAAGTGTTGGCCTCCCAAACTGCTGAAGATGAAGGCTACTCTTCCATGGTCCCAACAGCACTGGTACATGCCTCATTAGCTGGTGGTGAGGGCTCCTCCCTCCTTTTGCCAAACCTCCCAATCAATCTCTGAGAAAACTCAACAAGAGTAGAAACCCTTGTATGGCTTAGATGGCTGATCCACCAATTCTTTGCTTCACCTTCAAGATGCAGCGTTGTAATTTCTACAGCCTCTCTATCTACTACAGGATGTAGTAGGAAGAAGGCCTCTAGCTTCTTCACCCAAACCTCTACTGCACATGTGAGTGATCCATCAAATGTGGACAATAGAAATCTATTTCCTCTCATCATCCCATAGCTGTGGGGTCTTCTTTCTTCTTTCTGGTGAATATACACTACAAGAAAAAAGGACATTGGTGAGGGGCATGCTTGTGATGGACCTTTAAGGTCCATCACCAATGTCACATATGGTGACGGTCCTTAAAAATGCGGCAATGTAAGTGTATATAGTGATGGTCCTTTAAGGTTCGTCACCAAAGCCATTTTCAATGACACTTTTGGTGAGGGTTGTTAAAGGCCCATCACTAACTCTCTCTTTGGTGACACTTCTAGTGACGAAATTTTAATGACCCTCACCAATTCTCTTTTTGTTCCTTTTGGTGACGATCAAAAAATGTCTGTCATCATTGATCATTCCAATAGTTTTTTATGATGGTATGTTCTTGTTAATATATTTTTTTTCAAAAGATAACAATTTAAGACCATTATTATGGAGTATTTTTTATAATATGTCCAAGGCCATAGTGGTTAGATTCTGTCAAATTTTTAAGAAATAATTAGTGCGTATAATTTCCCTCAAGTAATGACTAGTCGACTAGAGTTTTCCTATGAGTCAACACATGATTCATATCTATTAAGTTTATTATCTAACAAATTCCCTTTAGATAAAGTTCCACTAGTGTGTGTAGGAAATATGTTATTTAATACATAATCAAGCTCTGACAATTCTATTAATGAGAAATACCTAACACTCCTCAACAATATGGGAACACCTTAAATTAATGTTTTGGCACACACTAACATTTCTTAGCACCTTGCATGTCTTGGAACATCATTGTACCTAGAAAATATTTTCATGACAGTGATGCCCAAGCACATGATGGCATGCACTAACACAACGTGTAACTCTCCTAGCATGTGTTGGCATGCATGTAGTCCCTAGCATGCCTTGGAACACCTTGGTTGAATGAATTGACATACATTAACACTTGGCACACAATGCCACTTGGCATGTATTAGGACCTATTATTAGTGTGACTAGCATTCCCCTTTTGAAAAATATAAAGTCCTGACTTATTAACCCTCTTATTGGTTCTTCCTTTTGTTGCCTTGACACATATTGACCTATAACCCCTGCAAGTTTCACATCCTTAGCACTTAGCATGTATTGGAATGTCTTGGCACTATTAATTGGCACATATAATTAACACACCCTTGAACTCCCAAGCACACTTTAGGAATCCTTGACATGCCTTGGTATTCCCTAGAATACCTTACCAATGCTTAGCATACCTTGTCACTCACTCCTTGGCATGACAACTAGCACTCATTAACAGTAGTCACTGGCACATGTTCCTCATATTCAATAACTTCCATGAATTTTTACCTAGTGCTCCCTTAATTTTTTGTCCTAGTACTCCTTAACACTCCTCAACATGGTTTAGCACTCTCTAGCACACCTTATCACTCTTCAACATGTCCTTTCACTTCATAACATGCATAACACTCCCTTACACATATTGGCATTTGGCACATGTTGGTGCTTGGAAAGTATTAGCATCTATGGAATACGTTGATATGCCTTGGTATGATTTGGCATGGTTTAATATTAAATTTATTTGAGATCAATTGTTGGAAAGTAGATGAGAAGCAACTAAGGAAGACTTGGAACCTATTGCTGCCTAGTGTTGGTGTTCCTAGCATGCCCCTATTGGAAAAGGTAAATTGATGACTTATTAACCATTTTATGTGTTCATTTCCTTGTAGTTTAACTTGTTTCTCCATTTTTTTCCTTGAAATTCCCTCACACACATTGACACACCCTTGCACATCTTGGCACGCCTTGTCACTCGACACATATTAGTATGTTTGACATGCCTTAGCACTATTTGGCACACATTAGCATTCCCTAGCACGCCTTGGCACTCATGTCCTCACAACTAGCATTTACATTTTTTCACAACTTGGGAACCCAATCAAGTCCTTGGCTACTGCAATTCATGTGACAATATTGGTCTGCTTCAACTGCAACAACTTGACCAATTGCACCTACTACAAGTAGATTGTGCCTTGTTCACGTAAGAACTACATATAACTCATCATATGCCACTCATTTCCAAGCTCAACTTGTCCCACTTAACTAGTAACCAAGACAAGGATCACATGATCAAGCCATGGGCATAATACAACTAAGCAACATAGATTACACATGCAATATTTCACATGTATGTTTAGTTCATAGTAGAACATTAACTGAGAGTTTGCAAAAACCTCAAGATGCACAAGGCACACAAGATATAAGTCGACACAAGGTGAGTGCCCCAAAAATTATACACAATAATGTACAATATGCAATTATCTAGAATAGTTTAAAACATGAGCATGTAGCCAAAGTGTGCCACATCTCATATAAAAAAATAGCTAAAGGCAAAAAAATGTTGTGCCTAGCACAAAGTGATCTCCCTTTGTCTAAAACTAGTGCTATGTCGAGCCCCATATAAAAACTGTAGGCCTGCCTCCTGTAAATCCTATTTTGAACTTCTCCTAACACACTTCGTCCTTAGCATATTTGAATTCGTTGACACTCCCCGACACACACTGTTATTCATTCCTTTCCATGCATTTTGACCTAGTTATCCCTTGATATGCCTTGACACTCCCTAACACTCTTCATAATGCATTTACATTGTCTGACATGTGTTAGAATGCCTTTTCATTCTTTTGCATGCCCTAACCCTCCCTAGCTATCATGCCCTCACAACTACCCTTACTTAATTTGAAACTTGGGAACCCAACCAAGCCCTCGCTTGAATACAATAGCTTGACCAAGTTACTATTACTAAAACTAGACTATGTTGTTGAATTATGTAGCTTGGGAGGTAATCCACAGGCCTATTGAGATGGGTTTTTGTGAGTTTGGTCACAAAAGGCTTTATGGGCAAAGAAGCCAAGCAAAGGGATTTTTGATCCAAGATGGGGTTTAAAATCTAAAAGAAAATTAAAAAGGAAATTTAATATTTCCTAAGGTCTAAGTGGATAAAACCCATAAGTTCTAGAGGGTTCATAAGGGGTCTAGGAAAAACTATTTAAGGAGGCCTTAGGATGAAGGAAAGAACATAAAGTGAGAAGGGTCTCATTTGATCAAGGGGGAAAAAAAGAGATGTAGTCCTAAAGTAGGTCGAGTACGAGGGTCGTGTAAGTGTTGCTAAAGGGAGGTCATGATCATCCTCCAAGAGCAAGATCATCATGTGAGGGTTCGCAAGAATTTTGCATACCTTAATGGTTGGTTCAAGCTAGGAAGTAGGATGGCATATTGTTGGTTCTCTTATCATAGATCGAGCTTAAGAGAGGGTGCTCATGAGAATCTGGGCATGTGATTTCAATGGTGTCTTTGTTTGAAGGCCACATCAAATTCTAAAATGTTGAAATATGAAACAAGAAATAGTGAAATTGGAAACCAAAAAAGGGAAAAAAAATGCATCCACACTGGTGAGGAATTTTGATGCACCAGGAGTGAGGAATGTGGGGCATCTAATTTAGTTTTCCCTTAAATCAATTTTTATTTCATCTCATAACAACTTGTGTCAGTTAACTAAGTCATGATGATTGAGTTAGCTCAAGAAATTAGAGTTGAGGGTCTAAGATGAGGCATATAGAGGGATTCTAATATTTTTAGGGTCCAGTTGTAGTTGATGCATTAGTGGGGTGTAGGTGTGAATTCGTTAACTCAATTAAATGAGTTAAAATAAGTTTAAATAGTTCTAACTGAGTGATGAGCTAGTGAGAGGTCCAGTGAATTAAATTATATTTAATTCACAATGAATGACCAATCAGATAACTAATAATTCGCTATTAATATCTGCATGCATGCCAGTTTCGAGGAAGACCTAGTTCAGATAGAGGTTAATGGGAACATAACTATCAGTTGTATTTAGAGAAAATTTCGCATGTGAAATTATAAATTCATTGGGATGCCATGATGGATTGCGCAATCAAGGAAGACTTGTTTTCCTAATTAATAGGGAGTTAATTCCCTAGGAATTGCACGAGCAAGGCAGGCTAAAGTAAGGCTGAGAATTGGCTAAGTACTAGACTAAGTTTGCCTAGATCAGCGAGAGATAATTGGCAGAGTGCAAGAGAATCTCATGAGGGATTAAGAATTGTATTGTTCCAGAATTCCTTGACTTAATACACAATAGAGAGAGAGGGGTTTTGAGCAGTTACTTTCCCTAGATATATCTTCTGTTGTGTGACTGATAATTTCTTTCTCTTACTTATATGTTATTTTGCGATCGTGTTTTGTTTCCGCAAATTGTAGGAAGGATTCAATATATTGTTTTAGTCCATTATAAGATCAGATTGAATCTCGTTGGTTAGATTCTATACATGGTATCAGAGCAGAAATTTTTTGGGCAGAAAGTTTGCAGAGAATATCTAAAGATTTTGGTGTAAATTTTTAAAAAAAATAGCATATTTGGATTCCTTGCAAAAAACTACCCAAATGGAAAAACAAAATCGATCAAATCGGAGCTTGGATGAGGGAGATATCATCGATTTAAAATCAACTCTTTTTTAGAAGCTTTTGTAATAGCAGGACAATTACAATGTGCCGAGTACTTGAGGTACCAGATGCATGCAAAGCTTTGAGGAGAAAAGCAGAGGTTAGAGACTTGGTGGTTGAGAGGGAGCACAAATTACCTCTCAACATGTAGCCTTAGAAGAAGTCTCAAAAAATTGTGGAGCAACAACAATTAGAGAAGCAGAGAGGATACCAAGTGGAAGCATCCACTCAAGCAGAGACCTCCATGAGGGCGAAATTTCAAGCCAGATGGGCAGAGGGAGCACATGTAGCCATGCCTCTAGGTGAAAGGTGGGGTGATGTGTAGACATAATCCCAAGATAAGAAATTTGGGTAGGGTCCATCGAGATGGCACGTCTCATGGATCAAACCTGGCTATGAGGAGCCCAAAGTACAACAGTAGCAGGAAGGATCAGTTAGATTGATGCAGCCAGATGTCAGCAAGATAGAAATCAGAGTGACAAATGTCAGATACTGGAGCGCAAATAAGATTTGGAAATAATTTAAAGGGCACGGATGCAGATGTCAGCAGCAGCGTAGAGAATCGAGTAGACACTTACAGTAGCTAGGAGAAGTCAAAAGACTCTGATGACAAATGCATTATACTATTTCAACTGTTCATAAGCTATTCAGTTTCAGGATTTTTAGGTGCAAACAACACTAGAGAAGTGTTGCATGCAATACATTCCAAAGGTACCAGATGGAGATACATTGAATTCCTTTCAACTTGTTGAGAGGGAGTGTTGAAATTTGCAACAAGAAACAGTGAAATTGGCAACTAAAAAGGACCAAAAAAAATGCCCCCACATTGGTGAGGAATTTTTATGTCCCAGGAGTGAGGAATGTGAGGTGTCTAATTTATTTTTCCCTTAAATAAATTGGACAATAAATTTTAATTTCATCTCATAACAACTTGTGCCAGTCAATTCAGTCATGATTGTTAGGACCTCAAAATGTATCATTTTGACTACATATTTTTGCCACCTCTTTACTCTTTCTAGTTCATATCTAAAGTTTACATTATCATTCCCATCCATTTTTCCCAAAGGTATACAAAGTCCTTCTCTTTACTCTATGTTTAATTTGTCTTGCATATAATTCCACATTATCTTTATATTTAACCATTAATCGAAGATATACAGTTGCTGAGAAATCACAGATAACCTATGATAAGAAACGTGTTGATGAAACAGTCGACCTCGTTGCTGAAACAGTCAACCCCGTTGCTGAAACAGTCAAGTCCATTGCTGAAACAGTCAATGGGCATGCAAATTTCGTTACTGAAAATGCTCGTAATTTGCGATTTCGGAAGTGTATTTCAAGAAGGATGGCAACAAGACGAAGACAAGCAAGGAAAGTTGTTACATGGATCGCTCTGAAGCCAGTATTTTTGTATCTACCGTAACAACATTTTGCTATGGAAGAATAGAAAGGCCTTTTTTTAAAATAAAAGATTAGATTTGGATAAAAATAGGATTTCTCTGATGTAATTGTAATAGATGTCTCCTCTTTAAAAAGAGGAGACATCATCATTAGAGGGGGAGTTAGAGAGACTGCGGAAAAATATATTTTTCTGAAGCAGAAAGGAGCAAGGCTTATTTGTAATGTATCCTTTTTTGACAGATGAATAAAGGTTTCTTTTGAGCGCTTCAATTTAACTTCTTTCTCTGGGGAATCTTGTGAGAAGGAAAGGGCCCGCCTTCATCACAAGATTCACCCAATTGCTTCTGTAGTCTGTTACTCTTTATGTCATTCGCACCTTAACTTAACATTGTTTGCTGAAGATTATTTATGCAGTACTGTGTTTCCTATTAAACACTATTTTCTTTAATTACTGCATACCATTCATTCTTGAGAAGTCGTGAGTCATTTCATTTTCAGTTATTTGTTTGCTGGATGAATGTGTGACAGTTTGATATCGGGAAACAGGTGCTGAAGATTCCTGTTTGGAGGAATAGGGTCCTGTTCTCTGTTCTGGTTAAGTGACTTTCTTTCCAGCAGTGTGATTGATATCAGGAAACAGGTGCTGAATATTCCTGCTTGAGGAATAGGGTCCTGTTCTCTGTTATAGTTGATTGATCTCCCTTTCTGCAGAGTGATTTCCTTTCATCATATTTCTTAGGATTCCTCTAATGAAGGACTGCAATAGAGGGATTGTTCCTGCTGTAACACAAGTAGGCTTCAGCTTTGTAAAGTGAGGTGTGAACAATGTGGTTAATATTTGTGTGATTAATGCTACAACATTTCTTTGCTTTTGGAATTGAGCATATATAGTGTGTGATTGCCTTTGGAATAAACAGACCTTCCTGGGTTGACAATTTATGTGGTGCTTGAATTGTTAAAAAAATTAAAGCGACCAACGTTTTGGCGTCGTTGCCGGGGAAGGCAATTATAGATTTCAAAAGCATTGATGATATTTTTCTAGATGTGCAGATTGTATGAGAGGACGCGGAACCCAGAAGAAAACTAACCCTACAGGTGGCAAGGGCAAAGGTAGGGGAGGAAGGAAGACTTTTATAGACAAAATTGTATCAAACGCTGAATCCTCCCAGAGATTAAGCTCTCGAAGACCAAAGCCTCAACACTCCCCACAATCAATTTATGAAACAGAAGAGGTTCTGGGCCCTGAAAACGTAGAGGAACCAGCAGCAGACATTGAAGAACCAGTAGACAGTGCTAAGGAATCAGCAGAGAACGTTGAGGAATCAGCAGGAAATATTGAAAAACCAATGAAAAATATCGAGGAGCCAGTAGAAGACTTCCAGGATCGAGGAAGTGCAGTGGGAGATCAACCAATGGAAGAAAACAACGAAGGATTCTTTGGTGGAGGACGTGTAGATCCTGAAGGAGAGGGAAAAGATGAAAATTCTCTCTCTACCTTGGGATTTCCTATTAGTGATCTTCCTAGAGGAACAATTCCTATGAAAAATATCCCACTGTGTGCTTTACCAAACTTTCATGGTTTATCCTCTGAAGATCCTGAACAATTTCTTTTTGAATTTGATATATTATGCAAAAGTTATGATTATGTTACTAATGCTCAGAAGCTGAAACTATTTCCAGCAACATTAAAAGGAAATGCACTAAGGTGGTTCATGAGCCTCGGAAGCCAGGTAATCACAACATGGGAACAGATGAAACATAAATTTTTGCTTAAGTATCAAGAATACTGCCGAACAAGAGAAAAGAGGGAGGAATTATTCAAGATGGTAAAAAAGGAGGACGAGAATTTTGAGGACTTTGTGGAAAGAATGCAATATAATCTACAGAGATATGAACATCCTGGGGTAAGTAAAGATATTCTTAAAACAATACTAATAAAAGGAGTAAGGGATGATTGTTTAGACATGCTAAATATGCTTGGTAAAGGAGATATATCTAAAGAATCATATGATGAGATTGTTGACCTCTGTAAAAGATGCTCAAGAGGAGCTGCAAGGAACAAATCAAATAACAGAGATCCCACTTATTCAAGAGTCCAAAAATCAGCCAGTGGGGGAGCAACAAGAGCTGAAATAGGTAATTTACTTGAAGAATTTAAAACTGAAATGTTAAGTTCTTTTTCTTCACAAATTGATACCTTGCAGGTTAAAAAGAAGCAGGCTGAAGCAGAAGCAGCTCTGGCTATATTCTGCCCTAAATGCAGAGACAAACATCCACTAAGGGAATGCCCATTGGACAAGATACCAATCTGCACCCTTTGTGAGAAAGATCATGAAACACAACAATGTCCTTCTCTACCAGGAATAAAGGCAGCATCACAACCAACAGAAGAAGAAGTTGAAGCAGTTTATCTACTAACACAAAGAAGATAGTGGAAACCTCGAGGACAAGGTATGAATTCCAGTATGCCATTTACTAATCATTGGAACAATTATCCTTCTTTCAGTCAGAAAAATTACCCTCCCTTTAACAAAATGCAATACCCACCCTTTAATCAAATGAATTACGCACCCATGCAACAAGCAAATCCTACCTTTGTAGATCCTGCAATGTTGACTCCTTGGCCCCCACAACAGCCATCTTCTTTTAATCAATGGAATTCAAATTGGAGAGGCCAACAACTCCCATATCTAAATCAATTTCCTCAATTTCAACAGCCACTTCCTATACCATCAGGAGCTCCATCAAATAATAAAATGAGACCCCAGCTACCTGTGCAACCAAATCCTAACCCCAATAATAAAGTTATGCAAGTCATTGATATTCAGAATCAGCCTACATTTTCTACTTTTCCTGTACAATGTAATGATATTCATTTAAGATGTGGAAAAATAGTAGAACCCATCATAGATGATATAACCTCTTCTAATTCTGATAAAGAAGAAACTGAGAAACTTAATTCACACAAAGAAGTACAACCACCCTCTAACAAGGATGTTGAAATAACAGAGCCACCATTCCCTGAGCATTTGATCTTAACTAAAATGCCTGAAACACCTGCTTTTAATCTTTTGGGGGAATTGCAAAATTTGTATGTTAAAATTCCACTTTTACAGGCACTAAGAGATTTACCAATTTATGCCAGAACCATGAGAGACATTTGTGTTAAGAAACCTGGTAGGAAGGCTAGAGATCCCCTTACAGTTCATGTTATGGGTGATCTATCTGCATTAATGTCCAGAAAAATCCCTCCTGTGAAATATGGTGACCTTGGCCATCCTACTGTGACGGTTCAAATTGGTAAAACAATAATCCTCAAGTTCTGGTAGATTTAGGTGCTGCAATAAATATCATGACTCTAGAAACCTCACAATTACTACAACTAAATAACACAATCAGAGATACACCAACCATCCTAGAGTTAGCTGACCGTTCTACAATTAAACCAGAAGGAGTTGTTGAGGACTTAGTTATCTCAGTTGAATCCTGGAATTACCCAGCTAATTTTGTGGTGTTGCAAACTAAAACAAAGTTGGGGGGACATCCTCTAATTCTAGGAAGAACTTGGCTAGCTACAACCGATGCCTTTATCAGTTGTAGATCGGGTTCAATGAAAATTTCCAATGGATATGAAACTAAACAATTTACTCTTTATCCTCATGCTACGCCCATGATTAGCAATGAAAATTCTGTATGGATGGATTATGATGATAATGTTGTTCAGCCTATTTTGACTATCGGACAAGCTTTAAGTTTTAAAGACAGCACAAAGGACGAAGTAATTAATAGTTTTATTTGTGAACCTTCCCCTATGGTTGCTAAAAATCGAAAACAATTGATTACACTTTTTGAACCATATACCCACGACAAGACCAAATCTGAAGGTTTACCTCAAACATCAACCACCATCTCCTCTAAAAGCATAACAGTGGAAATCGAACCTGGCAAAACACTGAACATAAATTCTGATCTAACAATTGCTGAAACACAACAGTTAATGAAGTTATTAATTGAAAATAAGGAAGCATTCGCATGGGACTATACGGATATGAAGGGAATCTCTCCTGAATTATGTACTCATTGAATTTATATTAAGGAAGGATGTCGACTAGTCTATCCACCCCAAAGACGAATGAGCCCTAATTTAAGAGAAATTGTGAAAGAGGAACTTTAAAAATTGCTTAATGCAGGATTTATATACCCTATATCTAACAGTGAATGGGTTTCCCCATTGGTAATAGTCCCTAAGAAAAACGGGAAATGGAGAGTGTGTGTAGATTACAGGGCCTTAAATAAAGCCACTCAAAAGGACCACTTTCCTTTACCATTCATTGATCAGGTGTTGGATAGTTTGTCAGGGAAGAAATTATTTTCCTTTTTAGATGGATTCAGTGGGTATAACCAAATCAGGATTGCACCCCAAGACCAAGACAAGACCACTTTTACTAGCCCATGGGGAAATTTTGCCTATAGAGTTCTTCCATTCGGACTATGTAATGCACCAACAAATTTTCAAAGGGCTGTTATAGGAATCTTTTCTGATTTGTTGAATGACTCTATGGAAATATTTATGGATGATTTTACCCCTTATGGTGTGTCCTTTGAAGATGCATTACACAATCTTGAGAAAGTACTCAAACGTTGTATACAAGCTCACCTCTCCCTAAGTACTGAGAAATGTCATATGATGATGAGTGAAGGAGCGGTGCTTGGAAATTTTATCTCATCTCAAGGTATTCAGGTAGATCCATCCAAAATACAAGTCATTCAAAATCTTCCTGTTCCTAAAACTCAAACTGATGTAAGAAGTTTTCTTCGACATGCTGGATATTACAGGAGATTCATTAAAGATTTTTCTAAGATAGCTTCTCCATTATTTGTGTTTCTTATGAAAAATGTTGAATTTAAGTGGACTAATATTTGTCAGGAAGACTTTGTAGCACTCAAGCATTAGTTATCTACAGCTCCTATTTTGAGAGGACCTGATTGGGCACTTCCCTTTCATATATCTTCTGATGCTTCAGATACTGCAATTGGAGCTGTCTTGGGACAAGAGGAAAACCATCTTCCTTATGCTATCTATTTTATCAGTAAGAATATGACCCCTGCTGAGCTTAATTATACAGTTACCGAAAAGGAATTCTTAGCATTAATTTATGCCATTAACAAATTTCGACACTACATTACTGGTTATTCTACTTTTTTCCATACTGATCACTCGACTATTAAGTATCTAATGAATAAATCTGTCACAAATTCTCAAGTTACCAGATGGTTATTGTTACTGCAAGAGTTTGATATTACAATTGTAGATCGACCAGGTAAAGAAAATGTTGTGGCTGATTTCCTTTCACGGTTAAAAACTGATAATAATATTCCAGTAGATGATTCCTTTCCTGATGAGTATCTATTTGCAGTATCTTCTCACTCTCCTTGGTATGCAGACATTGCCAATTATTTGGTTGCAAGAAAGTTGCCATCACACCTGTCACATAGAGAGAAGAGAAGAACTGTTCAACAAAGTGCCAAGTATAGCTGGATAAGTGGGTGTCTTTTCTACACAGGACTTGACCATGAAATCCGAAGATGCATTAGAGAGGATGAGGTGTATGATATACTAAAAGCTTGTCATAATGGCCCTTGTGGAGGGCATTTTGCTGATAAGAGAACAACACACAAAATTTTGAGGATGGGTTACTATTGGCCCTCACTGTTTAAGGATGCAAAGAAATATGTGCGGGCTTGTGATAGCTGTCAGAGAATGGGTCAACCCAATCATAGAGATCAAGTGCCATTAAACCCTCAGGTAGTACTTGAACCATTTGAAATATGGGCCATAGATTTCATAGGATCCATTAATCCTCCATCCAATCAAAGAACTTATATATTAGTCTCTACAGATTATATGTCTAAATGGGTGGAGGCTAAAGCACTTCTTAGAGCCAATGAAGAAGCTGTCCTAGCTTTCTTATTTGAAGAAATATTTGTTATATTTGGGACTCCTAGAGAGCTAGTTACAGATGGAGGACTTCCCTTCAACTCTCATGGTTTTAAATCTACCCTTCAGAAATATCATATTCATCATAGAATGACTACACCATACCATCCCCTAGCCAATGGGCAGGTGGAAAACACAAATAAATTAATAGAAGACATTCTAACTAAAACAGTGAAGGACAACCGGAAGGATTGGTCTCAAAGGCTCCCTAAAGCACTATGGGCTTATAGAACTACCTGGAGAAATACTACAGGATTTTCTCCCTATGAATTGGTTTATGGTAAAAGTGTTGTTTTTCCTGTGGAATTTGAAATTAAAACTTTAAGAACTGCTCTAGCTGTTAACCTTGATTTGACTGATGTGCAGACAGCCAGGTTGCAGCAGCTTTTAGAACTGGATGAAAAGAGAATAGATGCCATTCACCAGACAACCATGATTCAACAACAAAGAACAAAGTGGCACGACAGAAACATTAAGCACAAGCAATTCCAAAAGGTAATTGGGTCTTATTGTATGATTCTCGGTTTGAGAACTTTCAAGGCAAGCTACGTACAAGATGGCTAGGACCTTATGAAGTAGATGTTGCTTTTCCCAATGGAACAGTAAGACTTTTAACAATTGATGATTTTAAAACACCTCTACTAGTAAATGGTCATAGGCTTCGTTTGTACCAGCGCCCTGTTTCTAAAGAAGATTTTAAGGCTGCTTGCATGACTGATACACATTATCTTTTTCTAGGGGAGTCTTCTGCTCCTCACAACATTTAATTATTTTCTGCACTATATTTTTAGTACTAGATTAGATTTAAAACTAATAATCCCTGTCAAGCGCTGGCATGTTACAATTGTATGTTGCAGATTAAGGAAGAATTCACCAAGGAGGACAATCTCATCATCTAAGCTTCAATCTGAAGAAGCTTTGCTTTCCTCATCTAATTCATTCCCTCATTTCCCAATAATATTTCATTACCCACTCCCTCATTATTTCTTTCTCTTTTTCATAACATTTCCCCTATTCTACTTATTGCTGAAACACCATTTTCCAGTCAATATTTCCCCTGTTCCTTACTGCTGAAATATCATCCCTCAGCAAGTATTTCCCCAATTTTCCTAGTGCTAAATCATCACATTTCAGCAAAATTTCCCTTATTTTTCCATTGCTGAAACACCACCTTCAGCCACATGACAATCTTCCCATTGCTAAAATATCATTCCTTCCCTCTATTACACAACTTCCTTAGATTCCTTGGGTGAATACTGTTCATTTACTACCTTTCTCCTATGATAGAGTAGACTCTAATATGACCCCCCCTGCATTCCAGAGGATTCTAAAAAAATTCTTCCATCAATATTAAGCCACTATGAATAAGCACTCTATACTTTGAATTACAAAACAGAGGTAAATGTAAGGTACATGAATTTTTTATGTAATACAGTTAAATAATAGTTTAAAGAGAGGATCTTTCTCATTATGATTTCAATCCCCGCAAATTTAAACATCATTTCATCGCATGTAGGGGGGGATTTCGAAAATTAAAACCATCATTCCACACCATACAACCCACCGTCACTCTCCATATCCATTATTTTGGCCTTCACTGATACTCCATGTCCTTAGTAGTAACGATTACTCTGATCGAGCCTGTGATTTGGCTCTCTGCTGTTACAGTTGACTTAAGTTAGTAATTATGGGAGGCCCTGCTATCAGGCATGAGCCTGGCTCAACAACTCTTCTTGAATTGTTTCCAGAGGTTTACCAAATCTTTCAACAAGAAGGATGGGTGACATACTTTCAAAGACTCCAGGAATTCGACCCACAGCAGGTCTTAGAATTCACACAGAATCTCCAAGAGGACCATTCCATAGTCCAAGGGGTCTGAATTCTTGTGTTAGAGGATGATATTGCTAAAGTTTTTGTTTTGCCAGTCACAGGTACTCGGTGGTTTAGTAGAAAACACATCATCCTAAATGTGCAACAGGACTTCCTTCTTCCAGAAGAACATGTTGAGATTCAAGGCCGTGGCATAGGACTTCACTCACTACCTCCTCCGTGGGCCAAGGTAGCCGAATTTGTCAAGAATTATTTAACTTGCGAAGGGCACTACCAGGCATTTTATCAACACGACTTCGTTTTAATGAGCCACTTACGACATGGTAGACTAGTAAACATTCCTTATTATCTACTTGGATGCATTAAGAATATGTCATATTACTGTAGACGGGTAAAATTTCCATTACTGTCCCTTACCCATCATCACCTTTGTCAATTATTAATTCAGAGGGGTTTGGCTCAGCAAAAACCCCCTCTAAATAACTTACCCCTACTGCCTGACCAAGCCCCCGAAATTCCCCAACAAGCCGAAATTCCCCAAGAACCCGAAATTCCCCAAGAAGCCGGAAACTCACAAGAAATCACTGAAAGTTCTTATGAACAATAATTGGAGAATATCCCAGATCCCCCACCAATTCCATCTTCAGAACCAGTTTCAGGTCCATCTTATTTAGCAGAGTCATCCTAACCTACCATTCACATCCCTAGTGATGACTCTCAGGCTGAAACACCACCATCTTCCCCTGTTCATAAAAGAAAGAGGCAAGTTACAACTGCCTCTGTATCAAAAAGGCAAACAAGGGCTGCATCTAAATCAGCCACTTGTTCTGACAGCCCCTCTCCTAGGGAAGAATCTTCTCATAGGAAGAAAAAGAGAGTCACCTCTTTTTCCGCCTTCCTACCCAGGAGAAAAATGAAAACGACCATTGAATCTGAAACCATTCCCACTTCCCCTGACCCCGCAGCCATCTTGCTAAAGCTTCATTCATCATCACCATTCCAAACCTTGGAATCATTACCTGTCTTGTCTTGCGGCACTGCTCCACAAGATGCCCAGGGTAATATGACATCATTTCCTACTCAAATAGTAACTACTCCACAAGAACCAGTTACTCACTCAGTGGCTGAAACATAAAAACCAGCTGCTGAAGTGCAACATTTAAACATCCAGCATGATATTATAAGGAAACCAGCTGTAGCTGAAACATAAGAACCAGCTACAGCTGAAGAACAGCAATCAACTCCAGAAAAAGCAACAAATGCACAGGGTTCAGTCACTGTTACACATTAATTTGTCACCGTCCCTGCAATCCCCATCTCACCCATTGGAGGGTCGTTTCTGTGACCAATAAACAATGTCATGCCTTGCAAATACCATCATTGCATCCCTTTCCATGAGGACAACATTTCTCCTCTGGATCATTTCCTGAGCAGACCCCTAAAAACACATGTTTTTGCCTTGGCGCTGGTAGCCCGTTATGTACTCGCGCCAATGGGGGAAAATTAACACTGAGCCCGCGCCAATTGGCGCTCTGTCCCAGTGTTGCACCCGCGCCACTCTGTTTATGGAAAGTTTTTTAAAAAAGAGGCGAAGTTTCGATTACAACAACTTCGTGGATGAGTCATCAGGAGTGGTTTCGCCTGAATAACCACGGCCTTCCTCTTTTGGCCTCTTGTTTCCACCATATGGGGAACCTCCCAAAGGATAAGGCCTCCCTTCCACTATTGTAGGGATCCCAACCTCCTCCTCTCCTCTATAAATATAGCCTTCATCCATTGATGAAGGGGCTGAAGGGCTGAATGGCTGAATAGAATCTCCAAGTTCCCAAGAGCTTTCACATCCTTATGCTGCAAGAGCCTTCTTGACTCCCTAAGGCAAAATCCAAGCAAGGAGACTATTTCCAAGTATCCGGAGAGAGAGGCTTGTCCCATCCCTGACAGGCTTTTTCGAGACATGTTGTGCTGACGACCCACTAAAGGAGAATGCTGCATCGAAGCTATGGTTGTATTCTTCTTTTGACTCTTTAAGGATAAGCGACTATCGGTTATGGTTCCACTCTTGTTCTTGATCATGTTCATGAGTTATGTCCTCTTCGACTGATATATAGTTGTATGCACAGGATTTTATGCTTGCGTTTGTGTTGTTTCTTGCATGTGCAGGTGCCCGATCATGGAGATCGTGAGGACTGTGATCTGCCAGGGTGAAGGAATGGGAGCACCACCTCTTCTACAAACAACAGCGTTGGATTCCAGGTAAGCCTTCCTCGCAAGTCGGTTTATTTACAATTAGGAACCTGCACTGTAGCGTGTTTGATTGTTGCTAGACCTGATCTGGGCTAGTAGGGATCGCCTCTGTCCGCAGAGGGGATTTACCTCCTCAACAATTTGGTGACTCCACTAGGGACTCAGCTTGTTGTTTGATCTGTAAGCTATAGATGGAGTCTGAAGCACAGCCAGATAGCCTTCGAAACGCTTTTGCTCAGCATTAGCGGAGTAGATCAACGCTGCTTCAGTCGATCTCCGGTTTGGTTTACGGACTGGACAACTTGGAGTTTTGTCTTCTCTTTCTAGTTAATTTCTTGGCCTTGCTTGCCTGGTTGGCTCTTTTGGGCTGGCTCTTTTTGTGTTTTGGCTTTTGGTTCAGCCCTAGAGGATCAGATCTGACCTCTGCTTTTCCGAATTTTCACCTTTTCATAGTTGGCTTGATTGGCGCGAGTTTATCCCTAACAGTCGCACCAGTTGGCGCAGTTTTCCAGTTCATCACTCGCGCCATCCCCTGTCTGGCGCGGATTACAGCCAGACAGTCGTGCCATTTCCTGTAGGTGGTAGGGTTACCCTTGTTCGGAAGCTTCTTTTGGTCAGTACTTTGCTTCTGGGTTTGTTTTGGATTCTGCTTGAAGTGGTGAGTCTGGTCTTGGTTAGGAGAAATTCTTTGTTTTTTCATTTTCAGGCGTTGGCGCTTGTTTTCAGTTAGCAACCCACGCCAATTGGCCATTGGTGCTAGTTGTCAATGTGCAAGTGGACAAGTCGTGCCAATTTCAGGGTATATGAAAATTGAGATTTTTTCCCTAAATCCTTCACCAGTTTGTCTTTCCCTTCTGGTTTTTCACTGTATGAGCATAGATTACATTTCTCATTCTTTGGAATGTCTTCTTTCCATGATTTCTTGATGTAAAAGGGAATGAATGCCTTGTTTTGATCTCTTTCTTTGGAAGTCCTCTTTGTGTTTGACCTCATATGTCTTGTCGCTTTTGGAGGGATTTCGTTACAAAGTGTTTGAAACAACGATTGCATTCTTAGTGTTTGTTTACATCTCTTTTGCATTCTTCTTTCTTTAAGAAGCTTTGGGTTTATTTAGTTTTCATCTCAAAGTTTTCTTTTTGTTAAAATGCATTGGATCACATTGCATTGAAAATTAATTTTGAGATTTATCATTGAACTTAGATCACATTGTTTAATGATTGAAAGCTAAAAATCGCTATGAGTGCATTCTCTTTCATTGAAAGTATGCATTAAGTAGATTCTCATTTTATCAAAAAATGCATTGAGTGCATTCTTATAATTTGAAAAGGAAAAGGAAATTGTGCATAGATTACAATTGCATAGTTTTCGAAAAAGAGGATTTTGCATAGATTACATTGCATTATTCGCATCGTTGAATGTTTGAAATTACTTTTGGATAGTGAAAGTCATCTAGTTTGGAAAAAATTTCGTTTGCAGTGTTGTTGTTTGTTGCATCATCGTTTGAAACTCTTCCTTTAACTAGATAGCATTCATCGAATTGAAAGATTTCTTTTCTCATATAGCTGTATATAGGAGATTGTCATATGACATACGGTAGGGCCTTGAAACCGAAACATAATTGAAGATCAACTTTAAAATTTACTCAATTTACCTATAAGGCAACATTGAAACATTAACGAAATATTTAGAGGTCTAGGCTAGAGATGTGTTCCGACGTCTTTAAACCTAGTCGCTCTTGTTCGCCTCTTGGCTTTAGGCAGCGCTAGTACGGACTTGTGCTCCCCGTACCGTCGCATATATAAAGGGAGACCCCACTAGGTTTCAATCCTTTATCCATAGGAAGCTGAGTCTACCGCCGTATACCCGTGATACACCGAACACATCATTCGGGGAGATTGCCTGCACGTACGGAAAGTCCTTGGTTGATTTCTCTTTCATTACTGAAACCAAGGTGTATATTGCAGTTCACGGTTATTTGGTACACCCTTTACCTAGCATTCCTGAGTAGTTAGTTCGAGCTTTTCTGACTCTTTAAATTTGAAAAGGTCATCAAGCGCTTGTCCTTTCACGCTTGTTTCCAATCTGAAAGTGATAGAGTCACCTTTTGCCTGTTTCTTGACTCTTAAAATATGAAACGGTAGAGTTTTGTTTCAATGTTTTAAAAATTAATTGCCCACGAAATATTCCCGGTTAAAGTTAGTTTCCTTAGGGTGTTGTTCTCAAGATTGTTTCTAATGGAAAATTTTCCAGAGTTCAGCAACCAAGGAATCCCTTCCGATGGGAATCCTCGTCCTTTTCCTCCTTTTGGAAATGTTGGTGCTCCTTATATGGCAACGTTGTCCCTTCCCGGGTTAACTGTTGGGTTGCCTGTTTGGTTATTTTCAACCTCTGTGGTCTCGAATGTCTCGGCTTCTGTTCAATCAATTCCTCCACCTGAACAACATCATGTTGATTCTAAGGTGGACCTCCCCCCTTCTTCGACTGTTTCTGCGTCCTCCTCTTCTACTTCCCCTGGTGAAAGTTTGGATTCAAGTAACCAGGTGGCTAGGAAGAAGAAGAAGAAGAAGTCTGATGAGAGAGAGGCTCGGGCTGCAGCTGCTGCTTCTAATGCACCTCCTCTTGATAAACCTTCCAACCCTACACGCAAAGTCAAGTTCCCTCGCATGTTGTGCACGGAGACCATCTTCTTCGAGACCTGCCATAGCATTCCCAAGGTGCTTCGAAGAATGGTCCGGCACGTGTCGTCCACCGTTGCCTTGGCTTCCGGGAGTCAAAGTGGGGGCACGTATTCAGCTAGTGTTGGTAAAACTCCCAAGAAGAAGGGTAAGATTGGCCCAATCCCTGTAAGTTGTGTGAAGGGCACCATGCCATTCACCTTTGTCCTTATATGGATGAAGCCAAGTGAGTTTTGGACAACCCAACCAGTTCTACACCACACCTCCCAGCCGGTTACAAACAGCTTTCTTTGAGTCCTCCGCTAGTTGATCCTACGATTGGTCAAGAATCATCCTTGGTCAATCCCGCTCACTCGGAAATTTGAATTCAGGAATCCGTTCCTAACCAACCATTGGTCATGGGATTGGTTGAACTGGCTCCATCTACGGTGCACCAGGTCTTTTCCGTTGAGAGTGGACCTCACATCCCTCATTTTCTTCTTGTTTCTTCAGATCCCTCGGACTTGGAGAAAGATTCTCCTGTCCCCGTACCTCAAGAAGTTGCTCCTCCACCTCCCGTGATGGAGATCCTGGAGGATACCCCTCCCACCTTCGAGATGGAGGTCATGGAGGATGCCCCTTCTTCTTCCATAACACTAGGGGAAGACCATCTTGGTTCAATGGTAGCCCCTCTAAGTAGTTTGGTCGCTTCCTTCGATTGGAGTCAATTTGTAGGATACCGCCTTCCGTCTTATATGCCTTTCGAGATCACAGTACAGGCTTTTGGTCTGGTCATACTTAGCACCATTATAGACGAAGGCGCGTCTGTTAGTATTCTATCCTCAACTACTTGGAAAGCTTTCGGTTCGCCACCGCTTGCGCCTGTTACGCAGAATCTGTTGACTTTTAACAGAAGGACGAGTCAACCGTTGGGGATCCTTCCAAGGTTACCAGTTACTTTGGGAGGTAAAACCGTCCATATGGACGTGATCGTCGTTCCAGGCCCCTTGGATTTTAATCGCTTTGGGGCGCGATTACACGACATGGGAGCACTTGTCTCCTCCCTTTTTCGTGTGGTCCGTTTCTTCCACATGGCGACTCGATCGTGACCATTGATCAGCTTTTGGTCTTTGGTCCTGATATGGCAGCTGGCCCGCCATCATCCCTTCCTAGTTTTTATCCACCCGTGGTATCTGCCCCACCGCAAGTCAACTATGTGGCTACCTACCCCATGCCTGTACTAAGTGAAAGTGCCATCGTGCATCAAGTGCTAGGGGCATTGGGTCCTGACTTCCAGGATGTTTTCCTTCCATCAGGAGTGGAACTCTTGGAAGCGATGACTTCTTGTTCATTATGATGAGGTTGTCAGAGCAGAGTTCCTTGTCTTGTGTCAAGCTCCTTAAAAAATGAAACAAGGTCTTCGGAGCATAGTTCCTTGTCTTGTGTCAAGCTCCTTAAAAAATGAAACAATGTGTCCCGAGGATAGTTCTTTTAATGTGTCAACCTCGTTACAATAATGAAACACGTTCCTGTTCAATTCGAGTCTTTGATAAGTTCTCGTAAAATACCAGTCGAGTCTTTTGATCTCATAATTTGAACCTTCACTCCATCTTCCTTTCATATGGACTGAATCTTGGGGGGCATGTACCTCGAATTGAGTCACCATGTTGGGGGGCATGCTTACTTTTCAAGCATAGTTTGTTTCCGTTTCAAGCTTGTGTAAAAATGAAACCAAAGTCAAGGATAGTTTATCTTTTTTTCAAGCTTGTGTAGAAATGAAACCAACTTCAAGGTAGCTTCCTCATTTCTGCCCAGTGTAAAAATGAAACCCTTTCCCATTTTACCTTCGTGATTCTCATTTTATCGTCCCTATCTGCTTCGTATGAGCCTTTGGTTCTCTCACTCCATCGCTCACTCTCCTCGGCCGATCCTATGCCTTCACTTGGTTGTCTTACCCATTCCTTGGGAACCGTTGCGATGAGTGGTCTTGTTAGCCAGCCTCTTGACCTTTATCTTGTTTTGAGCAGTTCCACCATTACCGGAACCAGTTGTTACCCTTTATACCACTCGTTCCTCCAGGAGGAGTCATCTTTCAGCTCTTTTCTGACTGGCTAAACATGAAAAGATTGCCGAGTCCCTTGTCATTCCGATCTCGTTAAAGTGGTTGCGAAATGACATCTACCCAGTATACGTTTACCCCTTTTTCGGGCTGGGAAAGATTACTTACGAAAAAGGAATACCCTAGCCTATCGCGACTAGGAGGCTTTCTCAGATATAGTTTTCTACCTTTTCGGGTCTGAGGAACTATTGACGAAAAGGGACCGTTGGAGTTTACTTTTCTGCTATCTTTTCAAACTCTCTAAACATGAAAAGATGCCCAGTTATCCCTTTGTCAGACTTGTTAAACCTAAATGACATCGGAAATTGTCAATCATGACGTTATTCAAGTTTCTCCTTCCTAGGGCTCGTTAAATGTACTAGGATGGATTCGTCCGAAGGACGGATTTATATGACAAGCATATGGTATCCTCTTCAAGCTTGTGTAAAAATAAAGAAGTACTTGCCAAGCATGGTGGGGGGAAAATGGAACCATCATCGTTGTCGTGTCGGCAGTATGTCGCTCTTGAACATGGCACTTGTCTGCATTCGTGTCGGGTTGGGGACATCTCATCTCGTTCTTCACTTGCCTCCGTGGGTTTGGATAATCCCTTTTGACCTCTCAACTGCTCATTGCCTCGTCACCATGACCTCTGATCCGTTGATGTCAAATACTACCAAATCCACTATTGTGCCATTATATGTTCAAGAGAAGTTGACCTCTGCAAAGTATCAACCTTCCTCTGATTCTCATTTGATCCTAATTCACAAAAAACATCATGTTCCTTTGTCTCGTGTCGATGATGTGGGAAACACTATGGCCCACCTTCGATCGAGGTCACTTCCTGCCGAATTCAGCTCATTATCCAGGAAGATGATCTAGAGACTCCCTTATGGTACCTTGGGGCCTGCATGCCTCAATGGCAGGTTCGTCGCATTCGACGTGAGGTTTTCATCATTGGCCTCCGATCGAGTGATTCTACAGGTGTTCGACGCCACCACCTGCTCGGTTACGTTCGAAATTGTACCGTAGTACCTCGAGGATCATCGTTACTAATGGTGGTACTCGTCTGTTAACAGCTTTCATCATTGGCTGGTAATCAGATGATGTTCTTGCATGTTTGAATTCACCTCACATATTCGCATGCTTGAACTTGTACTTTGTTTTGGTCGAGATGGAGCGCAAGACCCTGGATTGTGTCTGTTGTAATCCAGGCTGCGATATTGTGGATTATTATTTACATGACTCACTGATTGGATGGTTGCGACCATACCTGAGTCTATTTATCAATCCTCACTGGATGGCTGCGTCCATGCCTTGGATCTAGATTATTGTAAACTCTGTTATGGATGGTTGCGCCCATACCACGCATATATGTCATGTATCTGAGACGTCAGTTGTACTTCGCTCCGTAGGTTTTCCGATGGCGGTGTTTTCAGTCGGCATGTTCTCGTAAAGCATTTCACCCCTCTCTCTCTCTCGGGCCTCATGCTTTAGGGGGCATCTGTTAGACAACAATTTGGCACCGTCCCTAAAATCCCCATCCCGCACATTGGAGGGCCCATTCTGTGACCATAATTAGTGTCATGCCTTGCAAATACCATCATTTCATCCCTTGCCATGAGGACAACATTTCTTCTGTGGATCATTTCCTGAGCAGACCCCTAAAAACACCTGTTTTGGCCTTGGCGCTGGTAGCCTGTTATGTCCTCGCGCAAATGGGGGAAAATTAACACCGAGCCCACACCAATTGGAGCTCTGTCCCAGTTAAGCACCCACGCTAATCTGCTTTTGGAAAGTTTTTTAAAAAAAGAGGTGAAGTTTCGATTACAACAACTTCGTGGATGAGTCATCAGGAGTGGTTTCGACTGAATAAACATGGCCTTCCTCCTTTGGCCTCTTGTTTCCACCTTATGGGGAACCTCCCAAGGGATAAGGCCTCCCTTCCACTATTGTATGGATCCCAACCTCCTCCTCTCCTCTATAAATATAGCCTTCATCCATTGACAAAGGGGTTGAATGGTTGAATAGAATCTCCAAGTTCCCAAGAGCTTTCATATCCTTATGCTGCAAGAGCCTTCTTGATTCCCTAAGGCCAAATACAAGCAAGGAGACTATTTCCAAGTATCCAGAGAGAGAGGCTTGTCCCATCCCTGACATGCTTTATCGAGACATGTTGTGCTGACGACCCGCTAAAGGAGAGTGCAGTGTCGAAGCTATGGTTGTATTCTTCTTTTGACTCTTTAATGATAAGTGACTATCGGTTATGGTTCCACTCTTGTTCTTGATCATGTTCATGAGTTATGTCCTCTTCGACTGACATATAGTTGTATATACTAGATTTTATGCTTGCGTTTGTGTTGTTTCTTGCATGTGTAGGTGTCCGATCACGGAGATCATGAGGATTGTGACCTGCCAGGGCAAAGGAACGGGAGCACCACCTCTTCTACAAATGACACCGTTGGATTCCAGGTAAGCCTTCATCGCAAGTCGGTTTATATTAAATTAGGAACCTGCACTGTAGCGTCTTTGATTGTTGTTAGACCCGATCTGGGCTAGTAGGGATCGCCTCTATCCGCAGAGGGGATTTACCTCCTCAACAGTCACCATGGCCTCTCTTTTAGAGGAAAATGAATTTTTAAAGTCAGAATTAGAAGCGTACAAGAAAGAATTGATAATGGCAAAGGAAGCCTTTGATAAAGAGCTAAATCTATATATGTTGGCACAGACAACATCACTGCAAAGGAATGATCCATGCAAAGAATATATGTGCCATGAATGTGGAAACATATATCAACAGGCCGGATACAAGATAGTTAAAGTTCCAGTGCTTGAGGCATCCACATTAGTTGCAGTCAAGGAAGAATGCCCTACTGTCACACAAGAACCAGTAGGGCCCTCAAAGACTTTGGAAAAGGAAACTCAAGTACAGGTATCCTGCCCGACATTCACTGACTCTGCTACACAAACTATGCCACAGGCTATTACTTATAATGTCGGAACACAAACTCTACCATGGAAAGAATTGGAAATAATGAACAGGTGGAAGAAGCAGTATGCTATGGATCAAGATAAAATCCTACAACAGCATAAGTTAGCCTGGCAAAATCAAATGTACTCCAATTGGGAAAACTGGGAACAGACACTCCAGCAACTTAAAGATTCCAGGAAAGAGAATACATAATTAAAATATAAACTAATCCTGATGTTTCAATTAGTACAAAAACTACTAGCCACCAGGAAACCATCTGTGAACTATTCTCTGTTTCTTTCAGAGCGTCTTGTTTATTTCCAGTTGAAAGCAATTAAGGATGGAAGACCTTATGAGCTGCTCACAGCTGAATAATTTGTTAAAAAATTTGTTGAGGCTTCCACAAGTAATCAACATTTGTTATGCGAGCTGTATCTTCATAATGAGGCCATGCATGAGAACAGAGAACTCAATCTTAATCCTATTGTTGGTGATATACAGATTAGGGCGTTTGTTTCTTTTCTTGCAAATCAAATCACTTGGCAAACTGCCTTTCTTGCAACTAGGCACAATGAGGATAATCGCCTTCTTTGGATAAGGCCAGAGCCTCGAAATCCGGCCATTTTGGTAGCAGAGTATCATAAGTTTTTGCAGAAGCCAAGAATGACTAGATACATACAGCAATTGCAAGCCTCTGTACTCCGAGAGTGTCATCAGTTAATCAGGGTAAAAGAAACAGCTGCTCTGAAGGCAAACACCATGTTCTGGCAATAGTCCTCTAAGGAAAGACAAAAGTATAATCCCTTTAGCCCTAGTAACCTTGAAATTGCACTATCCAAAATACCAAACTACATCAGATGTGTTCGACAGTGTGTTGAGAATTGGATAGGCTATCATTTCCACTTTCCCATTTTATGGATGCCATCAGAACGATATCAGGCTCATTATAGGTTGCCTAATAGGAATGAGGCAGAAGCATGGCAGAAATTGCAAAGTAATCAAGGATTCAGAACTTTGATAGATACCACCTTCCATAGTTATTGCTTTAGTAACTTGCACGCAAAGAGTCAGTATTCAAACTTCCATTCAGACTAAAAGTTGCATGAGGACATGCAACCCTTTCAGTTGGGGGGGTGTGTTAGGACCTCATAATGTATCATTTTGACTACATATTTTTTCCACCTCTTTACTCTTTCTAATCCATATCTAAAGTTTACGTTATCATTCCCATCCATTTTTCCCAAAGGTATACAAAGTTCTTCTCTTTACTCTATGTTTAATTTTTTTTGCATATAATTCCACATTATCTTTATATTTAATCATTAATTGAAGATATACAGTTGCTGAAGCGCTGAAACAGTCGACCTCGTTGCTGAAACAGTCGACCCCGTTGCTGAAACAGTCAATTCCGTTGCTGAAATAGTCAACGGGCACGCAAATCCCGTTGCTAAAACTGCTCGTAATTTGCGATTTCGAAAGTGTATTTCGAGAAGGATGGCAACAAGATGAAGACAAGCAAGGAAAGTTGTTACACGGATCGCTTTGAAGTCAATATTTTTGTAACAGCATTTTGCTATGGAAGAATAGAAAGACCCTGTTTTAAAATAAAAGATCAGATTTGGATAAAAATAGGATTTCTCTGATGTCATTGTAATAGATGTCTCCTCTTTAAAAAGAGGAGACATCATCATTAGAAGGGGAGTTAGAGACTGCGGGAGGTACATTTTTCTGAGCAGAAAGGAGCAAGGCTCCATTGTAATGTATCATTCTTTTGACAGATGAATAAAGGTTTCTTTTGAGCGCTTCAATTTAACTTCTTTCTCTGGGGAATCTTGTGAGAAGGAAAGGGCCCGCCTTCATCACAAGATTCACCCAATTACTCCTGTAGCCCGTTAACTCTTTACGTTATTCGCACCTCAACTTAAAATCGTTTTGTCAAGATTATTTACGCAAAGATCGTGTTTCCTATTAAACACCGTTTTCTTTAATTACCTCATACCATTCATTCTGAGTCGTGAGTCATTTCATTTTAATATTTGTCTACAGATGAATGTATAAGCTGATATCTAGAACAGGGCCGAAGATTCTCGTTTGGAGGAATAGTCCTATTCTCCATTCTCGCTAAGTGATTTTCTGGTGTTAAAGGTGATTGATATCAAGAAACAGGTGTCAAGATTCCTCATTGAATGATTTCCCTGCTCTTCGTTATAGTTGATTGATCTCCTTTCCTTATAGAAAGTGATTTCTCATTATATTTCCTAGGATTCCCTTAATGAAGGACCTGCAAGAGGGATTGTTCCCTACTGTGAATACGTTATATCACTTTGTAAAGTGAAGTTTTGAATATGTGGTTAATACTTGTGTAATAAATACTACAACCTTTCTTTTCTTTTGGAATTGAGCATATATAGTGTGTGATTGCCTTTGGAATAAACAGACCTTCCTAGGTTGACAATTTATGTGGTGCTTGAATTGTTAAAACAATTAAAGTGACCAACAATGATGACTGAGTTAGCTCAAGAAATTCAAGTTGAGGTGATCATGGTGGATATTGGTGGCCACCCAACTATTCCACTTGGGCCCTTGCCATTGTCTCTTTCAGTTTTTCAATTTCCTTAATTATAGCACAATTTAATATTTTGCTTTCATTTCTTTTTTGGCCTTAGAACTTCGGAGCTATTTTGAGGCCCCAAAACAACATTTTTGGGCATAAAAGGTTTTGGCTATTTCATAGAAATCATGTCATTAAAGGTAGTCCTCAAAGAGATCTTTCTATTGAGGTATCATGTGCGTCAAATGAAGATCATATGACCAAGTTAAGACCCTGGGAATTTGGCTGTCCAGCTAACCCCAATGAGGTCCATAAACTCTTGGTGTTACATCTCCTCGCTTTAGGATTTTGGTTTTTTAGGGTCTTATTTTTCAATAATAAAAAGGCCTTTGAGCCTTATTGTAACACGGTTAAGAGGAACATAACTATCAGTTGCATTTATAGAAAATTGCCCATGTGCAATTATAAAGTCATTGGGATGCCATGATGGATTGCGCAATCAAGGAAGGATAATTTTCCTAATTAATAGGGAGCTAATTCCATAGGAATTGCGTGATCAAGGTAGGCTGAGAATTGGCTAAGTAGTAGACTGATTTTTTCTGGATCAACAGGAGACAATTGGAAGAGTGCTCGAGAATCTCATGAGAGATTAAGCATTGTATTGTTTCGTGAATCCTTTACTTAATACAAAATAGAGATAGATGGGTTTGAGAAGTTGCTTTCCCCATATACATCTTGTGTTGTTGTTACGGGTCAAAATACCTCCTCATCAGCTCAGAGGAGAAGACAAATATGGAATAAGTACAAAGACCTAAATTAAACCTATTTCTTCCAGGGTAACGCCTATCTATAACAACACAAGAGCGTTATAACGCAGCTAATTAGTGAATGGGCCGCGTTAGTGGCTAGGGCAATGCTCTATTTACATTGGAGAGAAGTGTTACTCATGTTTTAAGTTTGAAAAGGAAAAAAACCGCGGAGAATGATTTGAATCTTCGACTTTCCCTCACAAAAGTGTCAGTTCACAAAGGAAACTGCAAAGTACTAATTCATTATTGGTCATTGCCACAAAAGACTGAACTCCCAAGGAGGCAAAAGCATAGAGATTAAAGAAACATCTAAGTTTTTTCTATTCCAAACTAGTGGAAAGAGAAAGGCAACAATGGCTTTCTCCCTTCTCCAGTGATCGAAGGAGTCAAGGCTCTAATTGAAGGTCGAAGGATTACAAAGGTTTCGTATACCAGGAATAGAGAATAGTGTGAAGGCTAAGAGTCAAAGAGGTTCCTAGAGAGCTTGTTGACTTAGACTTCTTCGCTTGAGAGATAAGAGAGATTGGGAGACTGAGGAGGGCTTGGTACAATCGACGGTTGTAATCCTCCTTCTTTCAAATTAATAGAACTGTGTTTGTTTTGTCCATTCAATGCTTAATGTTGTCATTATTGTTTGAACATTTACATAGTATGATATGAATGGCTCAGATGTGTATAATTTAGAAGTTCATTATATATTGGCTTGATTGATATAATATATGTTATGTTAGGAGTTGCACGGGTGCTTTGACTGATTACAGAACTAAGATTTGGAGCTGGTGAAGAAGGACTCTTGCTTCGCTACCTAGTGTTCTCCAAGGGACTCCAAGATTGTCAAAGAGGTAATTCTATATCGTATTCTATCAAGTTATTTCAAGTTAATATGAACATGCTCATGCCATCTTTGTGAACAACATAGCTAATCTTGCTTTCTGCCTCGGGCACCGGAAAGCCCTGAGAGGGATCTTCGAAAACCAACCACCCAAGCAGTTTACCCTATAGCGGAATTGGTGACTCCACTGGGGAGTTTCCCCATAGTTTCCGGACTATTTCTTCCCTTCTTTCTTCTCTCCTCTGTCCACTGATCCTTCCAACCATTTTTATGCCCAGTAGACATACCAAACGCTCGCAGAGTTCAATCCTATTATGTTGACCATCTGAAGTACTTTACCCTGGCTAACGCTACCTTTGTAGGTTCTCTAGCACGTTATAACGCTGTCTTTGCTTAAATACAATGCGTTATAACGCTGTATTTACTCACAGACAGAGCGTTACTCAGCCTAAACCTTGTTGTTCACTACTGTGACTGTGTTTTAGCTGCAGAGTTTTTGATCACCAGTATCTTTCCTCGACTGAATCCCTGTGCTTGTCTACTGAGCTGGCATTTTTGTTTGTTCTTGTTTGAAAATTTAGTGATTAAAAGCATTTACTTTTTAAATAAGAATTTTTTTTTTATTATTTTTCTGCATTTAGTTGAGTTTATTCTGAAATTTTCAGTCCATAGACTGTTAAGAAAAGGTAGAAAGAAGTCTGAATCTTGAAAGCTGAACTGCGTTATTTTAATGTTAGTGCATGGATGTTGAAAGGAAACCTCTCCTTGTAGAAATAATCTTCATCGAATTAAATATCTAGAGAATTTTTTGCATGGTTTCTTGAGTCAGAGTCTCATCACATTTCATACGTCCACTCCCCCTCCGCAAGACTAATAATCAAGTACACTAAGAATAAATCGATAATAAAATCAATCAACTCTTTTTAAGCTCACACAAATAGTAGTTTAGGCTAGGATCTTGGGGTAGGAACAGTGAGAAAATTACCCAAGATCTCAAAACTTGAAACTAGAGTCATTAACGAGTGAAATCCTGCTGCACTCATATTATCGGGACCATTCCTTTACCGGAGCTCAGCGCGAGACAACACTTGGGTGCACAAGGAGGTAGCCCGCCTTCGACTGCATCCTATGGGTGTGTTATATATTGGGGTTCCCTTCGGGGATGTCGAAACTAGATCGGGGATCTAGGTATTCTGCCCATATAGCACACTGTCCTTGACCGTGGACCCCCCTGATGATGTCTGTGATTTGAGGTATCCTTAGGGGCCATACTTTTTAGGGACTTACACAAGGTGACTGGGATGGGTTGTCCTGGTACCTGAAATAGACGGACCCACTCTGTCTTCGGTCTTTAGGAGGGTACTCGTCTTCACGAGAGTGCTTACACCTATCGTCTGAGGTTCGGGCGAAGCTCTAGAGTGACTGTAACTGTACTTTTGACCAACGCTCTCTGTATACTATTGTGATACTGGATTTCATCACCAGCAAATGGTAGTACTCAGACAGGGCACCCTATTCTGGCTGCTTGCTGATTGATTTTAGAGAGTCTTTTTTTCTTTTTTTAGGTGTGTGGTTACTGTCATTGAGACTTTATAATACATCACAATTTAATAAAAAAATTTAAAATTAAACCGATCACCGTGGCGTCCCCTGACCCACGCCATCTGTCTCGACGACAACAAGGTATACCTCCTCTCACTATTGAGGAAGAACTGAACCTTGGTCAACCCGGGCCTTCTACGGAAGAGCAGTCTCCTCTGACTAATCTTTATTATCACATAGACCCTTATCATCCGGAATTTTCGGAGGACCCTTTCACTGAAGGGGTAGTACCTCATTATAACCCTCCACTCACTGATCCGTTGGGGCCTGTGATAATTCAGATTCCACCACGCCAAGATATGTCTTCGGCAGCACAAACATCCATTTCACCACCGGCATCCATAGGGTCGATGCCAATGGCGACCATCCCAAGTTCGCCACCATCCTCCCCACCAGTGGTCAGTTCTATGCCATCACTGGGTAACCCTAGTAGTCAACATATGCCTAACCCCAACCCTATGGTCATCACAACTGCCAGTAGCTTACCAAACCCTTCGGCATCTACTCCTACCATGACCACGTTGGGAACCACGGTAGCTCCTCCCATGAGCACGACTACTTCGGTACCTTTCAGCAACCCTTTCTGCTAGAACCCTCTGTTGAGTTCAAACCCCTTGGTTACCATACCAGGGGGCAATGTCACCAGCATACAGGTAGCAGGGAACATTTCCCTTCCCTTGCATTCTTTAGGACAAATAGGACAACCCATTGTAAATACTATCCCCTTAAGTGGTTCAAACATAGGTGTAGGATCTATACCGTTGCCAAACTACGCAAGTAGTAGCATGCCTCCGGGAAACTCTATTGCATCCATTTGGACTAACCAACCCCAACCTCCATCTGGAATGGGAGGGCATTTTTATACTGGGGGCAACCAACCATTTACCCCGCAATATACTATGCCCTATGGACAGCAACCGTATGTTCCTACTCCTCCACCTATGGGGGGTTTTTATCAAAGTCCCACTTACCCTCCTGGTAACACGTTGATGGGGGGACCATATGGTCTAAGTAGTCAGCCCATACTGCCTTGGTCAGATTCGGGGGAAAATCCTCAATTGCCATTCTTGGCAGCTTTGGACATACCCGATATCCATAAACTGACGAACGACCCCATCAGCCACAACCCGCTTTGGCCTCCAATACCACATAAAATTCCTTCTGACATCCCGAAGTTCGACGGGAAACATGGGGACGACCCAGCCGCACACATCACTACCTTTCATTTATGGTCCATATCCAATTCCATGGTAGATGATAGTGTCTGGCTTCGTCTGTTTCCTTGCACCCTTACAGGCAATGCCGCCAAGTGGTACATTGAATTGCCACGTGCCGCCATCAATACTTTTGGTGCTTTAGCGACGGAGTTCTTAAAGAACTCCCAATTACCAATTAGAGTGGAAACCGGAACGGAATTGTTAACATCGCTGCGCCAAGACACCGCCACCCACATCTCTGATCATATTCATGAATGGAGATGTAGGAGGAGGCTCGTCAAAGTGCCAATACCGGACCATCTCTTGGCAAATTGGTTTTGCAAGTCTCTTTCACCCCATATCTCTAAAGACATTGGCCTTTCTAGTGCGGTGATAGAAGATCAATGTATTCTTCATGCCCAACACCTGGATTTAATCTATTCACAATCTGGCATGCTTTACAATCTACTCCCCCATGCCCCTGGTAACCCAAATCCTCCGGCCACTCAGAAAACCGGAGCGCATGCCGATGGTCTCGTTGGCACAATCTCCGGTGTGGCCACAAAGCAGTCTTGAGGGCAAACCTCCCAGCCATCTTCGGCTACCACCGCCCCCCACCAAACGACTCCTCTTCCTCCCACTGAGGTAAAATCGGTGCAAACCTCACAAAACCTAGCGGGAAAAATAAGAAGAACAAGAAGAAGACGTCTTCTTCGGAAGAGCAGTCGGATAATCAGAATAACCCTAATCAGAAAAATGCTGCTAGAAATGACAAAGGAAAGGATAGACCCATGAAATTTCCTTGCAAGATTTGTGCGGAGGACCACTTGACATATAAATGTCCTCGGCTGCAAGAATGCACCGATTTTATTGCCAACAAGGATTCTGGGCGAACACCTGCCATTCTTCATAATCCTTTCCCTAATCAACAGCAGCAACATCAACACATGGTTGACAACCCGCCACAACCCCATCAACGGGGCAATGGTGGTTCACATCCTTCCGGCGAAGGACCATCTGCCATTTATGGCATTGAGAGTGTTGACCTTCAAACTCGAGCCAAGCTTTATGGAAATCCTACCATAGATGCTCAAGAACCTGGAACTAGTTCGAATCCACCGCCGCCCAACGATTTGCATATCGAACGGCCTACTACTGAACCTGTAATTCATCCCCCCAAAGGGAAACTTCGATGCACGACTCATAACACCTCTGCACGTGCAGCCCAAAACTACAATATTGTAGAAGATTTGGCGCAGGCACCGTCAGCCATGTCTGCTCTCGAAGTTTTACAAACCTACCCAGCACAAAGGAAAGCCTTGCTTTTGGCAATTGGTGGAATAGACCCCCAGGAATCCATGCTAGCTATATTTGATATGGAAAAGGCTAAACCTCGCCTCTCACACCAACTTGCATTCCAGGTGCAAGTAGTGTCGAAAGGGAGACCAATCCATCGCACTGTCATAGACGAAGGTGCTTCGACCTGCGTTATGTCACAAGCTTGCTGGCTCAATTTAGGTTCTCCTACTCTAACCCTGCCATCGAATTCCCTCAAATCTTTTGATGGCCATACCTTCCTCCCAAAAGGATACCTTGCTAGCTTTCCCATCACTCTAGGTGGGAAAACGGTAAACATGGACGTTGAAGTCGTCGAGAACCATCTCGACTATAATCTATTGCTCGGTCGCAGTTGGTCTTATGCTATGACCGCCATCGTGTCTTCGGTCTTCCGACTCATCCTATTTCCATTGGATGGGAAAATAGTCACGGTCGATCAGCTATCCTTCTGCACCCCTGATTATGCCACTTTACCAAGTAGCACTGTACCCCTAATAGGAGGTGTCACTGACTCTTACGTCAGTATCGGTACCGTCTTCTGAAGGCATCTTCCCTACTGGGTTGTTTTCCTCTACCGCCGCCGCAGATCCCAAACACGGTTGCAATGATATCCACCTTTTCATATGGTTCTATCGACCCATGGATCATCCTGGCACCTTCAGATATTGATTCCTATGGAGATCAGATGCCGCTTTCGCTGGCCGAGTTGGCTTATCAAGCCATCCAAACCGCATCTGAACCCTCCACTGATATGGTTTCGACCACAGGTACAAACCTCCCTCCCATCACAGTTCTCTCTAAGGATCTCCTCAATGAAGTCTGGCCTACAGACGAAGCTATTCAAGAGATCATGTCATTAGAAGAACGACCTTGGGGAGAGTTTCACCATTGTGCTTCGATGACTGACTCGGACGCGATGAAAACTGAAATCCCGTCTTTCGACCAGCCTGAGATAGTTCCCTCCTCCTATACGACTGTTCACACTATCGATTCAGAGGGGAACATGGGTAATCTTTCCAATACACTTCTCATTGATATCTCGGTCAAAACGGGTATCGTGGAAAATATTCAGACTGGAGCCGACTACAATCCTGAGGAAATTGCGTCCTTCACATCTCTTTTTAAAGAATTCCGCGATGTCTTTGCTTGGTCTTATGACGAAATGCTCGGCATAGATCCTTCTATTGTCGAGCATGAAATCAAGACTTATGACAATGCTAAACTGGTCCGGCAACAACTCAGACCTATCCACCCGTGCAAAGAAGCCACCATTAAGATCGAGGTAGAAAAACTTTTAAACGCTGGCTTCATCTACCCCGTTCCCTTAACGGAATGGGTTTCCAATCCGGTTACCGTTGATAAAAAACAAGGCACTATTCGTGTTTGCGTTGATTATCGCGATCTGAACGTCGCTTGTCCCAAAGACAATTATCCTACACTGTTCATTGATCAAATTCTTGACGATTGTGCCGGATGCGAATCTTTTTCCTTCATGGATGGATTCTCGGGATATAACCAGATTGCCATAAAAGACGAAGACCAACATAAAACTGCCTTCATCTGTCCTTGGGGTAATTTTGCGTATAAAAAACTCCCATTCAGCCTGAAGACTGCTGGAGCAACTTTTCAGCGGGCTATGGACTATGCTTTCCATGACATTCGACATATTGTACATGCTTACTTGGATGACCTTCCGGCCCATTCCAAGAAACGCTCTGATCACCTTGCTCATTTAAGAGAAATTTTTTCTAGGTGCAGATTCTACAATATACGTTTGAATCCACATAAATGCGTATTTATGGTCGAGTCTGGACGACTGTTAGGTTTCATTGTTTCCAAGCACGGGATTAGGGTTGATCCCGATAAGGTTAAGGCAATTGTTGAATTGCCGGCACCACAATCCATCCTTCAACTCCAACGTTTGCAGGGGAAGGCAAAATTTTTACGTCGATTCATCGTCAACTATGCCGAGATGACGAAAGGATTTATGCGATTATTGAAGAAAGGAACACTATACTTGTGGGATGACCAAGCTCAACAGTCATTTGATGCTTTAAAACATGCACTTGTTTCAGCCCCACTCCTTAGTGCCCCTGACTACTCACGCAACTTTCTCCTCTACCTGGCAGCCTCACCATCCTTACTAGGAATGGTTTTGGTTCAAGTTCACAGTGACGACAGTGAACATGTGATATAATATTTGTCCAAAGGTCTAATCGGACCTGAATTACGTTATTCACATGTGGAGAAACTCTCTCTGGCGGTAGTTTTCACCGTCACCCGACTCCGACATTATATATTGCTGCGACAGACTACGATGATTGCTTTGGAGAATCCCATGCGACATATCTTGTCTAGACAAATTATTGGAGGGAAATATTCCAAATGGATTGTCATCCTCCAACAGTTTGATTTGGTTTTCACGGCTGCCAAAGCAAAGAAATCCCTCGTCTTCGCCAAATTATTATCGGACCTTCCCATAATCGACCCAGCAGAAGTAGCTCATGATCCATTTCCTGATGAATCTGTCTACTTGGTCGATTCTTCAGACCCATGGTATGGAGACATCTTAGTCTACCTACAAACCCAACACTTCCACCCAACTCTCACGTCCGACGACCGTCGTCGTATCTGCCACCAAGCAAAGCACTACCTCGTGCTAAACGATACACTATATCGTCGTGGTGTTGATACTATTCTCCGACGTTGTCTCACTATCGATGAGGCAGAATGCGTTTTGAATGACTGCCATGCAGGGGCATGTGGTGGTCATCTTTCGGGCATAGCTACTGCCCAAAAAATATTGCGTGCCGGTTACTGGTGGCCCACTTTGTTTAAAGACTACATTGCAGCAGTCCAGAAGTGCCATCCATGTCAAATTTTCACAAAGAAAATGCGCGCACATCCTGCCCCCCTTCATCCGGTTATCTCCGTTGGCCCTTTTGCTAAATGGGGAATTGACTTTGTCACCTGCAATCCCGCTTCGGAAAATGGACACAACTACATCATGGTTGCAGTCGATTATTTTACGAAATGGGCGAAAGCCCTTCCCACTTTTAAGGCCGATGGCGAAACCGCTGCTCTCTTCCTGTTTAATCAGGTAATCTGTCGGTTCGACGTACCCCTATCAATTGTCACAGATCATGGATCCCACTTTCAGAATCATATGATGACTGAATTAACATCCATGTTAGGTTTCCTTCAAGATCAATCTTCATCTTACTATCCTCAAGCTAATGGTCAAGTGGAAGCCGTAAATGGCGTCCTCAAAACCATGATTCGTCGATTGGTCGGAAACCATCAAACCACGTGGCATCGGAAGTTGTATTCTGTGTTATGGGCATACCGAACGTCAGTCAAAACTGCCACAGGCTTCACACCATTCCAACTTGCTTTCGGCCTGGAGGCAGTGCTTCCATTCGAGTGTGAAATTCCATCACTCAAACTTGCCGTTGAACTCCTACCTGGCACCACGGCCACTGAAGAGCGCTTGCTCTCACTCGATCAATTGGACGAAACTCGTCGAGATGCTACACTACCACTCGAAGCTCACAAGCGCCGAGTTAAAACTCAATACGACAAATCTGTCAAGCCTCGTTATTTCCAAGAGGGCGATTTGGTTCTACTCTATGATAAAAAACATGACCTCTTGGGGGCAGGAACTCTCCAACCATTATGGCTCGGTCCTTACATCGTCACTAAGGTCCTCTTAAAAGGAGCTTACAAACTCCAGGACTGTAATGGAATTCCGCTCGAGGAGCCCCGCAATGGGCTCTATCTAAAGAAGTATTTTGCCTAGTTTCGCACTAGGCATATGCTTTGTAATTTTATGTATATAAGTTTTGCCTATTTGTTTTGATGCTTCTGGAGTATTTTTGGTTTAAAGTATTTTTCTCATGTAATATTTTTTCTTTCACACAGATGTCATCACACTCGTTATCATATGTCGGATATGCGGACGGTGCTAGTCGTCACACTAGACGCATTGCTTCAGCTGCTTGGGTTCTCTACACTCCTGAGTCAGATATTCTTGGTTCTGGGGGAATTTTCCTGGGTAACGCAACAAATAATATTGCTGAGTACATGTCAGTGATCCAACTCCTCACGGAAGCGGCATCTCGTGACATCTCCGATTTAGTGGTCAGGTTAGATTCCCAACTCATCATTATGCAGTTAAACAATCATTACCGTGTCCGTCATCCTGTGTTGTTACGTTATTTTTTATGAGTATGAATTTTAGAGCGCCAATTTCAAACAATTACATTTGAACACGTTCCTAGGGAATTTAATGCATTAGCCAATTCTTTGGAAAATTATGTGTTAGATTGGCATTTGTCACATTTATTATAAAAGATTTACTCATGAGTACATATATTTTTATCACATTAAAAATACATAAAAATTAAAAAAAACACAAAATCACCAAAAACTATATATATATATATATATATATGTCATGTCCAGTACATAGTAACATCAAAAATCTTCCAAAACTTGGGGTGTTTTACAAAAATTTGGCTATACTAAGCCATGCTCTGACACTAATACATCCGCTCCGCCAGCTAAGCCTGATGCTCATGGTAGCATACAAAGGCTCTAGCTATCCTCCCCAGAGGCACTAGGTATCTCTCTGGCACACCTACAGTATGCCGCTGTAGACGAACTGGAACCTCCCGCATAGGAAGTGGTGGTATACCCATACTCAGACCCTCCAGGTTTCTGGAGAGTTCATGTAAAACTTGGGCATCATCATCGTCGCTGCCTTCTGCATCCTCTACTGGTGCGCCAGCCCCGAGTAGCTGCAGTCGTCGCCGTGCATAGCGAGGGGCTCCAACTGGCCGGACAGGTGCCACATCTGTGTCAAGCAAACAAAAGCTTCATGTCAAAACATAATTTTCACCCTATTTTAACAAAAAAAAAAATTACATAAACATTCAAAAGATAAAAAACAAAATACTTCTTTGAAAAACACTGGTCATTTCCTTCTTACCATCGAGCCCCCACTGGGTGCCAGGGGGCAGGACCAACTCCGGATCGCCTGTGAAGTTCATCCCTGCATAGGGATAATCCTCGATCATGACTATCTAGGCGTCTAGCCAATCAAGAAACCCATCATCAAAGCAATGACGGATGGGACCCTCTCCAGTCCGCGGAAGCAAAGTGGCCCACCAAGCCTGCCTCGGCTCGCGTGGACCCAATGGCGCTGTAGCGATCCTGGGCCTCATCAGTGGTATCTGCTTCAGTATGAAAGAAACAATCAGTGTACCGTACCCAATCTCTCTTTGAGTATGGGTCTTGCATGCAGTAAGCTCTGCTCGGACCCGATGGACAACCCCGTCACACCAGTCGAAAACCTGAGGCTGCATATAGTCCAAGGATAGGAGCATCTGGGCCTTGGTGGCCACATGCTGACTCTTGGCACCTGCCAAGCGAACAATCATCCATAAAATAGACCGCAGTGGTCTCAAAGTATCCGGTTACTCACAGCCTGAGTGCCACGTACGCAGTGCGCATGTATCAGATCAGTAGTGGAACGAGGGTCAGCTCTGGACCCCGTCAAATTGGGCCTCGCCCCACGACATGATAGGCCGGTCAAAAAGTACACATCATCCTTTTTGATTGCGAGCTCATGGCCCCCAATCCGAAAGACATGATGCCGTTCGTCCCACTGCTGGATCAGCCACCTCAGGAGGTCCTCTTGACCCCTCATCAGTTCTAAACGGGCATACTTGAGAAATCCGCACCTCCAGAGAGCCACCAAGCTTGCCGCATCCGTCACCATCTCTCATTCTTCCCGCTCATGTTCTCTCTCTCGCCAGATACTCATGATTAACAGCTGAACACCTACAAATGCAACATTTTCAGCCGATCAAATCTTGCCAAGACCACTTCAAAAAAGAAAAATTTGAGTTGTTAGAAAACATGGTGTGCCTAACGCGGGCTCTAGTACAAAACAGAGCATGCTAACGCGGAACCCCTTCACGGGTTGTGAACTTAACGCCGTTGTTGTACTCCTGACCCGCGTTAGGCACAAATATTTTTCTAGGGCCTCGAATTTTTCTAATTTTGAACCAGCAAAAACTGAAAAAAAGACAATTAAATGATAGCAGGAGGTTCCAGCTCTTACCTGGATCTCGCGGAAAGGAAAACTGTTGCCCGGATCGACCGCAATCGTCAGCTGAAGTTTTCACCCCTTTTCACCCCAGAACTTCTTCACAGCACTCAAAACAGTGAAAATGAAAGTCTTCTGACCTTCTTATAGCAAATTCTGGGGCATGAATCTCTTAAGCTAGTTGGAAAAGTCGTGATTTCTTGCTGTGCATGTGTCGCAACTCTCGAGATTTGGTACTGATGTTCTAATAAGGGATCAAGATTTATGAGAAAACATACTCATGTTATATCGAGCATTCTTTTTACAGTATTTTTCTTGCTCATTAATCCAAAAAACCTCGAGTTTCCTCCTTCAGACTCGTTAAACTTACACGAAGTTGATATCGAGTGTTCTTTTTGTATGGTCTTTTCTTGCTCGTTAATCTGAAAAACCTAGAGTTCTCTTCTCCAGAATCGTTAAAGCTATGGAGAAGCACTGAGCTTTCTTTTAAGGAATCTTTTTCTCGCTCATAAAACTGAAAAAATCCCAAGCCGCCTTTGTCAGAATCGTTAAAACTACTTCAACAGAGAACAAGGAGCCATTCTTTTCCTCTTTTTCAAAGCTCTTTAAACAGAAAAAGTAATCGAGTTTTCTCCGCGTGACTCGTTAAAATTTCACGGAGGGTACCGAGTTTTTCTTTGTTGGACTCGTTAAAATTTCACAAAGAGTATTGAGTTTACTTCGTCTCCTCGTACTCATAACAAAATGAGGTAGACGTCCATCGAACATAGATTTCTCACTTTTTCGGATTCGATGGACTAACTTACGGAAAATGAACTGTTTCGGGCTTACTATTACCCCTTTGCCGTGCCCGGTTATCAAGACATGACAAAGGTACCCCAATGGAGTCGTCTTTTACAACATTTTTCAGACTCTCTAAACATGAAAAATTCACCGAGTTTACTCATCTGGACTCGTTAAACTTAATCAGACAGGACATGGAGTTGTCTTTTATGACATTTTTTAAACTCTCTAAATATGAAAAATTCACCGAGTTTACTCATCTGGACTCGTTAAACCTAATCAGACAGGACATGGAGTTGTCTTTTATGACATTTTTCAGACTCTCTAAACATGAAAAATTCACCGAGTTTACTCATCTGGACTCGTTAAACCTAATCAGATGGGGCACAGAGTTGTCTTTTCTGACATTTTTCAGACTCTCTAAACATGAAAAATTCACCGAGTTTACTCGTTTGGACTCGCTAAACTTAATCAGACGGGGAAAAATTTGGACAAAATGGATACTACCTCTATTACATTTTCAAAAAAGGTCGATTTGGCAGCAAAATTCTTGAACATGGCACTTCCCAGAAAACTCTTTCGCAGTTAGCCGAAACCTACCATCTATGAGTATTAGCTTTCGTTTCCCAGTGTCCCTGCATCGGTAAAATCCTAACACACTCTTTGGTGTTCATCACGCTTCAGCTGCCTAGTACCCTGCTAGAGTGCCTTCTATTGTTCAAGCAGATCTCGCTATCTACTGCTCCTGTTATCAACCAAACCGCTCATTATGCCAGAAATTATTTGTCGTCCGACGTTCCCATTTACTCTTCATTATCTCAATCATAAACAAAATCAGTTGGTTTCCGTTTCGTGTTGACTGATGTAGGACGCCTCAGTGCCTACCTTTCAACAGATCACTTCCTATCGACTTCAACATCTTATCTAGGAAGTTGATCCAGAAACCCATCAGTACCCGGATACTTGCAGACATCAGTGGTAGGTAGTCTTGTGTTTGATCAAGGGTCTTCATCATTGGCTCTTGGTCGAATGATTCTACGAGTGTTCGACTTCAACTCCTTTTATTCACACTCGCTAGATTGTACCGGGCATCTTAGGGACCATCATCATTATCGGTGGCCACCTTCGCATCTGTTAACAGTTTTCATTATTGACTGGTAATCAGACGATTTCTCACATGTTCGACGACAACTCCCTCATTCACATGTTGAGAAATATGCAGTTTAAGTGAATCGACGGTCAAGACCTTGGGGCAAAGGCTACACCATTAAAGTTGTGTTCCCTTCCCCAAGCTGCGATATTGTTTATGGAGACAGCTTCTTCAGCCTGATCCTGTTATGACAGACACTTCCACATTGTGCCTATTGGTGGAAAGATTCTTCATATCTCTATTCTAGAGAAATCATGTTGTTTAAGCTACTGAGCATGGGATATGCCCGACTCTAGGCAAATACTATATTTTCTGACATATGTTGTTGTTTCAGGTTTTCCTCAGTCTTTCAATCTCTCTATCTCTACACAAATTGTAAAGTATTTCAGCCATCGTCTTTGTCTCTGACCTCACACTTTAGGGGGCATCTGTTACAGGTCAAAATACCTCCTCATCAGCTCAGAGGAGAAGACAAATATGGAAGGAATACAAAGACCTAAATTAAACCTATTTCTGCCAGGGTAACGCCTATCTAGAATAGTGCAAGAGTGTTATAACGTAGTCAATCAGTGAATTAGCCGCGTTAGTGGCTATGGAAATGCTCTGCTTACACTAAAGGGCAGCGTTACCCGTGTTTTAAGTTTGAAATCAGGAAAAGCCCGCGGAGAATGATTTGAATCTCCGACTTTCCCTCACAAGAGGATCAGTTCATAAAAGAAACTGCAACACACTAGTTCATTATTGGTCATTGCCATAAGAAGACTGAACTCCAAAGGAGGCAAAAGCATAAATATCAAGGAAACATCCAAGTTTTTTCCATTCCAAACTAGTGGAAAGAGAAAGGCAACAATGGCTTTCTCCCTCTCCTATAAGAAGGAGCTGAAGGCTCTTAATTGAAGGTCGAAGGATTGCTAAAGGTTTTGCATACTTGTGGAATAGAGAATAGTGTGAAGGCCAAGAGTCAAAGAGGTTCCTAGAGAGCTTGTTGACTTAGACTTCTTCACTTGAGAGATAAGAGAGATTGGGAGACTGAGGAGGGCTTGGTACAACCGACGGTTGTAATCCTCCTTCTTTCAAATTAATAGAATTGTGTTCGTTTTGTCCATTCAATGCTTAATGTTGTCATTATTGTTTGAACATTTACATAGTATGATATGAATGGCTCAGATGTGTATAACTTAGAAGTTCATTATATATTGGCTTGATTGATAGAATATATGTTATGTTAGGAGTTGCACGGGTGCTTTGACTGATTGCAGGACTAAGATTTGGAGCTGGTGAAGAAGGACTCTTGCTTCGCTACCTAGTGTTCTCCAAGGGACTCCAAGATTGTTAAAGAGGTAATTCTATATCGTATTCTATCAAGTTATTTCAAGTTAATATGAACATGCTCATGCCATCTTTATGAACATCATAGCTAATCTTACTGTCTGCCTCGGGCACCAGAAAGCCCTGAGAGGGATCTTCGAAAACCAACCACCCAAGCAGTTTACCCTATAGCAGTTGTGTGATTGATAATTTATTTCTCTTACTTATATGTGATTGTGCGATCATGTGTTGTTTCACAAATTGTAGGAAGGATTGAATATCTTGTTTTAGTACGTTACAAGATCATATTGAATCTTGCGGGTTAGATTTTCTACATGAAATAGAGGAGAGGTTGATACCATCTTTCCTTGTGGTGGTTAGTAGGCCGCAAGGTCTATGATAAAGACCAACATAAATGTAGGAGGGCTTGCACTGTAATTTAGAGCTATAACATAAGTAAATGTAGGCGTAATATTGACCGAGGTAACCCTAGTTTGAGGGTTGAAATTGAGATCTGAAGTTCATGTCAAGATTCAGTCAAAGAAATGCCTAGAATCTATGGATCCATATGAGCTAGGTCGAGTCTCTTATGGAGGCAAGAGTCATGTTTTTTCTATGGGTGGATAGGGTTTTTTCTGCAACAATTAGAAGGACATAAGTATAATTCCCTAGTTAGGACAATTTCCTAGCATGTTTAGTTCATAAGGTATTCCCTTAAGACTGTGACAAATTTGTGTATAAGAATACAGGTTGTGACCCTTAGAGTGAGATTTATTTCAACAATATAGACCACAGATCTGGAAGATGGTTTGCATATTCAGTATGTGTGGAGACAACACATCCAAAGGAGGGTGGAACCTGAACAAAAGATTGAGCATGCAGAAGAAATGTGCCATATGAAGAATGAATTGAAATGTAGAGGAGTTTATCTTGGTAGATTGTCCATAGTTCTTTAGACAAAGATCTGAAGCAACCTATAAAAAATTATTCAATGGAATGTTAGTGGCTGATCTGTGACCCTAGCTCAGTCATCTGCAGATTGTTAGAAGGATGATAAGAGGAGTAATTAAGATTTGTTCATAGATTGCACAACAAAGATAAAATTTTCAATACACAAGAACAATTATTTTGAGAGGACTCAAACCATTGTTAGGTGGCGAATTTGAAGAGCCCTAGATGATGAAAATATTGTGGGCCCTAGATCAGTAAAAAAAATTGACTGTGGTCGGGTAGATTGATGGTAGTCGAAGCATAGTTGGAGGGTTGTTAGGTGACTACCAAAGAAGAGCCCTGACTCTTATTATTGTAAAGGAAAACAAGATTTGTAGAAGGGAAGGTGTATAGGACCTAAGGATGTGCAGACTTTGAAGGACTAAAGTAGTAGTCAAGTGGGCCAACCAACTAGCCCTAGTTCACGATATTGTAGAGGATTAATTAAGAAGGGCAACCTCCATAGCCATAGAATTCTCATCTTGGAGCCATGGTATGGAAAAAGTGGGCATACCAAAGAGTTTTTCACAAATGGAGTTGTGAACAACTTGTTACCACTCAAACTAGTAGTGGACCTAAAAATGGTTCCTAAGAGGGCATTTGTTAGGACAAAGCCAACGGTGGAGGCTTATCCCATTGTCACCACGGCTAAGGCTCCTTACTCTTCACGGAATTTCACCGATGGGAGAAGGCTCAGTAGTTTAGGAAGTTGCATGTAGCATATAGTTCAATGAACAGGTGGTAAGTGGCCCTAAAAACCCTTTCCCTAAGATAAAGTAAAGTGCGGGACTTGCTTTCCTTTTAAGCAAGGGACTTGATCTTCTAGGGAGAGAGGTGGGATATTGAAGGGTTGAGAGAGAAGAATAAGACTTATGAAGGAAGTTCTCAATCCCTAAAATCCTTTGGAAACTTGGATTCCCAAATGGTCCTTGATGAAAGGCCTTTGACACTAAATGGGACCACACGAGGCCAACTGCACCCAGCCCAGGTTCGGGGATGGAATTTAGCAACCAATAATGTTCCTATTTTGGACAAGGTTAGGGGAAAGGATCAGGCAATATTTTTTACTTCGATAGGTCAAATTGATCCTACTAGGTTCTAGCCTTGGGAACACCTAGGCAAAGCTTAATCCTAGAGATAGGGCTTGAGGTAGCCGTAGATTCCACCATCGGAATTGGCCCAAATTCTGAGGAGAGTGAGGGGACCCACCAACACAGTTGCCTCTAGGAGATAGAAGTTTTCTTTTAGCCAGATTCCTGGGAAATTGATGCCCTAGGTGACCTAATGGGGCTAGACCTAGAGAAAATGGTTTCATTTACTACAACTAGACTATGCCTTGTTCACCTAAGAATGGATTATAACTCATCTTAGGCTACTCATGTGCAATATTAACTCATCCCACTTAATAAGTTACTAAGTCAAGGCTCATATCCAACCATGTCCATAAAATAACTAAGCAACATAGTTTACATCTTGACATGCCATAACACCTGGAATGTCTATCAATCCCTTGGCATTATGTGGCACATGTTAGCATTCCATGCATTCCTTGGCATGCTTTGGAACTCCCTAACGCACCCTGCCATTTCCTAACATGCCCTGACACTCTAGCATGCCTTGGAATTTCCTAACATATAACCTTGTAACCCCCTCCTTTAAACGCTTGGAACTCGCTGACACTCCCTATCACACACTCTTATTTGTTCATTTCCATGCATTTTGAACTAGTTATCCCTTGTGTTTCTATGGCACTCCCTAACACTTCCTGACACACATTGGCAGAGCCAGACACTTGGCACATCTCAGCATGTCGCCCTGGCACAGTAACGTTCCTTTGCACTACCTAACATTCCTTGTCACTTCATCATTTGCACACATAGAACTCACTAAAAATACCTGTCACACACTCTTATTCATTCATTTCCATGCATTTGGAACTAGTTCTCCCTTGTTTTTCCCTGGCACTCCATAACACTCCCTTACATGCATTGGCACACCCTAGCACCTGATACATCTTGACATGTTTACCTAGCCTATAACATGCCTTAGAATTGCCTAGCATACCTTTTCACTCCCTCCTTAGCACACCTGGAACTCACTGACACTTCCTGTCACAATATCTTAATCATTCATTTGCATGCATTATTTTCACCTAGTGATCCCTTGTGTGTCCCTAGGACTCTCTAACACTTCCTAACATGTGTTGGCACACCCTCGTACCTCACACATCTTGGCTGCATGCTACTCTGGCACATTAGCATTACTTAACATTGCATAGCATACCATGTCACTCCCTCCTTAGCACACTTGGAACTCGTTGACACTCCCTATCACACTCTTATTCATTCATTTCCATGCATTTTGACATACTACTCCCTTGTGTTTCCCTGGCACTCGCTAACACTCAACACACATTGGCACTTGGCACATCTTGGTATGCTTCCCTAGCACTCTAGCACCCCTTATAACTATCTAACATATCTTGTCACTCCCTCCTTAGCGAACCTGGAACTCCATAGCATTCCCTATATCTCCCTAACACATATTGGCTCTTGGCACTTAGTGGCACTTGACAATTCTTGGCATGTGTTTGGATGCCCTGGAATTCCTTGGCATGGTTTAAGATAAAATTGATTTGAGATCAATTATTCACAATTAAGAGAGAAGTAATAGAGGATGATTTGGCACTTAAGACATGCTATAACTTGGCCCTTGGCATGTATTGGCACTAGTGTTGGTATGCCTAGCATGCCCCTCTTGAAAATCTAAGGTCCTGAAATATTAACCCTCATATGTGTTCATTTATTTGCATTTTAGCTTGGTGTTCCCTTTTGTCACCTGGCACTCCTTGACACGCATTCAAATATGCAGCGGAAATAACACTTCATTTCATTAATATCAAAGAACTGGAATTTGTGTACAGACAAAATGGAAATAAACTAGCTAGGGCGTTGGTAGCTTATCTCTAAGAAGAGATGTGGTGGCTATAGTCCTCTGAATTCTATGTTACAATGAGGCTTGAAGGCCTATATATGATTGAGAAACAATGGAAAACCCTAAACACCCAAAAACCTAACCCTAGGAGATGAAACGCCAGAATATGGGCCCTGTCGGGGTAAATTGGTACATCAATTTCTTGGGGTCATAACTTTGGCATACTATCTCTGTTTGATTCAAATGATACATCGTTAGAAAGATCTATCCGATGACTAAAACTATTGATAAAAAACATCAAGTCTAGAAAGGACACATATTTTTGCCACAGGTTTGATGCCCAAAAAACGTCGTTTAGGGCCTCAAAATGGCTCTCGAAGTTCAGGACCTAAAAAACTGCTAAAAATAATAAATTGTGCTATAATTAAGGAAACTAAAAAATTAAAAGAAACAATGGTGGGGGTCCAAGTGGAATAGGTGGGTGGCCACCAATATCCACCTGGATCACAAAGACATTAGAGAAAGTTATGAAATATGTTAGCATCGATTTCTTGGCATTGTCTTTTCAGCTAGGAGATTGTTGGAAGGTTGGGTCATCTCATCATCAATTTGAATAAGAAAATGATTGAATTGAGAAAGGCCAAAAATAGGGAACTAATGATCCCATAGACTATTTTTAATCTCATGGATGTTAAAATTCCATTCCATTCCATAGTTAAAACCAACTTGTTTAATGGTCTATATCTTCCACCATTTCCATGCCATTATTCGTTTGAAAAATATTATTTTTTCACGGGTCCTTAACATTACACCGAAGGTGTTCCTCTACGGGCTTTGTCTGGGCAGATTTGGCTAATAAATTACTTCATTTTTTGTCCTCCTCCCTCGAATCAAAATTTTTACCACGTGCAAGATCTCACGACTACCATATTTCCGAAAATGACTTCAACAATCTGGTTTTCTCTGTCTAAGGGAAGATCTCTGAGAGCTTTTCGATAGTATGATACATAGCCTCTGATTCTCCAATTCCAATAGTATTGTGATTGTGCATGACTGGTTGCTGGGGTGGGTTCAAAATGGCAACAAGACATGAAGTCCCTACCTATAGTTTCAGTTGCGTCAATGCTTATTTCTCAATGATATGGGTGATTTTGGAATGTGTTGTATCATAAAATAATGCTTCTTGAATAGATTTATTACTTCCATATATGGATGCGAAGCAGAAATTCTAACGTTGAGATGGCTGGATGACCAAACTTTAACTTCAATTGTTTATGTTTCTTTTGGTACACGTGTTCCCTGTCATGCCAACAAATCCAGGAATTGGCTCGAGGGATTGAGGCAAGCCAACAACCCTTCACTTGGGTCGTCAAGGTTGTAGATACCCCTTGTTTCACAGTGTTGGATGAAGTTCATGTTGACTGGATAAGCAAGATGCTTCCAGAAGGGTACGCGCACCAAATTGTAGGATGCGAATTCATGGCGAGTAACTAGGCATCTCAGCTTGATGTTTTATTGCATGATTCTACTAGCAATTTCTTAATGCATTGCATGTGTAATTTGACTTTGGAGAGCATCAACACCAGTGTTCACATGGTGGCTTGGCCGCAACATTTGGGCCAATTTGGCAACTCGATACTGGTGGCAAAGGAGTTGAAGGTGGGCATGGAAGTGAAGAAGTGGACAAAGGAAAACGAGAATGAATTTGTCACAATGAATGAGATTGAGAAAGCCTAATTTGAAACTTAATGGCCAAAAGTTGATATGGAAAAGAAGAAACTCAGTAGTACACTCCATTGTTTGCATAGGAACAGATGGGAAAGCACTGCTGGTTCGGTGGATTGAGATTGAAAGAGAGGAATCAGCTCCGTGATTCTCTTCATCCTCCTGTGGAAATGCATGGTCATTATTTGAAGCCTAATTTGGTACCTTTTCTTTATCCCGGGGAAATGCATGGTCATCATTTTGAAGTAAGAGGAAAGATTCATATCACTTGCAAGAAGAATAGACAGATAGACTATTGTGATGATTTCCACGAAATTTATAAAGGTTATACCCATGAATTTAGAGATTCTTCCATAGACTGAACAAATTCAAGGACATGGGGACACTCATGTTCCATTCCAAACCATATTGAAAAATTGTTCCGAGCGTTCGAAATTGAGTTTCGTATGTGTAGAAGTGTGGATATCTATATACGTCTTATTAGTGGAGTAAAGATGTTTTCTGGAACCTCATTTCAATATGTAAAAATACTTGAAATTTTTGGTTAAAATATTGGGAAAGAAATTTCGTATGACTTTCTTTCATCGTGACTCGGTGAAGTGCTTAATTTTTTTGGTATTTAATCAACTTTACAGAGTGATTCACCAAAAGACTAGTTGATTTTAACCTTTACTAAACTAGCAATTACCCCTAACCTATTATAAAATGAATCTCACGAAGATGAAATTACCTAGGTTGATTGAAGTTGAGGAAACACCGTCAAAACATAAAAACAACCTTAAAAATTAACATGTTGTGGAACTATGTAAATAAAATTAAAGAATAAAGAAAATAAGTAACAATAACATATCATCTTATTTTTAAATACACTAAAAGACTTTAAACATTTAAAAAAAAATCTAAATAGAGATTGATATCCATATTTAAAAAAAATTTCATATTTAATGGTTTAGTTTTAGTTTTTAAAAATGATCTTCTATATATCTTTAATGATTAATGATGGAAGGTCATTGCTAGAGGGATATTTCCATCTAGTGTTAGTGTTAAATGACGGGTCCCTTGCCTTCCTATTGGCGCAAAGGTCAACACATGGTTTGAAACTCAAATTTCTTTCGAGATCTCGCTTTCTAAATGGATTCGCTATTGAAACTGGTGGCCAGGGCTCTCTGCATCGTCTGATATATCTTAGGTACGGTGAAATTGGAATCCTTGTTGCAATTAAGTTTAGTCAAGATTTTTCTTTGAAAAATGCTGTGAAATGGAGGTTTTACTGAGAAAATATATGAAAATGGGGGTTTTGCAGGAAAATCACATGCAACATTTGAGGGTAAAGTTTCAAATCGATAGCCTTATATCAGTGCAGAGCTTTTGAGGGTAGCCAGTGGGAGAAATTTTGTAGAAATGACTCCACAGCCTTCAGGTAGTGGAAAGGCTGTAGGTGTCACAGATTTGTTCGGCACACAGCCATTGACTATTGATTATGTGTATGCCAAATATTCGTCACATTCTTTTGGTCCTTTTATAAGGACAAACGGGAGTCCAGTTTTTGTGCTAAAAACATTAAGGGAAAAAGGTACCTCTGGAACATGTAACTGCTTGGTTGGCATGAACTCTTTAGCTTCAAGTAATGGAAAAGTGGCTAATCTAAGAGAGTTACGTTTTACACTAGAGAAATCCTCTTGTAGTGTAGACAAGGAAGACTTCACATCAAATATCTAACATTTAAATAAGGCCACAGGAGCAAGTGTAGCAGTTCTGGTAACATGCTTTTCTTTTAACACCGAAATAGGAAGAGAATCCCTTGTTTGTGAAAATTTCATTGTGCATGAGATTTATTTATTTTAAAGGCCTGCTTTCAACCCTCAAGGTGTAACAGAAGGTGCTGTTGGAAAATGTTTTCTTCCTTCTATCTTGGAGAGGTCAGAGAAGCCATCCAGCTAAAAATCAAATGGCAGACAGAGAGAACACGTGTTTCACAAGGTTTGTACTGGAAGTGATCCAGGAGATCAAAGCTTCATTCTTAGAAATAATAAAGGAAGGTTGTCGAAGCAGGAGCTACAAAAAATTGGCTTATCTGCAGATGATGGAATACATTTGATAGATATCTTGGAAGGGCTTGTAAGTATGGATGAGAATGGTTTTTTCTCCAATCCGCATGAAGATTCCTTTGGGCCAGATCATTTGAAGACACCTAGAAAACCAATCTGCTTTTCTTATATGCGTCATAAGATCCATTATAAGGACTACATGACATTGAGATCAATTTTGAATGACTTTGAGGACATTTGCCGCTGTGGGATGAATTATAAAGAGAGAGGCTCTAGCATTTGGAATGCTACACATACTTTATTATATCGAGGTAGAAAATATCTTGAACAGTTTGCAAATAGAGTAGAAATGTGTTTTGGTCTCCCAAATGAAACTAATGAGGGTAAAAGCACCTGTTATCTTGAAACTCTTAGCAATGGCCATCGTAAACTAGGAAATATGCTTTATCAAGATGCATAGTGTCGTTTATTACCAAAGTTGTGTTACTTGTGAAATATAATAATCTGCCCGATCAGAAGCTTGTCACCAGTGCTCTCTCTGAGGATGAAAGCCTCCAATATGTCTGTGGTTCTACTTTGGAATGCACACAAAATATGGTCTATGTTGAAGAACTGGAGGAGAACAGATCAAACACTGAGACTATATTGGATAATATTTCTGAGGGTAATCTACAATTCAAAAAGATGAGTCAATGATAGAAATTTCAAAATGCACTGGAGATGAAATCATATTCAATCTTGTTGGGCAGGTCACTGAGTGTTCAAGCTCATTTGGAGACACAGAACTTGACAATGATAATGATGGTCCATGGAATGTGTGATGTTGCTGAAGTAGAATCAGTGTTGCGTAATGGTAATGGAGCTGCAACTTCTGCAGTAGTTGATGCAAGTCGATTAATGAAGTGGAAGAAGGCATTGACACTTTGAGTGGAAATATTATAGACACCATATTGAATGGCGGTGCCAATGGCTTGAATTACAGATTAGAGAAATTTTATGTGGAGCTTCCAAATACCGAAGTGGAGAGGGAGGAACAAATGGCTGCAGAGGCAACAACTTTTGAAGCCGCTAAAGCTAATAATAAAATAACGAGAGGAATATGTGAAGAATCTGGAAAGAAAGAAAGAGAGATTAGAGAACATATTGGTTGAGCGTGAAGAACATCAAGCTAGAGAGGTTAGTTCTCTTTAATTATCTTCTATTTATCATTATTCAATTTTCTTTATTTGCATGGTTGAAGCCAAGTTAATTAAGGCTTGTCAGTAGTTTGCAGTGGCACATCAAATTGGTAACAATATCGAGATAAAATATTATAATGGTTTATATTTTCCAGAAATCCCTTCAATCTTAACCAGAGATTCCTTCATATAGGGAATAGTGTCAGGTTGCTTTCTGAGAAACCAGACTGGATCTTGGTGATGATATTAATGGGATTCTCATAGCTCCACCCAGTAGCATAACTTTCTACAGACATAATGATTTATAACTATCCATATTGGAAACAGAGATCTTGGCAATACTTAGCAATCCTCTACTTTATAGCTTGTTTAAGAAAGTATTTGACATTCTTACTCCCTCTTTCTTAGGGAGACCAAAATCCTAATCTGTATTTTTAGAGTGCAAAGTGTCTTATCTGGCAGCCTGCTCATCATGAGATCCATCCACTTTGTAGATAATTGTTTGATGCAATCAAACATGTCATAATTTAGGTGCTGCTCTTCCATAAACAGGAATGTCCTTGCTAGGAAGGTTTATAAGGCTCTTTGAGATATGTAATCATTAGTCTCTTATTAATTTTCTTCAAATTCTAAGGGAGCTTCAATGCAAGAGATGATCCTTTGAGGTGAGAAATTAGAGGGTCTACCATGATCTTCTCACGTTGTCTATATCTGGCTAGTTGCTTCTATATTTGATCAGACTTGTTTTTCATGTTGGCCTTAAAAAAAAAAACTCCCTCTTGAGAGGACCATCTTCTGCATCTTAGATTATGGCTCCTATTAAATATATTGAATTTGACTGCAATTGTACCAAGTGCCAAGATATCCATTCTAACAAAGATTCTACAGCTCCCTCTAAGGTCTTACCTTAGATGGATATTCAGCTCTGCTCCTCATCTATGAGATATTAATATGCTGAATTGATGGTACCTCAATATTACAGGTACCCCCGAATTCCAAAAGACTTAATCTGAGATTTTCCTTGTGATGATCTGCTTCATGTCTAATTAAGCTAAGATGACTAGCCTTTATTAGAACTATTCCACTTATCTCCTGTCATATCAAAGAGGACCTTTGTTACTAGACTTGAATCAAGTTGACCTTCCACTAGACTGTTGCAACAATGGAGAAATTTTGAGCATAATGGGACTGCTGCTAGGTAGAGCCCAATGCTGTTACTGTTAAACAAGACTTCTGCAGGGATTAATCCTTTAAGGCTTTAACTGATGAAAGCTTGCTTCAACTGAAACCTTTACTGTAGAATATTTGATTTTATCAAAAATCTTGAGGAGTTCACTGCTAGATCGATCTTGGTGACTGCCCTTATGTCTACTATACCTCTGGTTTGATCAAACCCTTCCTTAATTAGGTGGAATACAATGAGATATACCAACAAACCTTCTAGAGTAAATACTGATTATAGTTCAGTTCACACCAAAATAGCTAAGAGAGATACTATTGTTACTATCAACGATGTCAATACTTTTGTCAAACATAAGATTTCTTATAGTAATTATGATTTCACTGGAAATGAGTTTTCAAAATATATCTAAAAAAAGGATATAGGATAAGGATGTCACAGAATATATATTCATGATGCCATATATCCAAAATACCATAAAAGGTTATGCAAGCATATGCAGTCCTGCACCTATTCATCATGCCAATATTACATGATGTTGTGCCAATCTTTCAGTTACACTAATTTTTGTAAAGCCATCCACACTTGAGCTGCATATGATGACTAAAGAGCATACTGTGAATTGAGGATGTACTAGAAATTTCCATACAAATGTCTGAACCAAGATATAGGGAGAAATTTTGATGATAGTTGCAGGTTGTAGATGCGATGCATCTACATAGTAGTCTTAATACAAGAATTGGATTTATTTCAGATGATATGAGGCTAGAACCAAGATATAGGGAGAAATTTTCGATGATAGTTGCAGGTTGTAGATACGATGCATCTACACAGTAGTCTTAAATTCTTAATACAAGACTTGGATTGACTGCATATGATTTGAGGCCAGAACAATGACCTATCCTGTTTCGTTGTTTTGAAAGAAGAACTAGAAAATTTCATCTATCTCGGACAATTTCAACAAGAGACAACTTGATGCATTGAATAATCACCTGAATATTCTGTTTGTAATGTTAATTGGGCTCAAAAGGACCCATACGTACTTGTTTGTCTTTGCTAATTCAACCTATCTCTTCAAGTGTTGCAGAGTCCAACAAATCTGTTGTAATAACTTATGTTCCCTGAGCCACTCTTGAGATTTTAGAATGACGTGTTTCAGATTCCAAGATCCTTAGAATGATCTTTATTTGTCATGAACTCCTTTTTCTTAAATACCATAATTTCAGAGATATAATTAACACACATATGTAGATCCTTCACTTGCAATAAGCATCAGCCCAACACAAACTTTGAACACTATTCTTTATCAAACCCTCTTGATTAATGCTACAAGGGTTGAAGTAGCCTTTCATATTTTTCTGTGAGACATCCCTTAATGCAGGGTCAAATGCTTGTCAACAAGCTCAAGAATAACATTATTGATATGAGATTAGATGACAGGAACTCTATAGCATCATATGTGACTGAAATAGAGAAGGAATTACCATTTCTTTTACTAGCAATCATAAAAACTATTATCACATCGATAGTAACTGAAGAAAGAATATAAATAACATTTGTAGAAGACAAGCCAAGATAATAGATCTCAGAAATTGGCTCAAGCCAGGGAAAAACCCCAAGATGGGGAAAACCATTGATCAAATATTATTACTATTCATATCAAATGTTCAACAAAGATAGTACATTAATACAACGTCAACAATGTCTTGCCAATGAGGAGATCTGCAATCGTAGTCCTCAATCATAGATGTAATTCTGGTACTAACAAGATGTAACCCCTTAAGTTGCAGAAGACGCTTGTACAAATTAGGGTTGCTTTCAGTTTAACTAGGAGCTGTTCTAATTAGATCAATTATACAGCTACAGAAATACCTCCTATCTTTTGATCAGGAAAGTTGAAAAAGGCTGTTGTGCTAGGTGCTCTGGTTAGGGCATGTGACACACTGCTTCAGTCCTTACAAATTTGCTCAAACTGCTTTTACAACTGCAACTCTTCTTCAAGTAGTCAACCCTTTATCTATTTACAATACAGGGCTTATTTCTTCCTTCATCAAAAGAGGTTTTCATTCTACCTGAGCAGATAACAACCCTCACGGTTCTTTGTTTAGTAATTCAATGTCTGCGGCTTGCCTGAGAAAGGTGTCCAGGGAATGCAGCTCACTTAGAAGAGGGATTACATGCCATAGTCTTACACCAATTTATTCATGATGCCTATGGTCAGCTTCAGAAGGAACACAAACCTACAACAAAAATAGAAATAGGCCTAGAATTGTTCACAAGAAAATCCAGAATTCCTCCTAAGATGCTTGGCCTCTTTCCCAAGGGACTTGGCCCACCAAAACAGCCCTGTCATGACAATAAAAAGCCCTTTCCTCCTTCACTAGAGACACTATCCTTTTGTGGCCATTTCAGAGAGAAGAAGATGTGTGAAATGAGGATGAGGGCACCACTATATATACAAGTTGTTGTAGTTGAAGGGACGTGTCTATTGGGATTAATGAGCTGACATGTAGGCCGACCTTGATAATTTTATATGAGAGAAACATAAATTCGAAATCATACTTTTCCTTAAAATTCGATGATTTTTAGGTTGATTTTGGTCCTCTCGAAAAGAGGAATTTAATGTCATAATTATCTTCCCCAAAGGAGCTGTCCAAAGTGGAATTTGGCCCTAGTTGCCAATTTTAACACATCTTAAGGCAAAGCACCTACTTTGCTTATGACAACCTAAACTATGTGAGTGACTTGGAGAGGACTCCATTTCTCAAGATTAAAAGAGAGGGTGTTACAACATGGGAATTTTCATGAAACTCTTACTCAAGTGATAGTCTAGACATAGACATGCACATGTGATTAACAAAGATGGAGGCATGATGTGTAGTAAACAATGAGGAATGCCTCTGCTTGTGATGGTAATTGAAGATGGGGACCTCCATATACACCTTGATGCCCACATGCATGGTTGTGGAACACAAGTGTTTACCCAACTAAATAGGACTTCTTCTTGATGCATTCATAATGATCTTTTTGATCAACTAATGAACAACTCCATAAGATGATAAAGTACTCATTACATAATAATTTGATTTCTAGCATATGTAAATACTACAAATGTTGGTCCATTTCTAGCACTCTTAGGACTAGAGCAATGGTTTACAAATTTGTAAGCCTCAAAAAGGCTTCTTGAAACTACTATATCCATACAATTTCCTTATTCTTCTTTTTGACCTTGGTAATGGCATTAGCTATCTTGGAGAATTCTTCTATGAATCTCCTATTGCTCGCCCTTCCCTTTCTTCTCAGGACACTAAGAAGCATAGTTGTCAAACTCTTGACACATGAAACACTTGATAGGGCCCAAGCATTTCTTACCATTGATAATAGGACCCTGAATTCTCTTTATCTCCTGCTGACCTATACTAGGTCCCCTATTTTTTCTAGCATTCAATATATTTATAATGAGGGTTAGAATTTTCCTCTTTCCTCTCTATACCTGCAACTCACTCTAGTTTGTATCTTCTTGGATAAAATCATCCCATAATTTCTCAAGAGTCAAAGGCAGAAAGCTTTCCTGGGCATCGGCACCTTAGACAAAAGGTTTCCAAGAATATGAAAGCCCATTCAAGGCTGTGTACCGAATCTTCATGCTTGATCTCTTTTCAAGTTGTTGCACATTGATCATAGAGTTTATTAATTTTTATCAAAGAAGTGGTTGCAGTATATATTTTTTTCATTTGTGTGGCTCTAAGCTTGATCCTTAGAAGCATATTTCAATTGATGTTCTCACCCCGATATATAGTGAAGATAGAATCAAACATCCCGTTAGTGATGGTTTTACCGATAATGTGTGTGATCCTTCATGGAGTCCAGGATGACTTGCTTTGTTTTGGCTATCTTCTTTTTATTTTTTTGTCAACTTTGTAGATTGGATGGTCGTTCAACTTTGGTCTTTACAAATTCCAAAGATCATTCTCCTCCAACAACATCTATATTTGCACTTTCATGGTATGAAATTGGAGGGACCTTATAATCTATCTTTGTATCTGAGATTGAATGTAGTCAAATTATTACTCTTGGATTACACTGTTAGAAAAAATAGATCAAGTACCTAAAGACAAACTATCATAGGCCCATAGTGCTTTTCTCAAGCATGAATCCAGAGCATCTCACTGTAGAAACCTTCCGACAACTTCCTATCCCAAATAGAAGTCTGGGGTTATTGGAAGGTTTCAACAAACATGCTCTTTAGCTATGAGAATTCCATTGGATTAGGACGTATCTCAAAAAATGTTGCCCTTAGACTATCAATCGCTTCTCTTGTCTTTTTGTGGTCAGTCACTTCTCTTGTTATTGTGTGGGTCACTCCTTTTAGCCCCAAGTACATCACAGTTTTCCAGGTTCAAGGTGTAGGATAAAGAATACAGATGAGTGGCATTTGTTCCATCTTTTGATGATTTCATCCCTTAGGGTGCCGGACAAAAGGGGGCCCTAATCCTTAAGAAATGTTGAATTCTTTCCAACAAAATGTTGACACCCTCCAAAATGTCACATCAATATCCCAAAGTCGTAAAAAATCAACAAGTGGCTCCATTATGGAGAGAAAATCTTGACTTAATCACATTAAGCCTCATCAAGAATGGTAATTCTAATCCAAATGGTCTTTCATTAGGGGAATTTTGAGGTCTAAAATGGGCCTCATAAGAAAAATGTACAACAAAAATAAACTTTATAACAACCAATAGGATTCAAGATGATGATGTCAACCATGGGGGATGATTTACCATTTTTTAAATAAAAGGGTAAAAATATTAAAAAGTAATAAAACTACTTTTTCAACTTGTATTTTCAACTTATCTCCCAAATTTTTTACTCAAATTTCGGGTGGGAGTACTCGTTGGATGCAAAATTTAATTCCTCATCCAAGGAGTACCCATGTTGCATACTTTTGATGAACTCTACTACACGAAAATGAGAAATACATAACAAACGTGATTGTAATCACATTTTTTTATGTATTTCTCATTTTTCGTGTAGTAGGACCCATCGAAAGTATGCAACATGGGTACTCCTTGGATGAGGAATTAAATTTTGCATCCAATGAGCACTCCCACTCAAAATTTGAGTAAAAAATTTGGGAGATAAGTTGAAAATATGAGTTGAAAAAGTAGTTTTTTCATTTTTCCCTCTAAAATTTGATGATGTCATCAAATCTTATTTGATTTTTTCCACAATTATTTTATAATTTCCTTAGGAGGCCCATTTTAGACCTCAAAATTCCCCTAATGTGGAGTTTTCCACTAAATATTGAAACATGGAAGATAATTTTTTCCTCCTTTCTACTAATTGTTTAAACATGATATAGTCAGATTTAAATCTGGTTTCTCCAATCTTTAGAGTTGAAGATCAACAAATTGTCGGTACACTACTTCAAGATGTTGGTGGGTAGCAATAAAAATTTGAATTTTTATTCCATTTTCACATACAATTTTCATCCCTTGAACTTCAACAACAATATATTTCATAGGAAAATTTAACCTATGAAGCAAACAGGGTCAAAAAAATATGGTCTGTTACTTTGCGTGAGCATTTCCTTTGATCACCTGCATGAAATTTGAAGCACCAATGATCTTGATTGCTTTTGATTTTTTTAGCAACCCAATCAATTGCCTTCTCCTCCCCCAAAGCTACATGCAGCATAGACGCTACATTATAGCATCTATATGCAAATGGGAAGAATTTAAGGCAAAAAATACTTGAATAAGTCTGGCCCTAGGGAGTGCCGTGGGTAAAATGCTGAAAACAAGCAACATAGCTATAGGAAAAGCAAATTCATGAACCAAAAGAACTACTTGGAGATGGAAAATCTGCACTTAAATGAAAGAGGGAAGCCCTTGCCTTACACCATTTGTAGCATGGATCTGAGCGCAAATGCCGTAGACCCACATCAAGGCTAATTTGTAACTAACATAACATATACGTGGGTTTGGTGATAGTGGCAGATTTTTCATTTTTAAGAGCCATGAAATGAATTATGAAGGATTCAGTTTTGAGACCATGCAGTCTTCTAAACAATTCCAATAAGAACTAAATAGTGGATTATAAATTGCAAATAACCACGGTCCACAACCAAAAGAGAAACATGCATATACCACATGAAAACCACAACTACCAATAGAAGAAGTTAGATATAGTTCGTCCGCTGTCCCATCCAATTTGTGAAGACATATTTTGGATGGAAATCTCATTGATTTATGTAACCTGTTATAATCCTTTCATCTTGCCTTAGAGGAACACCACAATAGAGTTCGAAAGAAGTAGTCTTACACCAACATTAGATAGAGAAAATTTTCATTGAAAACTTTGGATGAAAATTCGATTGAATTCTGTTATATCCTTTTCATAAAATATTCTAACAGAACACCAACAGAGTTCGTAAGGATCTATTATTACACCAACATAAAGAAATGTGAACTATGGAACATCAACATATAGAAGCTGCATGTAGTTCCTTAGTTGTTCCCTCTGATTCCTGAGTATTGAAGAAATCTTGTAATGGTATCATCTTCAACGAATCCTTCTTCATGCTCTTAATAACCTGAACAGAAGTTAAAGCTCCAGCAACTGTGGTTATGATAGGAATTTTATAAGCTAATCCCATTCATCTGAACTTCCACCCATCTATTTGATCTAATGCATCTCCTGAATTTGCAGTCACCATTAACTAAATATGACCATTTGTAATCATTTCATCTGCATGTGGCCGCTCTTCATGGAGTTTCAAAACTCTTTCCATTGGAATTCCTTCCATTTTCAACAAACTAGATGTACCAGTTGTTGCAAAAATTGTAAAACCAAGTTCAATGAATCCAGTTGCAATTGCTGGGAGTTTTGGTTTGGTGAAATCACTTAAACTTAAAAACACAATGCCTACAAGAGATAATTTTTTATTTGCTGCAATTTGTGCCTTGGAAGATGCCATAGGAAATTTAAAGTCTATGCCCATCACTTCTCCAGTGCTTCACATTTAAGGACCAAGAACCACATCATAGCATTGAAAATGTTCAAATGGAAGGACTGCTTCCTTGACAGATACGTGACTTGGAATAAATTCCTATATAAAACCAAAGTCTTGAAGAGATTTTCCTGACATAAGAAGCATGACATACTTTGCTAAGGAGTGGTCAATTTCCTTTGAGACAAAAGATATTGTTCATGATGCTCTAGGATTTGCTTCAAGAAGGTAAACTTCACCAGCAAGTGTGATTTTCCTGACATAAGAAGCGCGACATACTTTGCTAAGGGGTGGTCAATTGCCTTTGAGACAAAAGATATTGTTCGTGATGCTCTAGGATTTGCTTCAAGAAGGTAAACATCACCAGCAAGTGTGATTTCATATTGGCAATTCATTAGTCCACAGATGCCAAGCCGCTTTGCCAATTTAGATGTCCATGATCTAATGATTGACAAACATGCAAGTGACACTGTTTCCATAGGAATAGAACAAGTTGAATCACCAGAATGCACAATTTCTTGCTCAACGTGATCCATGATACAGCCAATGACCACACTACCTTTAGAATCTGTCAAAGAATCTACATCAATATCACAAGCATCTTCCAGGTACTTATCAATGAGTACTGGCCTTTCTGGGTCCACTTCTACTGCAGTTTCTAAGTAATTCTTGCCCTTCCCCTTCTTCTTAGGACACTAAGAAGCATAGTTGTCAAAATCTTGACACATGAAACACTTGATAGGGCCCAAACATTTCTTACCATTGATTATAGGAACCTGAATTCTCTTTCTCTCCTGCTGACCTATATTAAGTCCCCTATTTTTTCTGGCATTCAATATATTTATAGTGAGGATTAGAATTTTTCTCTTTCCTCTCTATACCTGCAACTCGCTCTAGTTTGTATCTTCTTGGATAAAATCATCCCGTAATTTCCCAAGAGTCAAAGGTGGAAAGCTTTCTCGGGCATAGGCACCTTAGACAAAAGGTTGCCAAGAAGATGAAAGCCCATTCAAGGCTATGTACCGAATCTTCATGCTTGAGCTCTTTTCAAGTTGTTGCACATTGATCATAGAGTTTATTAATTTTTATCAAAGAAGTGGCTGCAGTATCTATTTTTTTCATTTGTGTGGCTCTAAGCTTGATCCATATAAGCATATTTCAATTGATGTTCTCACCCCGATATATAGTGAAGATAGCATCAAACATCCCGTTAGTGATGGTTTTACTGATAATGTGTGGGATCCTTCATGGAGTCCAGGATGACTTACTTTGTTTTGGCTATCTTCTTTTTATTTTTTTGTCAACTTTATAGATTGGTAGATTGTTCAACTTTGGTATTTACAAATGCCAAAGATCATTCTCCCCCAACAACATCTATATTTGCACTTTCATGGTATGAAATTGGAGGGACCTTATAATCTGTCTTTGTATCTGAGATTGAATGTAGTCAAAATATTACTCTTAGATTACACTGCTAGAAAAAATAGATCAAGTAACTAAATACAAACTATCATAGGTCCATAGTGCTTTTCTCAAGCATGAATCCAGATCATCCCACTGTAGAAACCTTCAGACAACTTCCTATCCCAAACAGAAGTCTGGGGTTATTGGAAGGTTTCAACAAACATGCTCTTTAGCTATGAGAATTCCATTGGATTAGGACGTATCTTAGAAAATGTTTCCCTGAAACTATTAGTCGCTTCTCTTGTCTTTGTGTGGTCAGTCACTTCTCTTATCATTGTGTGGGTCACTCCATTTAGCCCCAAGTACATCAAAATACTCCAGGTTCAAGGTGTATGATAAAGAATATAGACAAGTGGCATTTGTTCGATCTTTTGTTGATTTCATCCCTTAGGGTGCCAGAAAAAATGGGGCCCCACTCCTTAAGAAAATGTTGAATTCTTTCCAACAAAATTTTGACACCCTCCAAAATGTCACATCAATATCCCAAAGTCATAAAAGATCAACAAGTGGCTGCATTAGGGAGAGAAAATATTTACTTGATCACATCAAGCCTCATCAAGAATGGCAATTCTATTCCAAATTGTCTTTTGAAGTTTGCCACTAAAGGATGAAACATGGAAGACAATGTTGTCCTCATTTCTATTAATTGTTTAAACATGATATAGACAGATTCAAATCTGGTTTCTCCAACCTTTAGAGTTGAAGATCAGCAAATTGTCAGTACACTGCTTCACCATGTTTGTGGGTAGCAATAAAAATTTGAATTTTTATTACATTTTCACATACAATTTTCATCCCTTGAATTTCAACAACAATATATTTCATTGGAAAATTTAACCTACGAAGCAAACAGGGTCAAAAAAAGATGCTCTGTTACTTTGCGTGAGCATTTTCTTTGATCACCTGCATGACATTTGAAGGACCAATGATCTTGATTGCTTCTGATTTTTTTAGCAACCCAATCAATTGCCTTCTCCTTACCCGAAGCTGCATGCAACATAGACGCTACATTATAGAATCTATATGCAAATGGGAATAATTAAAGGTAGAAAATAATTGAATAAGTCTGGCCCTAGGGAGTGTCGCGGGTAAAAAGCTGAAAACAAGCAACATAGTTACAGGAAAAGCAAATTCATGAACCAAAAGAACTACTTGGAGATGGAAAATTTGCACTTAAACGAAAGAGGGAAGCCCTTGCCTTACACCATTTTTAGCATGGATCTGAGCGCAAATGCCGTAGACCCACATCAAGGCTGATTTGTAACTAACATAACATATACGTGGGTTTGGTGATAGTGGCAGATTTTTCATTTTTAAGAGCCATGAAATGAATTATGAAGGATTCAGTTTTGAGACCATGCAGTCTTCTAAACAATTCTAGTAAGAACTAAATAGTGGATTGTAAATTGCAAATAACCACAGTCCAAAACCAAAAGATAAACATGCATATACCACATGAAAACCACAACTACCAATAGAAGAAGTTAGATATAGTTCTTCCACTATCCCATCCAATTTGTGAAGACATCTTTTGGATGGAAATCTCATTGATTTATGTAACCTATTATAATCCTTTCATCTTGCCTCGGAGGAACACCACAATAGAGTTAGAAAGAAGTAGTCTTACACCAACATTAGATAGAGACAATTTGCATTGACAACTTTGGATGAAAATTCGATTGAATTATGTTATATCCTTTTCATAAAATATTCTAACAGAACACCAACAGAGTTCGTAAGGATCTATTATTACACCAACATAAAGAAATGTGAACTATGGAACATCAACATATAGAAGCTTCATGTAGTTCCTGAGTTGTTCCCTTTGATTCCTGAGTTGTTCCCTCAGATTCCCGAGTATTGAAGAAATATTGTAATGGTATCATCATCAACGAATAATTCTTCATGCTCTTAATAACCTGAACAAAAGCTAAAGCTCCAGCAACTATGGTTATGATAGGAATTTAATAAGCTAATGCCATTCATCTCAACTTCCGCCCATCTATTTGATCTAATGCATCTCCTGAATTTGCAATCACCATTAACTGAATCTGACCATTTTCAATCATGTCATCTGCATGTGGCTGCTCTTCATGGAGTTTCAAAACTCTTTCCACTGAAATTCCTTCCATTTTCAACAAACTAGCTGTGCCAGTTGTTGCAACAATTGTAAAACCAATTTCAATGAATCCATTTGCAATTGTTGGGAGGCCTGGTTTGGTGAAATCACTTAAACTTAAAAACACCGTGCCTACAAGAGGCAATTTTTGATTTGCTGCAATTTGTGCCTTGGCGAATGCCATAGGAAATTTAAAGTCTATGCCCATCACTTCTCCAGTGCTTCACATTTTAAGACCAAGAACCACATCACAGCGTTGAAAATTTTCAAATGGAAGGACTGCTTCCTTGACAGATACATGACTTGGAATAACTTCCTGTATAAAACCAAATTATCGAAGAGATTTTCCTAACATAAGAAGCATGACATACTTTGCTAAGGGGTGGCAAATTGCCTTTGAGACAAAAGGTATTGTTTGTGATGCTCTAGGATTTGCTTCAAGAAGGTAAACTTCACCAACAGGTGTGATTGCATATTGGCAATTCATCAGTTCACAGATGCCAAGCTGCTTTGCCAATTTAGATGTCCATGATCTAATGATTGACAAACATGCAGGTGACATTGATTCCGAAGAAATAGAACAAGCTGAATCACCAGAATTCACACCTGCTTGCTCAATGTGCTCCATGATACCACCAATGACCACACTATCTTTAGAATCTATCAAAGAATCTACATCAATCTCACAAGCATCTACCAAGTACTTATCAACGAGTACTACCCTTTCTAGGTCCACTTCTACTGCAGTTTCTAAGTAATGCTTCAATTTGTCATCACTGTATACAATTTCCATAGCAAGACCACCTAAAACATTAGAGGGCCTGACAAGAACAGGATAGCCAACCTTTCTTGCTATGGGCAATGCATCCTCCTCACTCTTAGCAATACCACCTTGAGGTTGCTTGACTTTTAGCTCATCCAACATTACATTGAACTTCTCCCTATCTTTAGTAGCATCTATTGGAGCAGGAGAAGTCCCCCAAATTCGCACAAGACCTTCCCCACTTGCAACCACAAGCTTAAACTCATCGAGGTATTGTTCTATGGGTAGAGCTAGATACAAAGGTGTGTTTCCCTCCAAACTATACAATTATACCATCGGGCCTGTCTTTGTCAATGACATTCAAAACATCCTCTACTGTAAGAGGCTCAAAGTACAATCTATCACTAGTATCATAATCTGTAGAGATAGTCTCAGGGTTTGAATTCATCATGATGGTTTCATATCCTGCATCCTGTGAAGCAATGCTCATAAATAGGTTAGAAACATCAATCTTATAGCCATTATAACAGAAACATCAAAATATTCTTACATAACTCTAAGTGCTACCTTTAATTTCCAAAAAAGAGCAAAAGGCCTTTATATCAATCGCATGCAAAGTGGGAAAATAAGTTACTATGAACCTGTAGTACGACGATGCATGGCAACAACAATAATCAAATTCAATGAGATGCTCAATTCAATTTGGTCCTCCTTTAAGAATCAATACTTTCTTCCTTGCACGTGGGGCTGCTTCACATTCATCATCGTAGGATGAATACATATAGGGTGTATTGGCCTCAAATTCAGCTGCACATGTATCAACTCTTTCTATATGCAGGACTTACACCCAAAGCTAAGTGGTGGGCATAGACATATTTTTCATTTGATTTAGTTGCAAATGATATCTTCCTACCACTAAATCCCCTCTTTTTTACTTCATAAAAATCATCTTTTCTCAGTTCTGACAGCTTTGTAATAGAGAAGAACCCCTCAATGTCTAGGAGCTCCCTCAACTGCAAAAGGAACCATCTATCAATATAGCATAACTCATGAATCTCTTCAGTGCTCATACCTCTATGCATGGCAGCATATAGTGCATAGATTCAATTTGGACTAGGAAGTCTTAAACCATACTTTAGTTGTGCGCAATCCCACTGTAGCTCTTTCATCTACTCACAACCCCATCCATGATGTCCTATCTCCAGTGACCGAACAGCTTTATGAAATGACTCTTGGAATGTGCGGCCCAAAGCCATTGATTCCCTGACAGACTTCATTTGAGTTGTAATAATTGGCTCTGAACCTGGAAATTTCTCAAAGGCAAAGCAAGGAATCTGCAATATTAAAGGGAAAAAAATAAAATTCATCAATAACAAATTCAATAAAATCAAGAGTATTGCACATAAAACCATAACATATCATGTGCCCAAAATTGCATATGGGTATGATATAAAATGATAAAAGAAACCAACTCCTGTTTTGACACCTATAACAATAGAATAGGGAAGAACAATCGGCTTAAATAGGACCAACTTTTATAATGAGCTTAAGTGGATGGACAATATTAATCAGATCAGATGGAATAAACTTCTGTTGCATTGCGTGGTAGAGGTTGCAAGAAATCTTCCACGCTCATAATTAGGCAACCAAACTAACTTTAATGGAACAACAACTAAATTTGTTTGCACCACCCCTCTCAAAGGCATGTAACCTAAATGAAGTTTTACAAATTTTTCTTCTGTATAACAAGATATGTAGCTGAAATAAAAATATCTGAGTATATTCTTCTGAATGTAAACAATCCCCAATAAAATTCAGCCTACTCTTTGTCATTACCATGTCAATAGTGGAAGCCAAGGTTTGCGGAGTAAAGGATTAGAAAACTAGCTTCCAACCTTACTAGGATAGAACTTGCTTTAGTATAGATTTTCAAACTACAAATTTCTAATTTACGAGGTTGGACAAGAAGAAGACCTAGCTAACATCTTTATCTTGATTGGAGATATGGAATAATATCTAACATGCCTAGAGTTGTAAGAACATATTTTGTAAATATTTATTAAATGATCAGCATAAAGTATTCCCAAGACTATGGTCTTAATTGTAGAAGCTCATCAAGTTGTTTTGAGCTCATATGTAACTCCATGCTTATTAGGCACTCACATTCTCATCATGGAAAAATTGAACTCAGTACAAAACTTGAGTATAGTACCAATAAGAGCAGGAGAACAAAACAATGATCCCCAAAGTAATTTGAGCTTTAAATCCTATTTTCTGGGTGGTCAGAGCATGGTCAGGGATATATATTGCAATATGAAAGATATGAAAGTCTCGTAACCTGGGAAAAATGGAATACACACCAAACTCTTTATATAAGCTTTTTTTAGATGCCTGATCCTCAGGGATTGGGTGAATAATTGAAAATATATAAAAAAACGAAAATGAACAGTTAGAATAGGAACCAACCTTGGAAGATGAATCCCAAAGTTGACACCGATTCTATAAATTATGTTCACTACATTAATATGAAGATTCGGAAGTCGTTCCTTGGCCTAAAAATTTTATTCCATTTTTAGTAAACATGTTACCAGAATGCATGTATGAAGCATGGCAGGCAACAAGCCATACAAAAGGATCTATTAGAAAGGGTTAACTTACAAAATATAGAACCTCAAATACAAAAATAGAATATATCTTATACAATTCACTTCCTCACCAGATCCATAAAAGAATTCTAAATTATTGCAAATTACTCATTTTCCTCCCAATGTAGTTCCAGATGATCCCTATAATTGCAACCCAACTAGTCTTCTTTCATCAACATTGGTGCACATTTGTTCAGAATTCCAATCTGAAAGGTTAGAGTTCTTCTATGGTATCTTCCATGAACTTTTCTTGAGAGTTTTTATTTGATGGTTTACCCTAGGCAAGAGGTCTTCTATGAGTATCATCATTCACACTATCTGGTTTAGAAGTGTGTCCAAACTACTTAAGGGTGATTTTGACATATTCATCACTATTTTCTGTTGGAGTGAGGTCTACCAGCTCCCTTGCTACTAGACCTTGTTTGGATGTTTGAAATACATTCTTCCTCAAAGTGTTGGATAAGTATGGAGCTTGGTGACTTCATGTTGTTGATGCATGAAGGTAGTTTGTGTGCTTGGAGTAGTCTTGGGTATTAAACCATGAAAAAAATATCCCAAAATCAACATGAGCACACAAAATACCTTGACATTTGAACTCTTGGGTTGAGGGAGTGGATATGTAGGTGTGGGAGTCCTTAAGGTGACACATTACCTTGGATATGCATTGTACTTAAGGAGACACATGACCTTGGAGATGCATTGGAGCTTAGGACCTTTGTAGGATTGTTGGACCTTAGGGAGTAGTGCTCATGCCATGGAGGGCTTGCTTGTTAATCACTATCACCTTTGATGCTGACACATGTCACATAGACGATTGAGTAGAGTGCTTCACATGGGTGGACCTACTTGTGTCTTGCAAGTTTTCTTGTAGTGGACTAGGTCCACTTGTTATTGTAAAGCCCCTTTACCTCTCATATAAATAGAGGAAGGAGTGAGTTGTTATTATAGTTGATCATGCACTTGTGCATATTACTTTTCATACTTGGGTTAGGGATGTAAGAGCAGTGCTACTCTCTCTCTCTCGTTCAATCTTCTTTGTACTTTGTGTTTTTGTCTTCAGGTGCTAGGATTTCTTAGAGCATTCACTCAAAAACTTCATATATATAAAGAAGAAATGAAACCCATGAACACAATCACAACCTATCATATAATTCTCCATGCTTTCGAAAACCCTAGATAGGGGAAACCAAGAGAAACCCTAGCTCCACCAAAGATACGCCAACAATCTAAAATAACCATGAGAAAAACATATATGTCAGAGTATCTTTGGTGGAGCCACTGTAAACCCTAAGTTATTTTGGAATTGATTTGAATTCCAGCTTACCATTGCCTTGCATACCTTGTCACTCTGATAAATTATGTTATTTCAAAGATTTGACTTCCAAATTTTCATAAAGACAATGTCCTCAATAAGATAGTTGAACACTTCCATATTCATAGTTAGATCATATTCCAAGAATATATGTACCGATCAACAATTGTCTCGCAAAGAGCAATCATGTCACAAGCAACAATTGAACTTGGTTGGAGAGGATATTAATTTATCCTCTCAAGCGCCTCAGATAGACTATGTGTCTTGAAGCCTAGTGTTCACCATATCATAGTTAAAATCTAAAGTCTTTCGCACCCTTAAACTTGGCACTAGTCTGAAAATCCAATACCATACTAAGCATATTTGTGCTAAGAGAGTTCACTATGCATTTACAACCACATTTTCTCTTAAGGGTGAAAGTGGTTATGTGTCTCATAACTCTTTTTGAAGGACACATGTCCATATCATACAACAGAGGCAAGCTTGAAATGCTTGTTCTATATCTAGAAGTATTGTTATGACATTGTTTACACACCAAAACTAAAGATGCAACGTATTGTGTGCATCCTTAGATTTGTTTGAGACTGCAAGCTAACTGTTTAAATAAATGCATGTATAAAACTTATATATCAACAAAATAACCATCAATATTTTTCTTCTAGCTTTTTGCGTTGAATTCACAATAGTATGCTAAAAAGTGTCATTTCAATGTCTGGGAATTAGGATATATAAATGTGAGATATATAGTCTACATCTTTGGGTTGTCTACTTTTCAAATATGAGTTTTTTTAGGCTACATCTTTGGGTTATCTAATTGTTTGAACTTTGAACTTTGAAGACATTCCTGAATGGACTTCGTAAATACTTGACACATAGTGGTAAGACAGTGGTACCATAACTTGTGTTATTCCAAAGATTGCCAAGGACTTGGTGCAGTGCCTCAACTTACCCACGACCCCTCACCCATCCCCCTACAAATTGGGATGGGTGCAAAAAGAGGGCCCTCGCCTTATAGTATCACAACACTGTGTTGTGAACTTTGCCATTGGTCCTTTCTATGACATAGTGGTCTGTGATGTTTCTTCATTGGATTCTGCCGATCTCCTGCTTGTTCTCCATTACCAACAACAATGTCTCACTATCTATATTGCTAAACTTCCAGATTTTCACAAAATACAGTGTCCTAAATAAATACTTATCTGTATAGAATCTATTCTTATGTTTAGGGTTATATAATTTGTGTTGGAGTTGTTCCTTTATGTTTTAATATGTTGAAAATGGCAACAAGAAACAGTGAAGGAGGCCTCCTGAAACATCTTTCCAGATCCTAGTTGGAAAGTGATCACCTAAACTAGGTGGGGACCACACATGTGATTTTTGTCAAAAAATCTATTTTTAGACATACGGAGCATGGTCCAGGGATTGCAGTATGTTATTCTTGGAGTATTGGTCATGTTGGGAAAAATAGATGGACATCTATTTTTTGGACCTATAGGTCGAAGTCTATTTTTAGACTGCCTCTCCTTAAAATAGGGAAGTCAAATATTATTTACCCTTAATAATATTTGGACTCTAAACTTCAGTTTACTCTCTTGGAGCACTTCAGTTCGAGCCCTGGAAGTGGGGCATGCAGCTGCCAGAAGGAATTATGCTTTTCCTATGAGTTAGGTGAGCTAATGCATGTTAGACTTCAGTTAGACTCATGTGGCAGAGTTTTGGTGGAGTTGATTGATGAGTTAATGGAGGTGGTGTTCTGGTTAACTAGTTGAACTAGTTGTATTTAGTTTAACTGGCTAATACACTAGAGATGAGTTGTGTGAATTAAATATTATTTAATTCACTAATTATTAACTCATTATTCAACTAAAGAACACATCAGTTTAACTCGGTGCATGGACAGTTCAGTGGCGACAAGTGAAAGAGGTAGATGAAAGGGTTGAGTTAGCTATCAGTTGCGACATCAGTTGTGCATGAGATTTGCACCACACTTGGAGGAAATTACCAATGAAAATTGCGCAGTTGGAGCCAGTGAGATTTGAACTTGGATCTCTATTTAGACCAGCCTTGATTGCGCAATAGAGGCAGGGAAATTAGTGGGTGTGTTTTGAACCTGTGACTTGTTCAAAACCAAGCTAGTTTTTGTGTAGCTTTGGGAGATAGTACTGAGTACTTGTGAGGAGTTTGTACTATGTATTTGCTGCATGTTCTCTCCATTTATAATATACTATAGCTGCGGGTTTTTCAGCTATAAGCTTTCCCCATACATACTGTGTTAATGTGTGTGATGATTTGATGTGCTATCGCTTCTATTCTTTCCGCATGTGACAATTAATTGTAGAAGAGATTATGTGTTATACATGCAATTCGAAATTGATGTGTGATCAGGTTAATCTCCATTGAATAAGTGATTTATTCAGCAAATTTCTACATACTATAATCTTGATTTTGACAAGCTTTAATTGAATTTTTTCATCAATTGCTCATAGAATATGCAAAAGGAAATGATTGTCAATATGTGGCAAAAATTACGTTTCTCCTGTTTTTTTTTTTTTTTTTGTTCATGACAAGATAATCATGTTGCAGGAATGAGTTATCCTACAGTCTATTTCAATTTGTGGATTTTATTTTCCTCCCCCTTTTTAACAAGGATGTAGATTTCATTTTCCTGTTGATGGTTTTGCATGTATCTTATCAAGCCCCAAATGCTGGTAATAAAACAGATCTTGAGAATTAGCCTTGGACATAGACTATCAGAGGTTAATGTTACAATACCACTTCCACCTGGTACCAAGAAAAGTTTAATGGTTTGTGCATAAAGAAGAGTTATCTAACGACAGGTTTGAAAGGTAAACTTCATGTCTTAGCTGTAAGTCGTTTATTTGCATTTCTTAGCTATAAGTCATCTGTTTGATTTTGAGCTTTATTAGATCAATTATTTCACTAATCCAATATGCATGGCCATTATTTCTCACTTGATGTTAGTTATTTGACATGGTTGATATAACATTCAATTATAGGCCCCTTTTATTTTAAGTCAAAGATTATACTGATTAAAAGGATGTTCATATTTTGATTGGTTTACTGAGAGCTTGATTAAAAAAGGTTTTGTCAATTCCACGTAGATGTTATTTTTTCAGGGTGAGCTCTTTGCACCAGCAAGGTCAGATGAGTCTTGGAACATAGGTATAAATCAAACACATATTTCGCCTTTGTTGTGTTTATGTAATTATTTATATCATTGATGGATGGTTATTGATTGATTTAAAGTAGAAGATGGAAAGGTCCTCTCATTTCTCTTGACAAAACAAAATAAAATGGAGTGGTAGAATTTTGTTTTAAAGGGTGAGCCAGAAATCAGTACTTGAAAGGTAGAACTTGAGAATAGCAAGCTATTTGATATGGATCCAGAGACACGACAAACAATGGAAAAAAATGATGGTATTGACGAGTCTTCGCCGCTAATCAACTCTAAATCTTAGACCACTGCCCAAGTTTCAGTTATCTGCAATGGAAATAGTGACTAGCTTTAATATTTGTATGAATAATGAGTTTAGCCATTGTCCTGTTCTTTTCCTATGAATGATATTAATTTTTCAAACTCCAACTAGTTTTTTGTTGAACTAATTAAAGCTTTGATGACAAACATATAGTTTTCAAAGCTCTTTTTTAAATCTATTTTCTTGAGCAATTTTTTCTTTTTACTTTATGTACCATAATTTCTACTGTGTGACATATGCTATGACATAATTGTCTGGATAAATAGACAGAAGTGTTGTACAACGTACTCTTTTTTAAATCTGAAGAAACAAGATTTCCAAATACAAAGTTTATTAATTAAAAACATTTTTTGGACTTCTTAGCTAAGTTATGATTATATATCAGTAGGGAGTTTTGTGTATGCTGATGTTGTGTTGTCTCTTTGGTTTATGTCAGGTAAGAATGGTTAATAAGGAATGTGTTTTTGAGCAACATGCACACATCTTATTCTACTATTGATAGGGATCTCCATGGTTTCCAGGCATGGCAACAGAAACACAGATGTTTTGCTTGTTTAGTAAAGGATTGTTGAGACTTTAATTTATTGAAAGCTGTAGAATTTACATTCTATAAAGGTTTCAAGATATAATTTTTAAGAGTCTAATCTAAAGGGTGCTAGCTCAATCGAAGAGCACCTGCTTTACAAGCAGGAGGTTGGTGGTTCGATTCCATCGTGCCCTGATATTCATATGGAATGGCGGAAATTAGTTTTTGGTGACGGAGGATTTTTTGACCATCACCAATGAACTTATGGTGACATTTTTTGACCCTCACCAAAATATGAAATGGTGACGGTCAATGAATGCCACCATATATATGCATCAATAGTGACGACCATGAAAAGTCCCTCACCATAAATCGTTGTTGTTGATATGAAATGGTGAGGGTTACTATTTTTCATTATAGTCATTATTCGTGACGGACCTTGATGTCACCAATGAGCTTATCATGACACTTTTTGACCCTCACCAAATATGAAATGGTGACGATCAACGAACGTCACCATATATATGCACCAATAGTGACAGTCATGAAAGGTCCATAAAAAAAAATCGTTGTTGTTCATATGAAATGGTGACAGTCACTATCTGTCATTATAATCAATATTCATAATGGACCTTGAATGTCACCACAACACATACTTTCGGCGACGCCACCTTTGGTGGCGTTCAGTTTTTTCGTGACAGAGGCTATTGTTCGTCACCATTGCTCATATGAAATGATGACGGTCACTATCCGTCATTATAAATCATTATTGGTGACGGACTTTGAATGTCACCACAACACCTATACTTTCGGCGACTCCACCTTTGGTGACGTTTAGTTTTTGGTGACAAAGGCTCTTTTGACCGTCACCAATGAGCTTATGGTGACATTTTTAGCCCCTCACCAATGTCTCTTTTTCTTGTAGTGATATTGTGGAAAAGCTAGAGTCTCTTGGAAGGATCTAGGTTTTGCTCGGTATTAAACAAGGTACTCACTTAGAATTTAGAATTCCAAGTGTTCTTTATGCTTCTAGTCTTCTTCTCTATGAGAGTAGGAAGTGCATGGTCCTTCCTCTTCCCTTTCTTCAATATTCTTGACCTCCTTGGAGAGGTCTCCTCTGGATTTGAAAATAGATGATAGTAAACTCATGTTCTTCATCATATTGATCTTCTTTGGCTAAGACTCACAGGATGAGTTAGAGATCATGCTCTGATACCACTGTAATATTCCAAATTAGGAACAAACTACGCTATTGGGAATATCTCAAGATATTACCAATGTGGAGATCAGTAATACATAAACATGAGCTGGAAATAGCAGTGAATACATTAATACAAGAATTCTGGAAGATCCACATAACCATTATATTAGATTATAACATCTTTAATGCATACAAGATCTTGAGGAAATGACCTCTCAAGTTAGGCAATGCAGCCCCAATGAAACATATACATGACAAATGAAGAAATACTGCTATACAAAAGAAGCCCTGGCTATGACTGCGCAATCCTTGAAGGAGAACTACTGCAAAATGTCATTAATATATGGATATGACAATATATAGCTCAAATAAAGAATGGGGAGCAAGATATCAACCCCTGGAAACATACATTACACAATCCTTAGAAGGATTGACTGAAATACATACAAAATGGAAAATCTGCATAAATGCTGGAGTTGCTGAGCAGCAGCTGCAACTTAGAAAATAGAAATGGATGTAGATAGCTAATGATGCTACAAATGATGGCTGAATCTCATCCAAAGGATCTCTTAGGTGAAATGTTGATCCAATCCCTGAAGATCTCACCCTCCAAAATAGTGGAGCAAGTCCCCACTACAATTGCACTCAGAAATAACGTAGTCTAGAGAAGGGACTGCACTGTTGGTGAAGAGAAGAGCTTGGCATGATGCCAATGATCTGCAATATGCTCAAAAATCTCCCTCACTAACCTCCCAGAGGAATAGAAGCTCCCTCCTCTGAAAGATGAGCCAAGGAAATGGTGTTGTGGAGTGTCCACTGCAACACCCTGCAACACAAAGTTATCCTACTTCAGGAATAACGCTGTGACTAAAGGAGGTGACTTTGGCCTTCAGACAACAAATGTGGAGAATGAAGAACAATCCCTCAAGAGGCCTCTCAAGAAGGTGAAGAAATCCTAAATAGGAATTCCCCAGCATTTCTTTCTAAACAGCAAAAGAATTCATAATGTATGAATAGACAATGAAATAAATAATCAAAAGCATGAATAAAAATGGTTGCCTTGCCCTCCTTTTAAAAAAGTGAAAGCTCTCTCTCCATGGGCCCCATCCATTATGGTTTCCTCCACCAAATATCCTCTTCCTCATTCACACTGCGTTGTCTCATAAAGTGATCCAATCCTCCTATGGCAGCGTTGTTGACCTAGTCAAACATGACCTTGTCTTCATGTATTTTCCCCTTTTCACACTTGAGGGTGAAAAATGAAGCTGTTTTGATGATCTCTTCCACATTATGAGGGATTTTATTCATGTCTTCAATAAGAATGGGTTCCCTTACCCATTTATTAAGCTGCAAGGTGATAAAAGAAAAATTTTAATATTCCATTTAGCCATGTGCTAAAATGGGAATATTACAATGCCCAATATCCAACACCATAGAGGAAGACATGTTCACCAATTCAACAGTTGCTTCCAAATATCTCTTAGTGCTAGATTTGTTTTCTCAATAAAATTGTTTGTTTTGATCTTGATGAAAGCCATCGTTGTTGCATATAGGAGCATTTAACTTTGATAAGAAAAGTGTGATAATGTGTTATAATTTTCTCTACAAATGCGTTGGATTTTTTTTCTCAATAAACTTGTTTTTACTGCTCTTAAGTGTTGAAATCCATTTGTTTCATATAGGAGCATTTAGCTTTGATAAGAAAAGTGTGATACTGTGTTATAATTTTCTCTACAAATGTGTTGGAATTTTTTTTGAAATAAACTTGTTTCTACTGCTCGTAAGTGATGAAATCCATCATTCATATAGGAGCATTTGGCTCTCATAAGAAAAGTGTGACACTGTGTTATAATTTTCTCTACAAATGTGATCGAAAGCCTGCCATGAATTTTGGAAATTTCATTGTTAATGTAATATAAGCTAAATACAAATTAATTTCTATTACACAAGATCAATAAATCTATATTGAGTAACCAACACTAGAGAACAAGACATGTTCGCCAATTCCATAAATGCTGTCGAATCTCTCTCGGTGTCGGAGTTATTTTCTCAATAGCCTTATTTTTACTTCCCTTGAAATGATGAAAGCCACCTCTCCATACCCTTTTTACTATCTTCACAAAGAACAAAAGAAACCAAATTCATATCAGTGACACTGAAAAAACAAGAACATGGTAGACACCAGGGAGATCACTGATCTTTTGAATATTTTCAAAGATCATGAAAAACTAATACATAGGTGACTCAATAGGAAGTGGTAAAGATTGAATATGGAGGAACTACACCAAAAATACCTTTGATTTTGAAGGTAGAAAATCACGATCTATTTCTTCATTCATGAGGCATTCATCTTGGCATGATCAGACAAGGTCTTTAACTTAATTTCGACATAGGCCTCATGATTTCTAAGGTTCAAGAAAGCAATATTGCAATAATATTTCACTATAACATGGTCCTTTCCATTTCTTGATATACTTATTTGTTATTAAAAATTATTTATTTAATGTATTCAAATAAATATTTTTTTTTTAATATTTTAAATTAAATTAAAATACACACACGCGCATACACACGCACACACATATATTATCTTCAACTATATCTTATGAGTTTATTATGTTTTCAATCAAGAAGAGGCTTCAGAGTTTAAGAAATATATCTTAGATCTGAGCACATGATTCTATTAAAATTTATGAAACAAATTCAATTTTTACAACTCGTATGTTTTAATAGAAACAAATTCATTTTTTACAACTTGTATGTTTAAATATGTGATTTTGGAAGTGATGATGACTTCTTTAGACACTTGATTAGTATTGTGAAAGAAATTTGAGTATATCATTAAGGACTTTGAATAATTTGTGTAACAGTTTCATTACTTATAACAAAATTTTATATCCTTTCTTGCTGATAGATACCACCTAATCCATGAAAAACTGTAACCATGTTTGCAATGATATATGCTAATCATTTCAGTTTTATGTTGATTCCAACAAGCATGAAGATGTTTCTAATTTTCAATGAAGTAGTCTTCAAAAGTTCCTAGCTCTATTTTAATTACATAAATGCATTGAAAACCATCTGATAGTATTTACTTCAGTTGTTTTATTTGGGCGTGTTGCAAGCTGACATATTGTGCCAAGAAATTTGCTATATCTTATAAGTTTAGTATTTTTTCAATCAAGAAGAGGCTTCGAAGTTTAAGAACTATATCTTTCTGGTTGATAACTTTTATCATCAATATCTTTGAAACCTCCACGACGTGCGTCCATGGAAGTGAAATTGGCCAGTCATTCCTTCATGATGGCTCCTCCTTCTGTGCAACATCTTATTTCTTTTAAGCTACTCTTTCCTATTTTATTGCCTTAAACCATTTCTTTTGCAACATGTGGTGCAATCTTCCTTCATGATGGCTCCTCCTTCTGTGCAACATCTTATTTCTTTTAAGCTACTCTTTCCTATTTTATTGCCTTAAGCCGTTTCTTTTGCAACATGTGGTGCAATTTCTAGTTTAATATTAACTAAATAAATGTTCTATTTATATATCTTAACTCTTCTTATATGAGTTAAATTTGATTAGTTTCACATGAGAGGGAGCTAACCAAATAGCTTATCTCCCAACCAAATGAGAACTTATACTCTTTGTGAGATAAAATTCTCTCTGCGCCAACAAAATTTCCAATGTGTAATATTATTATTATTTAGAGATACGTTTAAAAAAAACTTATAGATTTATCATTACACCAATTATGTCAAGAATTGATGCTTCCTCAACATACAGAATTTATACTGAGTTATGGAAATGTTTTAATCTAGACCATACAGTTGCTGCAAACAAATCATGAAGGTATTTATTTTAATAGAGAGTGGTAGGTAAACTAGAGTGGTTTTGGCAAGAACGATAGGTGAAATTTTCAAAGTAAAAGAGAGTGGTTGTGGTAAGAACTATAGGTGAAATTTCCATAACCATATCGGGACTAACCAAACTTTATATTATAACTTCAAAACATGAAATGAATTCACATATGGAGGTCCTTCACCAATAAAACAAGAGCTCTTACTGAGATTTACATTCACTAAGGGTTGAGCAGTAACACAAGTAAAACCTGTAACTTGTTTTCACTTGCCTATCAAAATTTTCTCCATGATTTTCTCCTTTTTTTTCCAAACTTACATCCGCCACAATTACACTCAACTACTACATACATCTATAATCAAAACATACATATCTAATACATTTAATTCATGACAAAAAAAATTATATAGGATGGGAAAACATGAATTTATGAACTTTACAGAGGTTGCCTGAAGTAAATAACACTTTCGGAATAAATGTTTGCCCATACACTTTTAATAACCATGCATTAAATTTCTATTTTACTTTAATAGTTTAACGTGTCGTGGAATGGGTTATGTACTCTGCTCAAAAATTCATTTACTCCATGTCCTTTAACCTGCAAACATAATCCACAACCTGCAAAACATTCACTGAGGTATGGATGCTTGTCAGTGTATTTAACGCAGTGGTTGGGATTAATTCTCCAACACTACCCCTTAATCGCAGCTGTCACCATTGACCATTCCCAAAAAATCTTGTGATAAACAAAATTTTCACGTGCTAATGGATTTGTGAAGATGTATGCAAATTGTTCTTCTGACTTACAGTGCTGCAACACCATCTCACCATTGTTAACTAATTCTCTTAACAAATGATATATAACATCAATGAGCTTTGTCCTCTTTTGAAAAATTGAATTTTTTGATAGTGCAGTTGTTGAACTGTTGTCACATAAAATAGTGGTTGTTCCATCTTGTTCATGACATAAATCCCACAACATCCTTCTCATCCAAATTGCTTGACACATTGTTGTTTAGGCGGTGACATATTCAGCGTCTACTGTTGACAATGAGACTATCGGTTGCTTCTTGGAAGCCCATGAAATGGCTCCTGAACCCAAATGAAAAACACATTCTGACGTGCTCTTTCTGTCATCAACACTTCCTACCCAATCACTGTCAGTGTAACCAACCAGTGTAAAATCATATGTTGCGATGTACAAAACACCATACTCCTTTGTCCCATTGACATACTTTAAAATCATTTTCCCTGCTTACCAATGTGTCTCCTTGGGTGTCTCCATGAGCCTTGACACCAAACTCACTGCATACATAATATCAAGCCTAGTTGCGGTCAAATACATTAGGCTGCCCACCATACGTTTGTATAATGTCAGATTGACATTACTGCTGCAATATTCCTTCCTCAACTTCAACCCCATGACAGTTGGAGTTGGTGTTGGCTTGCTATTCTGCATATTAAACCTCTATAAAATTTCTGTAACATACTTTGCTTGAGAGATAAAAATTCCATTTTCTATTTGCTTCTCTTCTATGCCCAAAAAAAATCTTAACAACCCCAAGTCAGTCATTTCAAACTCACTTTTCATGACTGCTTTGAAATCAATGATGATGAAATCATCACTCCCTGTAAAAATCAAATCATCTACATACAAAATGACAAGAAGAATCTTATTGTCACTTTCTTTGATGTAGAGAGTAGGTTCACCGTCACATTTGTCAAACCCATTGTCCATTAAGTAAGAATCTATCTTGCTATACCATGCACGCGGTGCTTGCTATAGCCAATAATGAGATTTCTGCAACCTACACGCCATGTATTCTTGGCCTTCTATCTCATAACGAGGAGGTTGCGCAACATACATGTCCTCTTTTAGCACTCCATTCAAGAATGTTGATTTTACGTCCATTTGATACACTTTCCATTTATGTTGCGCGACAATCGACAACATTGTATGCATTGTCTCCATCCTCGCGATTGGTGCAAATGTTTCTACATAATCTCTTCCATGTTGTTGCTTGTATCATTTGACAAATAACCTTGCTTTATGTCTTTAAATCTTGCCTTCAATGTTTCTCTTGGTCTTATAGACCCACTTCACTCCAATGACTTCTTTTCCTTGGAGAAGGTCCGCTAACTCCCATGTGTCATTATTTTCTATTGCTCCTATTTCTTCATCCATTGCCGCAACCCATTTCTCTTCTTTGATTGCATCTTCAAAGTGTATTGGGTCATCTACATGAAAAAATAATGCAAATAAATAATTCAAACCAACGTTACTGTGAACTTCATCTTGCTCATAAATTTCATTTAAATTTCTGAATTTTTGTCTTCTTATGGTTGTGAAAGATGGGCTTGGTGTTGTGCTTGAAGTGATGGAGTTGTAGATTTTTGTGGTGTGCTTGGAGAAGCACTTACTTGGTTGCGCAACAATGTCCTATTATTTGTTTGCAGTGCCACATGTTGACTGTTTTGTTGAGCTTGTGTAGGTGGAGGAGGAGTCACCGTTGAGGAATTACTTGCTGCGGTCAATTTCTCTTTGTCTTCATGTGACTTGCATGTATTCACATTGAATGTCTTCTCTAAACTTCCATCCCATGCTTTCTCTTCTATGAACTGAACATCTCTGTTGATTATGACTTTCTTGGTTGATGGATTGTAGAGCTTGTATGCCTTGGATTCATCACTGTATCCAACAAATATACATTTCTCCCCCTTGTTTTCCAACTTCTTCTTCAACTCATCCAGGACATGTGCATACTCGACACATCCAAACACTCTCATGTGAGTGACACCTTACTTTCTTCCACTCCATGCCTCTTGAGGAACTCTATTCATAAAACTTTTGGTTGGACACCTATTAATGATATATGATGCACAAGCGACAACTTCAACCCAATAATAGTTTGGCAAATGATTTTCCTTCAACATACTCCTTTTCATTTCCTTAATGGTTGTATTCTTCCTTTCCATGACACCATTTTGCTAAGGTGTATACCTTGTTGTAAACTACTTGTGAATTCCATGCTCCCTTAAAAAACGAAGGAAATCATTTGTGATGTATTCGCCACCTCTATCAGTCCTAAACACTATGATGTAGTGTCCACTTTGCTTCTCAACAAGAAATTTGTAGTCGCGGAATAGGTCAGACACTTCACTTTTATGTTTTAAGAAGTATACCCATGTATTTATTGTGCAGTCATATACGAAGGTCAAAATATAATGGCTGCCACCAATTGAGGGTGTTTTCATTGATCCACATAAATCTGAGTGGAAAATTTCCAAAGGTGCTTTCTCCCTTATAGAATTTCCTGCTAGAAATGATTCTCTATCTTGTTTTCGCAAGATGCATCCTTCACAAAGGCTGTCTGGTTTTTCTATGAGTGGAAATCCTTTCACCATGCATTTCCTACGCAACAAATTCAAACCTCCAAGTTTGAGATGACCAAATCTCAAATGCCATAACCAATTTTCATCCTTGACCTCTGCTTGAAAGTTTACTTGTGTAACAACTGCAATTTTTCTTTCATCCTCTTGTGATTTCATTAACAATTGTGCTTGAGAACCTCCTTTCTTCAAATCTGATTTTAGCTTGAGAGGAAACATTCTATTGTTTGTCATATGAACTTTTGCATTCAATTTTCTACTTGCAGACTTATCCAAAATTGTGCACACATCATTTTTGAAAAAAACATTGTAGCCCTTTTGCATGAGCTGTCCAATGCTTATGAGGTTTTGTTTCAAACCAAGAACAAAATAAAAATTTGAAATATACTTCTTCTCTCCCTTATTTGTTAGAATGTCTACTCTTCCTTGTCCCATGACTGAGACTTTGCTATCAGTCCCTAATGTCACTTCTGATTTCACACTTTATATGTTCCCAGTCATGTGGTTGCTACACCTTGAATCTAAGAACCATACATCCCCTTTTTTTCTTTTGCTACATTACAAGCTAAAAACATGCTATCATGGTTTTGATTTTCCTTTATGAAATTTGTGCTTGGTTTGTTACCTATGTCATATTTCTTCTTTCTACATTCATTTGCATAATAGCCATACTTCTTATAATAATGACATTGAATTTGAGATTTATCATACCTTTGACCTTGTGCTTGATTCTGGCTTGAACCTTGACTTGGATTTTGATTATTGGCCCTTCCACTTGAACTTGAAGAGTTGCTTCTTCCACCTTTGTGTGGGCTTCTGCCTCTTCCTCTATAATTTTTTCTTCCTCAACCTCTACCTTGACCAAATGAAACTTGTGTCTTGAAAGCATGCTCCAATAATGATCTTGTTGCTCTGTTCAACCTATGCTCATGAGACATCAATGACACATGAAGCTCATCCACTGAAAACAGTGAGATATACTTTGTCTCTTTTATGGCCACAACTATGGCATCATACCTTGCTAGCAGACTTCTCAAAAATTTCTCAAATGTTATCCTTTCCTCAAGTGTCTCACCATGAGACCTCATTTGGGTAACCAACCCAATTACATGTGTAAAAAATGAGTCTACATTCTCAGACTTTTTCATACAAATTATCTCAAAATCTCTTCTCAGAATTTGTAGTTTTGTTGTCTTCACCTTTGTCATGCCTTTGTAAGATGTTTGGAGGGTATCCCATGCTTGCTTGGATTTCGTTTTTGTTACAACCCTTGGGAAGATACTTTCACGAACTGCTTGAAAAATATAGAAGAGGGCTTTGGAGTCCTCCTTCGTGTTATCTCTCAACAAATCATTTTCTCTTGTGTCAATGCATTCACCAATTACCAAATGTCTTGAGAAGAAAACAACACCTTCATTGTAATAGCCCAATAGTCATATTTTTTTCTACAAAACTGAGGTATTTGTGGATTAGTCAAGCTTGTGCTTGTTACTGCCATTTTCACTATGTAAAAAAAACTCTTACTGTGTAAAAAATTTCTCAGCTAGAGAATATGGTCCACAAAAAATTTTCGGTAATAAAACTTAATAAAAATTTAAACCCGCTCTAATACCATGTCAAGAATTTAAACACATAGGAGGATGCTTCCTCAGCACACAGAGTTTACACAAAGTTGTGAAAATGTCTTAATCTAGACCATACAGTTGCAGAAAACAAATCATGAAGGTCTTCCTTTTAATACAGAGTGGCAGATATTGTGGAGATTAAAATCACAACTATAGTGGAGAAAATAAACTTCAAAATTTTTACTCGGGGTGAAACAGAGTAAAACAAAGTGGTTGTGAAAATGTCTTAACCCAGACCATACAGTTGAGGAAAACAAAGCATGAAGGTCTTCCATTGAGATTAAAATCACAATTATAGTGGAGCAAATAAACTTCAAAAAAAAAGTGGTTGTGGTAAGAAATATAAGTGGGAAAACAAATCATGAAGTTCTTACATTGAGATTAAAATCCCAACTATAGTGGAGCAAATAAACTTCAAAAATTTTTACTCAGGGTGAAACAAAGTAAAACAAAGTGGTTGTGGTTAGAAATGTGAAATTTCCAATTGCTAATAACCAAACTTACTTTATATTATAACTTCAAAACATGAAATACATTCACATATGGAGGTTGTGACTCATTCACTAGTAAAACAAGAGTTCTTACTAAGATTGAAATTTCCAGAACCATCAAAATTTATATTATAATTTCAAAACATGAAATACATTCACATATGGAGGCTATGACTCCTTCACCAGTAAAACAAGAGTTCTTACTAAGATTTACATTCACCACGGGTTACGAAGTAACACACAGTAAAACCTATAACTGTTATTTTCACTCACTCACCAAAATTTGCTGCCACAATTACATTCAACTACTACAAACATGTATAATCAAAGCATATATATGTAAGACATTTAATCCATGACAGACAAAATTTAATACATAGGATGGAAGAACATGAATTTCTGAACTTTACACAGGTTGTGTGAAAATAACCATGCATGAAATTTAATAGTTTAATCTGTTGCAGAATTTCTATTTGACTTTAATAGTTTAATCTGTTGCTGAATGGGTTATGTACTTTGCTGAGAACTTCATTTACTCCATGTCCTTTAACCTGCAAACACACTCCACAACCTGCAAAAGACTCACTGTGGTATGGTTGCTTGTCAGTGTATTTAACCCAGTCGTTAGGATTAATTCTCCAACAAATTTGAAACCAATAACATCCCTACCATGAAAATTGTAGATTTAATAGCATAACGTTTAGTGTCAGGTTTTGCTCATGTAATTTTAGCAGCACTTTGGTTTCCCACAAAATTGTTGTGATTTCATCAAATTGTAGGAGAATATTAATTTCGTTAGAGTATAATTTCAAATAGAAATTAGTTTTGCAATTCATTACATGTGGTAAAACATTCTCATGTTACATATGATTGAAATTTTTTATAGCTACACATTAACTTCAACCAATAAAATAATTATGAGTGGCAAATGGAAATAAGATAACAATTAGATGATAATTAACTAGTTTAATTAGAGTAACAACTATATGGATCTTGCTGGAATTCAATTTGAACAAGCTTCAACCAAGAAAATAGCAAATGGAAATAAATAACTAGTTTAGTTATAGTAACAAGTGTATATTAGACAAACCTTTCATATCATGTAAAAATATACTATTAAACAAAAATTTATTAATATTAATATTAATCCTAATAACTTCCAAACAAAGGAGATAATCTTAACATAATTTTGAGAAAGTGGTTTGCCAAAGTAATGATTGTTAATATTCACAACAAATGACACAACCTTTAGAGAATAACATAATCATAATCTCAAGATTATGATTAATTTAATTTCTTATTCCAAAGTGATGATGGTTAGTCCCATGTTTCCAAAGGGTGCGTTAATTCACCCAAAAAATTCCAAAAGATAATCCAGTGAGTCCAACGAATGTAATGGATGTGATGCAGATTACCCGTAGGGGTTGCCAGGACGGCCACGACAACTCAATCGCCATTTTTATGTCGATAGGATAAATGACTCAAATCCCACCAAAAATGCCATGAATTTGCTGACGAATGCTAAGATTTCATATTTAAAAGGAAAAATACTCAGGATTTATAGAGAAATTCATGCCACGAAGCTACAAAGTCATTATTTTCACAGTCAGTTCAAAAAATTGACTTGTAGAAGAGCAAGAAAACCAAACCTTTTTTTTCAGAAAGAAAAAAACGCTGATTTATATTATAAATATAAACAATACATATTCCAAATATCTCAGCTGTAAGAGACCCTCAGCGAGAAAACCACAATCTAATGCCCAGTATAAATTGCTCATTAGTAAATTTGAGCAGAAAAGGATTAATTGGACAGCCACATAACCGGGACAGATCCTTCCCATACTTATAAAACCATCAAAAATTATGAAAAGGAGAAGTACAGAGATGATAGATTCATCCAAATACATCTCCAAAGGTGAGAAAAGAGGATAGAAAAAAAGTCAGCTCAAGAAACACTATAAAGAGTGAACAGATGAAGAAATGCTGGATCACTTGAGGAGGCAAATTGTATTGACAAAAATATCAAGAGAAGCAAGCCAGATTAAGTATGATTGTGCTGTTGCCCAAATGCTGCGATTGCGTTTTGAATTTTAATGAAATCAGGCCTACATGTAGATGGCCTCCCGCTCGCTTGATAAAAGAGAACCCGCTCGCTTGATATGTTAAACACGCTCGCTTGATTTATAGAACAGGCTCGTTTGATATCAGATATCACACTCGCTTGATGTGTCTATCTCACTCGCTTGATGCATATGGATAGGCTTGCTAGATGCTTGTAGCCAAGCTCATTTAAATGGAGTACAATGATTGGAGCTAGAAAAAGGAATAGTAATAGGAACAGCCATATCCCTGATAACCATATCAAAATGAAGAAACCCTGTTGAAAAGGTTGATAAGCCAAAATTGAACCAAAACTGAAATCAAGGAAGAGGAATAGAAGACTCGGCAATCTATCTTCCATCAGCAAGATGAGAGACTTTCATAAATCCAAATTTAGCCAAAAGTCCCTTTTTGGAGAGCCGATCTGCCTGAGTATTATTGTCACAGAAAATGTGATTAATGGGTGGACAGTCCAATCTATGCCATAATCTCTGAATCCTATCAATCCATCCTAGAAGAAGCTGATTATACATGTGAAAACTGTTGGACATCCAGCCAATGACCAGCTGAGAATCCCCATAAATGCTAACCACCTGGACTTGTTGATCAACAGCGACAAGAAGGCCCCCCCAAAGCGCCATAATTTCAGCCTTGTTGTTAGTGCCTGGCCCTCCATTCCAATACATGTGTATACGCTGCCGATCTGAAATTTTGACCCAAGCACCACAACCAATAATACCATCAGCTGAAGCACCGTCAAAATATATAGCAGGTATGGCTATTTCAAACACATTCAACACTCAGATTGCATTACACATTGTTAATTACCAGGCTTCCTAGATCTTAGATCTGTATTTGTAGATGTTATTTGAGATTTAATTTATTCCAAATTTTGGTTGGAATCGTGTGAATTTAGTGATAAAATTCATATTATGGTTCGAATTGGTTACTGTAGGGAACCTTTTTTCAGAGAGAAAAACACTTCATATTTTCATTAATAAAAAGAGATAGTACACATTCTACTATATTTAAAAAAAAATTACATATTATATATATATATATATATATATATATATATATATATATATATATATATATATATATTTCATCTGTTCATTATTTTTTATGATCATCCAAACTTTATCCTACTATTATAGCTTTTTGCATCTGTTCAAAGATTGTCCCATCTTAAGACTGAACAAAAAAAAAAGGTCTCAACTAATTGTTTACTTTTAGTTCTTGAGAGAGCATTAACCACTTACATATATAATTTTGTCTTTATATTAAGAATCCTCAATCTTGATTTTTGGATTCACACTTACTAGTAATTGATGTCATCCAATTTTGTTCTCGATAAATATGATGGAATTGTTCTCAATCTTGTTTTTTTACTCACACTTATGAGTAATTGATGCCATCCAATTTTGTTCTCGATAAATATGATGGAATTGAATGATGTGAAAGTTGATTACCAGTGTTATGATTTTTTTATCAAATTGTTTAATATTGGTGTATAGAAGTTTGTGTAGTCATTCACTCAATTAATGATGTCTTTCGTGTCTCCGAATACCTTTATATTTTCAAGTCTTAGCCACTCTACCGTAAGTCAGACTCCCCATAATGTTAAGATTTCTACCTTATTGTTCGATTCTTATCCAGTTAGAAATATTTAATTCCTACTTGTTTATGGTTGTAATTCCCTATTTGAGGAGTTTTTTCTTACATAATAAGATGTAGCTAGAACTATATTCTTTCCTAATTTAGTGTGTGGTTGAGAGAATCTCTCAACCACATCACTGTACGTCCAAGATAGATTTCCTATCTTGAGACTATTTTATGTATAAATATGTGTGTAATTTCTTTGATTCAGAATATAGAATTTGAATAGAGTTTGCAGTGTGATATTTTATCTTGGTATTAGAGCCCATACAGGCCAGGACCTCGGCCCCTCCTGGGCCGAGGGAAATAAGAGTATATTTCTATTGTTTCTTGTAGTTTTTTTTTGGGTTGTCCATTAGTTTAGACGAAGGTCTATTGGAGCAGCAGTGCGCCCATCATTTGAAACGGAGATTCACTTCTCATTCTTGGTTGAGAAGACGTGGTACTTATGGGTTGTGGAGCAGCGTGTGTGCATATTCATCCTTCGCGTGATCGCTGTTGAGGAGTGAAGATTGTTGTTTTCTACATTTGTGGAGCGAATCTGCGTTCAAGAAATCCTCAATGCACTGTCTGCAATTTCTATGCTGTGTTCCTCCGGTGATTTGATGATTTCGTTGGGGCGATGCTGGGAAGCTGTAGTGGTTTAGGAGGTGCAAAAGAAGCATAGACAGCACGAGGGGCATGGTCCCATAATCATCCAGAATCCTGTGTGGCCAATGCAATTGGGAATTTGTGCCAGAGCTTTTACTATACCGGTGGATTTCAAACACCTGGATCCACCCCAACTCTGTCCATCCCTGCCAGGCTGCCACTGCTAATGATCTGGTGGCACTGTAAAATGCAAGGAGGAGCGCTGGTGAAATATCTATGATTTCATCTTTTAAGTCTAACCTCCCCCGATGACTGAATTGGGCACTGAACAAAGTGATACCAACCAGCCAGAATTCTCAAATTGATTTTGCAGAAGTCCTTTAGCAAGATGGGTAGTGATAATTTGACAGATTCTCTCTTGATCATGGATCCATTTCTTTGAAAAATCAAAAGAAAAATCCTTCTTCTGTTCCACCTCCATCAGATTTCGGTAGTCTTTAGGATTCCATAGAGCTCATAAAAAAAGAATGTCAGAAAAGAAGAAAAGTGATCCGATGGTGGAAACACCTGCTCCCTGTTCAAGGCCACCAAAGGGCTCAATGGAGAAAAACACGTCGGCGAATTTCTGGAATCCACTTCAATCCATGTGGGTACCTTCATTCTCCTCCTTATCGATCTAATGGCAACTGCTGTGGATCTTCTTAAAACACTTCACAACAAATCCCAGGATCTCAATAACTACACAACCTTGCTGGAATCTTGCCAGTGCGTATCCCAGTTCGAGAGGAGCCAATCCTTCGAGTTTCTCTACTGGGTAGGTATTGTGATATTAAGTCTCCTATTGGTCAATGTGGGCGGGTTCCTCGTGGCTTTTGGGCTCTCCTTCTTCTGCCATCCAAGCTATGTCCTCGATCTTCTAGTGCTCACAACGGCTCTTTGCCTTGAGATTTTTTTTTGGATGCTCAGACCGCAGGGGCTCCTAGTCATTCTCAATAATGTTTCCAAAGATCGTCGTCTGATGACAGCCGGGGCGAGCCATATGGAGAAACTTTTGGGATTCGAATTCGAATTCTGCGATTCACTTGATGTATGAAGATGCTAATAGGGAGAAGGGGAGTCGAACGTGATCTTTTACTGCTCTTTGCATAAATATTGAGTGGGTAAGCGCATGAGAAGTGGACGCATATTGGTTCCCTTGCCCAAAAGGCCGAGAAGGACTGGGAAGAGAGGGGTGGAAGGAAAACAGGATGCCCCTTATTTGAAAGAATCGTGTCGCATTTGTTTTGAAGTGAAATACCCATCTGAATTTTTTGATAGGATGGCTTGTTCACACAGGTTTTTGTTCTTCTTGCATGGTCCTGCATATCCGTGGTAAATTGCAAGAAAATTCGCTGCCCATTCATTGCCCAGAACCCAGTTCCATTGATAATATGATTCCTCAAATATGTGAAGCGATCCTTTCAAAGCTTACCATTGAGAAGTAGAAATTGGCATTGGCGGATGTGAAGAACTATTTTTTTTTAATACATTACACAACGAGCCGATCAAGGAAGCTCAAGTGTCTTGTTTATGTCCATGTGTGAGGGAGATAATGTTGGTGCTGGTATATATGGAAAAGTTTTGATATAAGCAGTTGGTGTTTTTTGTGTGTGTTTTTGCTGCAGATCAGTTCATTGATAATTTGAATGCTCGGTGGTTGTATGGCGAGAAGGTGGACAAGGCCACTGAGAAGGGCCGAGTTCTCAAACGCTGTTTTTTTTTTGTTTTGGTTTCAATTCGTCTTAATTTCTCATTAGAACCAATCGGTGGTGGCTTCACCCACATGATCGAGTTGAATAATGTAGCTTTCAGCGAAGAGGTCGATATATTGTTGGGTCTTCTGCAGGTGTCAGAAGAGGTGCGGAAGCATGCGGAGTTGTTGGGAGGTTTTCAGCTTCCTGTGTTTGGATTAGCCTGGCTGAAGTGAATTTGTGGACGATGGAGGATCGGAGCATGGAGTCCTGGATTCTTGAGAGAGACAGTTTGTTATTGTTTCTCTTCATGAGGCTGTGAGTGCCTATGTCTGGATCATCAGTGTTGGAATGCACTTCAATGAGTCCAGTTGAAAAGTCGTCAATCCAGTTTCTTTATCAGTGGACCCCTCACAGGTATCGTTGGAATGGTTGCTGGTATGTTTGGGAAACAATTGTCTTTGGGCAGAGAGGGAAATTAGTGTGAAGATTTTTTATTTAGCTTCTTGAAATCATGTTTAAAGTTATTGAGCTTTATTGAGCCTAGTTAACTCAATGTAGGTAAAGTTACTTTGTTAGAATTCGTGACTCTAACAAATGACAGGTTAAGCGTGGAGTTCCAAGAATTTATTTAACAAAGACAAGGATGCCCAAGATGTGAACTATGAGAAGATGAGGTAAAGCAGCAGCAACAATTATTATGATGGACAACAAAGTAAATGTTTGTTTGAGTTAGTGTGGGTTTGTGGAATAGACTCCCTAACATGTTATAAGCAAGTCTAGTTGGTTGTTGTAATGGTCATTATATGTACCCAGAAACTCCAAAATGTTGAAGTATGGAATGTAAGCCTTGTAAAGGCATTTGAAAGTTCGTGGTGAACTTAAAACCACTTTGTAATGGTTTATGGTCAGCCTGAAACCATCTTTTGTCACTGTAAAGTGATGGTTTGTGGTGAGACAGAAACCACATATATCGCCTTTGTGGCTACGTGTACACAGGAGCTTTGTGCTCGTAGGAGCAGGTGGACTGTAGTAACGCCTGGCTCACGGTCTCAGATATTGGTGTGTCTGAGCACAAGAGGGTCGGCACACTTTTCTATCTGACAGTTGCATCGAAAGGCGCAATCAACACAACTGTTAGCAATTGTTATTTGGACATGAATATTTGGCTTAGAAAGGCGCTGATCTCTCTTTTTTTTGGAGGTTCTGCACATGCAATTCGCTCGATGGTGGATTTGTAGGTACATATATGCAGTGATAATGGTTGACAAAATCATGTATGCAAAGGACATCCTACAGGACTAGCAGTTGCAGCGGTTGGTACCCATGCATTCTGGTGGATGGTTGCTCTTTTATATGGATGTCGACATATCCTTTGTTATGTTTTACCACAACCAGAGTTTGTGAATTAACATCATGACAAGTAGTCATTAAGGGGGGGAGTTAGAAATATTTAATTCCTACTTGTCTATGGTTGTAATTCCCTATTTGAGGAGTATACCAATGTTATGATTTTTTTATCAAATTGTTTAATATTGGTGTATAGAAGTTTGTGTAGTCATTCACTCAATTAATGATGTCTTTCGTGTCTCTGAATACCTTTATATTTTCAAGTCTTAGCCACTCTACCGTAATTCAGACTCCCCATAATGCTAAGATCTCTGACTTATTGTTTGATTCTTGTCCTCCATCCAATCAAAGTGGTAGTATTTATGAGGTTCCATGACGATCAGTGCTTCACAACAACATAGTCTTCTTTTACTCGCTCCATCGAAAAATCCCACTAGATATAAATTCCACAGTTCCTTATATTTGCATATCTAGATTATGTTAATCTTCATAATTGATCCCATTTCATTGTAGAGAGTGATAACCTTGATGATGTCTTGTATTAGAGAGTGATAGCCTTGATGATGTCTACTGGCACCTTCACTGGTTTCCTTCAAAGATAAGGTCATTTCTATTTCTCCATACGATCCCCATTATGTAATAGGGAAATAGAAAAGGTATTTGAATCTTTTGTTATTGTTGTATTACGCTTGAATACAAGAAATAAGAGAAATGTGATTCCCCATCAGATTTAGCTTTAGAAGTCCTCTGCAACCTTCCGAAACTGCCCACGGGTGACAACATGATAGAAATAAATGTACATGACACTTCAGACCCCTCATACAAATCGGAGAGATTCCCGGGCCATAAAATCCTCGTTTTTGTAAATGATTCCATATTAAATTTCTATCATTTACTACAAGCCAACATAAGCTTCTAATTTACTGTAAGGGAACCTGATCCTGAGCATTGGCACATAGAAACAAGAAAAGTATTTCATAATAAGACCTGGGCTCTCTTCTTTTTATCTACATCAGATTTTAGAGATAGTCATCACATCAAATAGTGGGACTTGAGTGATTTGTACTTAAATAGCTATGGTTTTAATATGATTTTATCGCATGATTATGCAAGGATCTAGAAGAATCAAAATCCAGATTCATTTAGTTTAAGTAACATTGGGTGCGTTGATTGAAAAGAATAAAATGAATTTAGCTGAATGAGTGTCCCAGAAGTGTTAATAGAAAACATCAAACCATGAAAAACTATGGCAAAATAAAGATTCCACCCAATCTCAATGAAAGGAAGGGGAAAGGGCTTCGATCATAGTTACCAACTTCTAGTTAGAAGTCGAATTCGAATTCTATTAGATACGGAAAAAAATCTGACCCCTTAAAATTTAATACGGAAACAATTTGATATATACTTTATAATTATTAAAAAATGTTATTTAAAAAAATATATATTTACTTTAAATAGATTGTTTTTTCTCTTTAATTTGCAACTTGAAACATTATGTTAAATGTATATAGTTGTTGTTTTTTATCTAATAAATTTAACAGAAGTGGTATCTTTTCAAATAAATGAACAATCTCACTCTCAAATCAAACTTAACTATTATTCCTAGTTATTATTCCAAATTACACCATTGATTCTTTCATATTGATTCTCTCCTTTCAACAAATGAATAGAGCAAATTTTTTAAAGGAAATATAAAATATTTTCATATTTTTAACCCATCATTATTTGAACATTGAAATAAATATATTTTCATATAGATTGATAAAATTATTTCAGTAGTCTAATAAAAAGATTAAAAAAGAAACGTGAGGGTCTCTTGAAAACTCAATAAACTAAAAAAAAAAAAAGGACCCAACATATATAAAGGGGTTGATTCCTCTTCAATGAATGCACTCGTTTATGCATGATGAACGATCAAGGTGTGCCTCGCATTGGTATTCTCACATGCTTGGCGTTGCCACATGCTGCAAATGGTTTGCGTTCCCGTAATGTAGTTGTCTTCATTGTCGTTAAATTATCCTCACTCTTTCCTGTTCCCGTAATTAAATTATCCTCATTCTTTCCTACAGTTAGATGTTGCCATTTCAGATCAATCTTGTATTTCAGATCAATCTTGTTGCCATTTCAGATCGTTAATTGCTTCTATTATAATAGAATTGACGGGTCCACTGTAATGTACATATGTATCTTTTTTAAGAGTGACTCTTGGTTTTACATCTCTGAAACTTCTTTTGATTTTTTAACCCCACACTAACCTAGAAAAATTAGGTGTCTAACAAGCTAGATGGAATGGAAAGGGGTCTCGACTCTCTCCAATCCTTTAGACAAATGGAGTGAGACCTGTTCAAATATTTCAACCGTTAGGTGTCTAACAAGCTAGATGGAATGGAAAGGGGTCTCGACTCTCTCCAATTCTTTAGACAAATGGAGTGCGACCTGTTCAAATATTTCAACCGTATCGAATTGAATTTAACGTATTATTAGCCAATCGTACTGAACTCGCGAATTTTCAAACTTTTTAACAAATGGAGTGCGACCTGTTCGAATATCTCAACCGTATCGAATTGAATTTAACGTATTATTAGCCAATCGTACTGAACTCGCGAATTTTCGAACTTTTTACCCTGATTCGGCCGTATTTGGTAACTATGGCTTCGATAACAAAAAGTAATTTCACCAAATTAGAATTAGAAGCAGCAACGAGATCAACAACGATGATAGTTAGAATTAGAAGCAGCAACGAGATCAACAACGATGATAGTTACCAATGAGGATAATTGATGGTCGGTTGGAAAAAGTTATGGTGTGTGGGGACCAAACTAACGGATGTAATTGCATGGAAAGGTCGTCGCTGTTAAAAATAGAGTAGCCTCCGAAAAGAGCACTAACCAATTTAGAGTGGCCTCCGAAAAGAGCACTAACCAATTTAGAGTGGCCTCCGAAAAGAGCACTAACCAATGTAATTGCATGAAAAGGTCGTGGCAGTTAAAAATAGAGTAGCCTTCGAAAAGAGCACTGGGTGTTGAGATTCAATTTCAATTTCAATACTACACATCGATAAGTAAAAAGAAATGAATGATGCAAGGCAAACTCTTCAGTCGTTAACTTTTTTAGTTTAAAATAATGTATAGTTTAGTTATAATTATTTATAATTATTTAAACCGTATTTTTAATTATTCACTTTTTCATTAAGGTATTATAAATGTTACAGTTGTGATAGTAAATACACTAAAGGTCATAAGTGTAGTGAGAAGAAATTATTTTACATAGATGGTGATGTTAGAGCCAAGATTGCACAGCAGACAAAAACATATACACAGCAAATAAATCATACACAGGAAACACAGAAGTTTACCGTGGTTCACCCAACCAATCTGGGCTACGTCCACACAACATAGGCATCGGCAATTCTTTATTAATCAAACAGGAGATTACAAACTCTCACACACTCAAACCATCCGTATGGATACCTGTTTTATAGCAAGGAGAATCTAACTGCCTCATAAATCCTCTCACATCAAATTTAGGATGCATTAACTCTCTCCCAACAACCTGGAGCTAATCTAGCAACAAATTCCTATTGTTGTCACACACTGAGATTTTTGCCTATTTTATTTAAAACAGAAAATCTCAACAATCTCCACCTTGACAACAATTAGCCTGATACCCTGTTTGTTTATTATTTTTATCTTTTCTGCAAGCCAAGAGAAGCCAAACACCAGCGTAGCTTCTCTAACAAAACTGGTTTCGTGAACATGTCTGCACAATTTTCCTTTGTATGCACCTTTTCAAGAGAGACTCCCCTTTCAGTGATAACCTGTCTTACAAAATGGTACTTGATCGGTATATGCTTTGATTTACTATGATAGGCGGGATTCTTAGCCAAATGTATTGCACTTTGACTATCACACAGTAACTTGATGTTGTCTTGTAACCTACCCAACTCACCAAGAAAACCTTTCAGCCAGACTGCCTCTTTGCAGGCATGCGAAGCAGCAATGTATTCAGCTTCAGTAGTGGATAAAGCAACAATGTTTTGTAGCTTTGACATCCAGCTAATAGCTCCACCTGCAAGAGTAAAGACATACCCTGAAGTTGACCTTCTCTTATCCAAATCACCTGCAAAATCAGAATCAACATATCCGCAAACAAATTCACTACTCTTATTGTACGTGATACAATAACTACTTGTGCCTCTCAAATACCGAAGCACCCATTTCACTGCTGACCAGTGTTCTTTACCCGGATTTTCCATGTACCTGCTGACAACCCCAACTGCATGTGAAATATCTGGTCGAGTACAAACCATCGCATACATCAAACATCCTACTACATTGGCATATGGAATTCAAGACATATAATCCTTTTCTTCATCTGTATTAGGACATAAACCCGAAGAAATCTTGAAATGGGAAGTGAAAGGGACTGACACAGGCTTCACATTATTCATAACAAACCTCAAAAGTATCTTCTCAACATACTTCTGTTGTGATAGCCACAGCTTACCATTACTCCTGTCTCTGAAAATCTCCATGCCCAAAATCTGTCTTGCTGCTCCTAGATCTTTCATATCAAATGTCCTTGCCATATGAGTCTTCAACCTGTTGATTTCTTCAATGCTTTTGCTTGCTAAAAGCATATCGTCAACATACAACACTAAGATAATGAACATGCCATTACTTAACTGCTTAAAGTAAACACAATGATCATATTCACTTCTTATATATTTTTGACTCAACATGAAAGAATCAAATTTCGTGTACCACTGTCGAGGCGACTGCTTCAGACCATACAATGACTTCTTGAGCCTGCAGACAAATTTCTTATTGCGATGCTGAACAAACCCTTCCGGTTGTTCCATATAAATTTCCTCATCTAAATCTCCATGTAAAAATGCAGTCTTAACATCTAGTTGCTGTAATTCTAAATCAAACAAAGCAACTAAAGCTAACACAATTCGAATTGAAACTATTTTAACCACTGGTGAAAAAATCTCATGAAAGTCAATGCCTGCTTTCTGAGAAAACCCTTTTGCGACCAGTCTCGCTTTGTACCTGTCCTCCGTATCATTCACTCCCCGTTTCACCTTGAAAACCCATTTGCATCCCACAGTTTTCCTATCTTTTGGAAGTTCAACCAGATCCCATGTGCCATTCTTACCTAAGGCCATCATTTCTTCCTTCATAGCTGCTTTCCACTTATCACTTTTCGAACCTTCTATAGCTTCCTGATAGCACAGAGGTTCATCATCGTTAGCGGTCAAAGCAACTGAAGTAACATAATCATCATACCTTCTAGGAGGGCGTTTGATTCCTGTAGACCTCCTTAAAGCTGTTTCTGGTGCTTCCACAATTTGTTGACTACCACCTGTAGGAAATTTTTCATGACCAGCATCTGAGACCTGTTCACGACCTACATCTGAACCCTGTTCATAATCTGATTCTGAAACCTGTTCATGACTAGAATCTGAACTATGGTCATCATGACTATCATTAGAAGAGCTTTCAAACTGAATGTGTTGTAAATCAGATACATCATCTTGTTTCAATCTACTATCTACATCTAACTGTACAAGAGAGGATTCATTAAACCGAACATCTCTGTTGATGATGATTTTGCGGGTAGTAGGATCCCACAATCTATATCCCTTTGTTCCAACACCATACCCAACAAAGATATACCTTTTAGATTTTGGATCTAATTTTGTTCGCTGATGTTTAGGCACTAGAGCATATGCATCACAACCAAACACTCTGAGTTTAGAATAGTCACACGGGTGTCCTTTCCATACCTCTTGAGGAATCTTGCAACCTATCGCTGTCGATGGCGACCGATTTATCACATAACAAGCTGTAGCCACCGCTTCTGTCCACAACTCCTTCTGTAAACCAGCGTTACTCAGCATACTCCTTGCTCTCTCCAAAAGAGTCCTGTTCATGCGTTCAGCAACTCCATTTTGCTGAGGAGTATAAACCGTGGTCTTATGTCTCTCGATCCCTGCATCCTTGCAATAGTTGTCAAACTCCTTGGAAGTAAACTCACCACCATTGTCAGTTCTTAAACACTTTATTGTTCTACCAGTGATGTTTTCTACCAATGCTCTAAACTGTTTGAAAATTGTAAAAACATCAGACTTCTTTTTCATCATGTAGACCCACACCTTCCTAGAAAAATCATCAATGAACGACACAAAATATGACGAGCCACCATATGATGCTGTAGGGGCTGGACCCCAAACATCTGAATGAATATAATCAAGTATCCCTTTACTAGTATGTTTGCCTGTTTTAAATTTTTGTTTACTTTGTTTTCCAAACAAGCAATGCTTACAAAAATCTAACTTTTCAGACTTTATATTAGGAAGTAATTTACGATCAACCAAAATCTTTAACCCTCTTTCGCTCATATGGCCCAACCTTTGATGCCATAGGCGAATGGAACTACTGTCATGTTCAGACACCGTAGACACATGATCTGACCTTGTTCTTCCTTCTAATTGAAACAGATTTCCTACTTTCTTAGCCTTCATTACTAGTAAGATACCTTTATAGATTCTCATAACTCCACCTTGAATTACAGTTTTATATCCATTCGTATCCAATGCTCCTAAAGAAATTAAATTTTTTCTTAAGTCTGGAACATGTCTCACATCTGTTAACAATTTAGTTGTGCCATCAAACATTTGCAGTTGTATACTTCCTATCCCAACAATATTGCAAGTAGCATCATTACCCATGTACACGACGCCATCATCAACAGATCTATATGTCTTAAACCAGTCTTTATGGATACACATGTGGTTTGATGCACCGGAATCTAACAACCAATGTTGATCATGTTTTGACATATTAACAGACAATACTTCATCACTCATACCTGAACCAGATGCCGAACCTGTATCTATCGTGTTAGCTTCCTTCTTTTCTATTGAAGAGCCTTCTTTAGCAGCCTGCTGTCGCTTCCAGAAATCCTTCTTCAGGTGTCCAGTTTTCCCACAATACCAGCACTTCACCTTTGTCTTCTTTCCTTTAGACTTTGAACGAGAGTTGATATGCTTACCCCCGGAGTGTCTCTCTCTTGAGCAATCTCTGGCCATCATTACCTCTGACATAGAGGTGTCTGCATTCGACTTCTTCCTCGTCTCCTCAGACAACAAGGCTCCAACCACATCGTCAAACTCAAGGATGGCTGCAGTACTAAAGCTTATGGAAGTAACAAAGTGATCCCACGATTCGGGCAATGAACACAATAGAGTTATTGCCTTATCCTCTGAATCAAATTTTACATCTAGACTTTGTAATTGTACCAATAGAGTATTGAAAACATTTAGATGGTCAGTAATCAAGGTACCTTCCTTCATCCGCAAACCATAAAGCTGTCGCTTCAGGAGAATCCGATTTGTCAAAGATTTCGTCATGTAGAGCTTTTCAAGCTTCGACCACAAGCCTGCGGCGGTCTTCTCTGACACAATGTTGAATAGAACGTCATCCGCCAGACATAACCGAATTGCGCTCAGAGCTCTGTCATCCAACTCATCCCATTCATCCTCCGTCATGGAAGAAGGCCTTTTGCTTTTCCCCAACAACGCTTTCGCCACGCCTTGTTGAATCAGCAGATCGTGCATTTTAAGCTTCCAGATCTCGAAGTTGTTTTTGCCATTGAACTTCTCGATCTCAAAACGGGCATTTTGAGTTTTCGCCATCTTGTTTAAAACAAACAATCTCCAAATCCAACTTTAAATAAATGAAGTTTGTGTTTAAAAAATGCCTTTGCCTTTATAACAAGCCTTTCCTTATAAACTCCACCCTTTTTAATAAAAACGATTTAATTTATAAAAAAAAAAATCCCACCACTCAAATCGATATACTATAACATCAATTTTACATATCGATTTTAAAAAAATTTTTAAAAACTCAATAAAGTGCTTCTTTTTGAATCGATTTATCAAGCATATCGAATATAATCGATTTGTTTTTTAAACATTGCAATTTAAAAATCGATTTGAATGGAAATTTGAAAACCATTATACATTACTGCATATCGACTTGCTGTTCAAAATTTCAAATTCAACGCTGTTCAAAATTTCAACGCACAACATTTCTGTGCACCATTCACCAGCATTCAAACAGTTCTGCGCACCGATTCACTGCACCAGCAATCAATACCTCCACACAAGCTCAGCAATCTTTACGCAGCAGTGTTGCTTGGCCGATTCACCTCCACGCAGGTAAGCAAAAAATCTCCACGCAGGTTGGACAGCTCCAGCAACCAATTAACGCACCTCTGCACAGTCATACGCACCTTCGACCGGCGCCCATACGGTCTCTACGCACCAGCAATGCACCAACAATTATGCGCACCAACAATTCAACGCACTCCAACATAGCTCTGATACCAATTGTTAGAGCCAAGATTGCACAACAGACAAAAACATATACACAGCAAATAAATCATGCACAGGAAACACAGAGGTTTAACGTGGTTCATCCAACCAATCTGGGCTACGTCCACACAACATAGGCATCGGCAATTCTTTATTAATCAAACAGGAGATTACAAACTCTCACACCCTCAAACCATCCGTATGGATACCTGTTTTATAGCAAGGAGAATCTAACTGCCTCATAAATCCTCTCACATCAAATTTAGGATGCATTAACTCTCTCCCAACAACCTGGAGCTAATCTAGCAACAAATTCCTAATTTTTGTCACCTACTGAGATTTTTGACTATTTTAATAAAACAGAAAATCTCAATAGGTGAAGAGAAGGAAGAAAAATAACAAGAAAAAAGTGTGTATCTCTGATACCAAATGTTAATCAGCTCACAAAATAGAAGAAAAGATAGATCAATCACTTAAAAATTATCCTATTGAAGGCGAAGCTCTTTTACATTACATAAATGAACAATTCGTGGATGATTCAAAAGAAAAAACCTTCTTTTGGGTAACAATATAATCAAAATCGCCATAACAATAATAATGTAAGGGCACAACATTAACAATAGTGAGATTCTATGGGCACAATAATAACAATATGGAGACCAAATGGGCACTAACAATAACAATAAGAGGGCTACACTAATAATAACAATAAGGGGTTACACTCCCCGGATGCGGGTGACATGCTTGACATAAGTGAACATCAAATCTCAACTCATAAGAACTGTGGAAATCTCCAATGCAACTCCCCACTTGCAGTGGATCCAAATTCCGTTAACTCCTCGTACGCTCCTCACAAAGCCAAAGATAATGCAGATCGGATAGGCCTTGTGTCACCTGACACTGATCATCACCTCGACTGCACCACCATTAATGTCCATGATGCTTAATTAGCATTGCAGCCACACCTACCCCTCTGTGCCTGTTCATCTGCTTGAGCTCCACACCCAGGACTGTGCGAAGATCATTCATTGCCTCTCTGAAAAACTTCATCTTGAATCCTATATATCCTCCAAACCTCTGCTCTTTTCCTCCCTCATATGTTCTCTGCTACATTTAGCTTTGCTCCTTCTGATATGGATGCTTACTGATTATAACCAGTGAAGTCTCAGTCCCAGAGTGGAGCTGCGCAGTCCCCTTCTGCTCGTTGCTCTGCATCATGTGCACCTATCCCCTAGCCTCTGCAGCCTCTCCCGCCCCTGTGTCACCTCCGCCTCTTCTCCCAAGTGCGCCATGGCCCCCAGGATGTGCCAATGCACTATTCACGGTGGTCAGAGAGGGGCTCATCCAGGACGTTACCAATGTGGCGAGGATAACTGCCTCGAATGGATTGAAGGCTCGTCTTCCAGCACCCCTGCCAGTGATCATTCCGCTCCCGAGCAGTAAGCAAAATCCTCCAGGGAACCTGCGGAAAGGGGAAGTCGAGGCATGAGGAGGTCCACCTCCTCTCCTAGAGCTCCCTCTATGCATAACATTCTGGCACCCTTGAACAGTCCTGCGCAGGTTGATGAGGATACAGACATTTGGATTATGGATTCCGAAGGCATTTGGATGAAGGTTCCTGAAGGCATAGACCCAGACTCTCCCATCCTCTACTCTCCTGTAAATCTCCCCACACAAACTGCTGCTGAATTGGAAGCTGCAGTAGAAGCGGCTATCGCGCAGGCTCCTACCTGTCCCATCAACGACGAGAATCACCAATGCAGTGATGATGAGGATGAATAATGTCTGCACAACTATTTAGTTTCATTTTGTTTTTTGTTATCTGTGCCCACAAGGCTTTACTGTTATGTTCTACTCTCTAGCTTCTAGATGTATTAGTGCTACTACGCACAATATTTTGCTCATTTTCAAGTTTTGTCTGAGCCAACCCCCTCCTCCGCGGCAGCCCAGAAACAGTATAACAAAGGCAAGGATTGGATAAGCGCAGCTTACCAACCCTTTCCATAAAATATGTATTCTTATGTTTTCGAAATTAATGGATTAGCACAACTTACCAAAAAAAACAATAAGGGGTTACACTATATTATAGGGACCTAAGAATAGATTTTAGTTATAAACAAAGCTTTAGATTGACTAAAAATGATTGCACTGTTAAATCACACTTCTTGTGATAAATCATGAGTTCAAATTCCTTGTACTACTTAAAAAAAAAAAATTAGTTTTCATTTAAAAAAAAATAGTGTTTAGTTAAAAAAAATAGTAGTGTAATTTCTTTTAAATTTTATTTTTGTTTACTAAAAACATTATATTACTTAGTTTCCTCATTTATATTTTAATTTTATTATTGTTTTAATTAGATTTTTTCTAGTCCTAGTTTAACTTATTTTAAAATTAAACTTGAGTTTTAATTTAATATTTACATTTAATTTTAACTATATTTTAACTTAGTTTTAATTTTAAAATTTAGGATTTTTTCTTCATAATTTAATGTTTAATTTTAATTACATTCAATAAATTTAGTTTTATTACCTAATTTTAATCAATCACTTCAGATATAAAGTATTTTTAAATTTAATTTTATTACCTAATTTTAATTAATCACTTCAGATATAAAGTATTTTTAATTTTATATAGAATTAATTATTTTTTATTTTTTGAACTTGAGTTCATTTTAATTATTTAAAGATATTAGAATTAATTTTTATTTTAGTCCAAGATTATTATTATTTAATTTAGTATTAATATTTATGTTAATTATTATTATTTAATTTAGTATTAATATTTATGTTAATTCAGGTTTAGTTTTTATTAAATTTTATTTGAAATTTTTATTTAGTATTTTTCTTTGTTTTATTTTAATCATGATTAGATTTAATATAATTTGGTTTGATTATTTTATATTTTCATTTTTTAAACTTTATTTTAGATATAATGCATAATTGATGGAGTAAATTTTGAGATGCTAGGTATAGGATATGGAACATGAAATTAAGGAGGCCAAACAAACTCAAAAGACTTATAAAAGAAGCACGAGGACTCAAAAGAGTTATAAAAGAAGCACGAGGACACATGAGAGAAGGTTCTAGATGTAGAAACTATAGGGGAATTTTTGGGAAGAGAGAGATTCTCAATTGCATTATTGTATGATAAAGTTTTTCTTTTTGTGGGATTTAAGAGAGTTTTGAATTTACGAGAGAAGAGGCTGCGTAATATTACAAAAATTGTTTCTGAAAGAGATTTGGAATTCAAGAGGGCTATATAAGAAAAAAAAAAATTGGAGCTAATGACAAGTTTTTATTTTTCATTACACTAACTTATAAATCGATCTCCTCTACCTTTATTTAGTATGATTTAATTCGTTCCAAATAGTATATATAATGAATGGTAGTACTATTGTTGATTTCTTTTATTTTATGCTATTAGATGCTCTGTAAAACTATATTTGCTGGTTTGTGAAAGTTTGAACTAGAATTGGATATTGAGTAGGAAGAGATTAGCTTGTAATTATTGATAACTATTTATCAGTAAATTACAACCCTGTTGTATTATGTTAAAATAACTATTTGTTTAAAGTAATAGGATATTTGTATCAAAGTCAATCTTTAATAATTGAATTTTTGGAGCTAATGACAAGTTTTTATTTTTCATTACACTCACTTATAAATTTGCAAACTTGTCTTATCTCCTCTATCTTTGTTTAGTATGATTTAATTATTTCTAATTAGTATAGATAATGAATGTTAGTACTATTGTTGATTTCTTTTATTCTATACTATTCGATGCTCTGTCAAACTATCTTTGCTGGTTTGTGAAGGATTGAACTAGAATTGGATATTGAGTAGGAAGAGATTAGCTTGTAATTATTGATAACTATCTATCAATAAATTACAACCTTGTTCTATTATGTTAAAATAACTATTTGTTTAATGTAATAGGATATTTGATATCAAATTTAATCATTAATAATTGAATTTTTGGAGTTAATGCCAAGTTTTTATTTTTCATTACACTATTGTATAAATTTTAAGACTTGTCTTATCTCCTCTATCTATGTTTAGTATGATTAAATTCTTTCAAATTAGTATAGATAATTAATGTTATATTATTGTTGGTTTCTTTTATTCTATACAATTCGATGCTCTGTAAAACTATCTTTGCAATTTTGTGCAGGTTTGAACTAGAGTTGGATATTGAGTAGGAAGAAATTAGCTTGTAATTATTGATAGCTATTTATCAGTAAATTACAACATTGTTCTATTACGTTAAAATAACTATTGGTTTAATGTAATAGGATATTTGATATCAAATTCAATCATAAATAATTGAATTTAAGAATATGTAATAGATGCTTTAATAGCTATTTATTGGATCATAATCATTGCATATATGTAAAAAATGTTGCAAGTTACATGAACTATTTGTGTAACTTGTTAAGAAGATATACATCTTAAATTCAAATGCAGTCCTTTCCCATTCCTCAAAATGTTTTTCTATTGATTGAGATGATATTTATATCTCACCTTAATCGAGATACATTAATATCTCCTTTTTTGTCCTGCATATAGCTTAGATTGCATTTTGTATGTTAGTTTAATTAGATGCATTCTTAAAGGTTTCTTTCCATAGAAGCAAACTCTAGCATGGATTTGTTGGCTCTTGTTTTAACAAAAAGTAACAAAATACATTAGCATATATATATATATAGAGAGAGAGAGAGAGAGAGAGAGAGAAGTTTTAAGATAATGGTAATTGGGCACCACCATCCCAAACAAAAAAGAGTTTGATTTGGAATTTTGATTGAGTGGTGTCTTTGATGTTGATGAGGTCATTTTAGGCCATCAAAATTTTAACATTAGAAAGAAGGCTACAAATGGATTGCCTATGTGGAGTCTTGATTTACATTTTTTTAACTAATAATGGTTCCTTTGTGCATTCCTCGGCCATGCTTTTAGCCCGTGTAAGCCTACCACAGGCATATCCCCAAGAGATAGATTGAATCCTTGAGAAAATTGCAATATGATGAAGAGAGTGAAATTTATGCTTTAGATTATCTTGATTAATTTATAAATAAATTTAATTATTTTAACTTCACTAATGATAATGAAATTTACAAGCTATTTACTTTCAAATTTCAGGAAAGTATTTGGGAGTGGCACGAGATGCTAATAGCTAATTCTATTCACTCTTGGAACCACTTCATGAAGTTATCCTTATGGGCCCATAATAATTACAATTACGAGGAATTGTGGTTAGAATTATATAGTTCTTTTATATATAAAAATGAGACTGTTAATGAATTATCTAATAGGATTATGTTACGTTGTTTTAGATTTCATCTTGACAATTTACCCTCCAAAGATGACTTAATTGACCATTTTTATTTTCTTGTTTAAAAACATAAGGAGATAATTAAGGATGAAAAGTAAGAAAAATATCTATTAGTAAATATTGATCCTACAACTAATTCCATTGAACCTTTAAATGAAAGTAATATTGTCGCTCAATCACAAATAGTGGGAGAATTTAGAAAATGATTATTTATATACAAATCTAAAATCTGAAAGTAATTTTGTGATTATGTTAAGAAAAGTGGATTAGTAGAACTAAATCCTATATAACAACAAGATTCAATTAATGATCATGATAATAATTCTTTTATACAAACAAATTTGTAACTACTCTCCATTAAAGGATGAAATTTTAAACCAAAGTTTATTTAATAGTTTAAATGAAGATGTTAGTAATGAAGATCATGAGCAAATATCTCATAGTTTATTTCCTGGTTATAATTATTCATTATATTCAGATTTTTTTTCCAAATCTGATTTACACAATAATGACTCTATTTGCGAGTCTATTGAGACTTTCACTAGTTCAAAAAATTTAGACAGTAAACCTAATCGTGAAGATTATTTTGATGTAACTCAAGATGAATCTATAAAAGATCAGTTTTATACTGATATTAATTTATAACCATTTACATATCCTTATTATTATGCTCAAGATTCTCATCATTATAACACACCTCTTCCCACATTTACCCACTTTAGTCGGCTTGCCAGAGTAAACATGAGTTGAGAACTACTATAACAGGACCTGAAATCCTAAGTCCAGTTAAGAAAGTGGAGTTGAAAAACTTTAACTTTAGTGGTTTGAGCCCACAACCACATGCATAAGCCTTCAAGGGTGCAATTATAGCCCAAAACCTCTAGTTAAGAGGGTGCGGTCCTAGATTCTAAGCCACCATTTCAGGCTAGCCTCTAAACCACTTCTCATAACTCATTGAGACTTTCTAGAATGATAAATAACTTGACTTTAATTCATATCTGATTAAAGAAGTCTGAAACTTATTTGAGAATCATTAATAAGGTCTAATGTAATCCATAATAGATGAAATAACAATTTTTATCTCATGCATTCATCAACCATTCAAATGCTTATCAAATCATAAGAAAATCCATAACTATATTACATTATAAATCTATGTGTATAACCAACATATAACCAAGTTATTAATGATGACATAAAAACCATCAAAATATCATAATATTAATAATAATTCCTCATAGATAAGTATAGGTTAATATCTCTTATTAACTAATGCGAAGCCAACCAATTCAGGGAGTTTCATGTACCACCTAGCCATAGATTGGGCTAAACCAAATATTTCTTTCATGTTATCACCCCCATGTTATATTCTTAACATGAATGTGGGATCTCAAGACATAAAAAACCGATCCTTATAGGATATTAAACCACCTCCATCCTCATGCTATCGCGATCTCACCAAAACTAGTTAAAATATCACACAAGCAAACCAAAACATAAACAACCAGGGCTACCTGAATATTAAACCACCTCCTCCCTCAGGCTAGAGTGATCTCGCTAAAACTGGTTATGAGATTACTAAGCCCAAAACAAGCTTGGATCCCTCAAAATTTTTTCACCATTACCGTGAGGAATTTTCCTATCTCCACCTATCCATTGAGGGATTCCTGAATATTAAACCAACTCCACCCCCCAGCCCTTCGAAAATTTCCTAAGACCACCTCACTTGATTCCAAAATTTTTCAAAAATCTAAAGCTCAGCTGGACAATAATCCCATCACATGAAATCTATCTAGGAAATGAAAAGGCAAGGCTAAAACCACTGTCACACCTAGAGAAACCCACGCCAGTGACAACAAAAGAAAAAAAATACACAAATGCATGTACCATGCATTCACAAAATAGCTAGGAAATCACACATAAAACATCGTAAAAACCATGGTAAAAACATTCATGTAAAAATATATAGGACCACGTTGATGGGACACGTATTCCAATCTTAATGATGGGAAAAAAACACCTTAGTGGGTGTTCATTCGGTTTAGGGCTAAGGAAATTAGCAAAGGCAAAGGCTGTCGACATGCATGAAGCATTAATTGGCATTTTATTTAAGAAAAAAAATGGAAAATGGGAGAAAATGAAGGTGAAAGGTTAGAGATTTCATGTGAGGTGGAAAATGATGGAAAATAAAGGAAAATGAAGAAATTAGAGGCCTCATTAACAAAAAGGGTTAGTGAGCAAGGCTTGGTCAATTTTGGAGCTCTCTCTCATACTCTTGGGTACTTATAGCTTTCTTGGAGCACTCTTGGAGAGTGTTGGTGATTTGGAGCAAGAAGGAAAAGGAAGAGAAGGAAAGCATTGGTGGACATTAGGATCAACAACTACAACAACATTTTGATTAGAGGTACTGAGTTGCGTGTATGTTTTCCTCATTGGTCTTGGCATGGATGGTGTAAAACTATCTTTGCAGTTTTGAACTAGAATTGGATATTGAGACGTAGAAAGAGATTATCTTGTAATTATTGATAAGTATTTTTCAATAAATTACAACCTTGATCTATTATGTTAAAATAATTTTTTGTTTAATGTAATAAGATATTTGATATCAAATTCAATCATAAATAATTGAATTTAAGAATATGTAATAGATTCTTTAATAACTATTTATTGGATCATAATCATTGCATATATGTAAAAAATGTTACGAGTTACCTGAACTATTTTTTTAACTTGTTAAGAACATTTACATATTAAATTCAAATGTAGTCATTTCGCCTCTCTTAAAATTCTTTGCTATTGATTGAGACGAGATTTATATCTCACCCTAATCGAGATAAATTAATATCTCCTTTTGTGTGTTGCATATAGTTTATATTGCATTTTGCATGTTAGTTTAATTAGATGCATTCTTAAAAGTCTCCTTTCGGAGAAGCAAACTCTAGCATGGCTTTGTTGGCTCTTGTTTTAGAAAAGGATTATCTTCTTCCAGTAGTTACAAGAAAGTAATTTTTTTTCTTCGATACGTTGATAACAAAAATTAACAAATACATTAGCAGATAGACTATATATAGAGAGAGAGTAGTTTTAAGATAATGATAATTGGACCCATTTAACCATTCATAACCACCATCCCAAACAAAAAGGAGTTTGATTAAATGGAATTCTGATTGGGTGGTATTTTTGATGTTGATGAGGTTATTTTAGGCCATCAACATTTTAACATTAGAAAAAGGGCTGAAAATGGATTGTCTATGTGGATTCTTGATTTACATTTTTTAACTAATCATGGTTCTTTTGTGCATTCCTACTTTTGGCCATGCTTTTAGCTCGTGTAAGCCTACCAAAGGCATATCCCCAATAGATAGCTTGAAATTTATGCTTTAGATCATCTTGATTAATTTAAAAATAAATTTAATTATTTTGACGTCACTAATGATAATAAAATTTGCAGGTTATTTACTTTCAAATTCCATGGAAGGATTTGGGAGTGGTACGAGATGCTAATAGATGATTCTATTCACTCTTGGAACCATTTCATGAAATTATTCTTATGGGCCCATCAAAATTACAATTATGAGGAATTGTGCTTAGAATTCTATAGTTATTTTACGTATAAAAATGAGACTGTTACGAGGAATTGTGCTTAGAATTATAGTTATCTTATGTATAAAAATGAGACTGTTACCAGGAATTGTGCTTAGAATTATATAGATTTTTAATGCATAAAAATGAGAATGTTAATGAATTCTCTAATAGGATTATCTTACTTTGTTATATATTTCATCTTGACGATTTACCTCCCAAGAAGAATTAATTGAAAAATTTTCTTTTCTTGTTTAAAAAGATAGGAAAATAATTAATGATGAAAAGTAAGAAAAATATCTATTAGTAAATATTGATCCTACAACTAATTCCATTGAACCTTTAAATGAAAGTAATATTGTTGCTCAATCAAAAATAGTGGGAGATTGTCTTACTTGCTTTCAGAATTCAGAAAATGATTATATTTATACAAATCTAAAATCTGAAAGTAATTTTGCGGTATCTCTTGGTGCTTGTGTTGATAAAAGTGGATTATTAGAACTAAATCCTATATAAAAACAAGGTTCAATTAATGATAATAATAATAATTCTTCTATACAGACAAATGTGTAACTACTCTCCATTTTGCCAACAAAGGATGAACTTTTAAACCAAAGTTTATTTAATAGTTTAAATGAAGATGTTGGTAATGAAGATCATGAGTAAACATCTCATAATTTATTTCCTGGCTATAATTATTCATTATATTCAGATTTTTTTTCCAAATCTGAATTACACAATAATGACTCTATTTGCGAGTCCCTTGAGACTTTTAGACAATAAACCTAATCGTGAAGATTATCTTGATGTAACTCCAGATGAACCTATAAAGGATAATTTTTCTATTGATATTAATTTAGAACCATTTACATATCCTTATCATTATGTTCAAGATTCTCATTATTGTAATACAAGTCCGCCTACATTTACCCACTTTAACTGGTCTCTTGTAATATTCCTAATTTAGCTTTAGCTAATAGGAATATTAGATTTTTCTTTTGTAACCTAGATGTAGGAATAATTGAGCAAGGAAGCTCCTAATTTGCTCAAGCATGAATAAAAATCCTTCCTAATGTGAAAGGGGGATCATTTAATAACCAGTTCAAGCATCCACATGTGTGAACAAGGTCTAAACTATGTGGGCAAGGTCAATTTTGACCAAGTCAACATGATTTATTCTCAAAGAAGTGGATCCTACATAAAGCCAGCTCAATGTGAAAGAGATCAATCCAGCGAGATAAAATGAAGGCACCTTGAGTGTGAAAAGGGATAGGGTATGAAGAATCATTCAAGGTTGACCAAGTCAACAAAACTGTCTAGATACATTGCACCATCTTGTTGGACAACACAGTTTTTGTGGAGGAGCCTTTGCATGGAAGAAACCTCATAGTGGGTGGGACCCTTGGTGAGGAAGCGCATCAATTATATAATGAAGGAGATGGAAAGCATATCAGCATATTGTAGATTATATTTTCATGAGATCTTCTTAGAATTCCTGCATAATTAGCTGTTTAGCTAAGTTTTTGCACTGCTTAGTGCAAGGGTTTACCCGAGTGGGGATTCCTACTCTTTCTTAGAGATCTTACTTGAGAAATCTAAGAGGAGGTTTCTGATCTGAATTTTCCACTACCTTTTGTTGGGCCAAGCACTTACCTTCAGCAAAAATGAAATCCCTTCAGAAAACTGCGTTATTTCTTAAGGTGTGCAGTGGAAGGGGTGAAAGTCTCATTTTGAGGAGCTAGTTTCCCAAGAGAAGGATCAACCTTTCTTTGGGAGAACTAGAAAAGGAGTCTACAACCATTTCTTGTATGTTCAGCCATTATTATGCAGAGCTACAAGAATAAAATTTTATTCGGCCACAGATTTGCAGCAGCTTTCTCTTGTACATCTTTTCTGACAAAAAACCCTTGTCGGGTCTTCTTGGATCTGTGTAAAAGAGATTAGATCTCTATTTTTGTACATCATTGAGTATTATAATAATAATATCAGATATATTTCTCTATTTTCTAAGTTAATCTCTCTTTAGACAGCGCAGTCACTTGTGCAACTGCTCCGGAATTTTGCGGTCTTAGGGTTTTGGCAATTTTTAGTTGTCTTGAGCATGGGAGGCCTGTTTAACTAGGCTAAAGGAATTTGTTTCTGAAACTCTTTTGCATGCATGTCCTATATTGTACATTCTAAGGGACACAATCATTATTTTCCACTGTTTTAACTCAATATTCAGAAAATAGTGTTTTTGAGGCAAAAATAGTTGTTTTTCCCCACTTGGTGAACTGTATAAAGGCATATTTTGTTGTTGTGATTGTTATTATGATGGATATGTGTTCAAACACATTACATGAGTTGATTATTTTCTATTCTCCAACTTTGGAATACCTTAAGGTATTCCTATTGTTGTAGGAAATTCTAGTTTTAGGATATTACAGTGGTATCGGAGCAACAATCTTGGCTCAGCCTGTGAGTTCAAGAATTATGGAGTCTTTTCATGGGGAGGAGAATATTTGTAGAAGAAATTAGAGCAAACCCTTGTTGTTTAGAGAAAGGAGGTTCTCAAAACTTCTCTTGACAAATCTGCAGGGCAAAAGCAAGGGCATCAAAGAAATGAGGAGGGAAACACATGAAGATCCGTCAACAAAATCTATACAGGAGGAAGATTCTAAGTCCTCTTTTTTTGGATATGAGAATTCAGCCATATCATCATATCTACCACGTTCTATCAACAATTTCTTCATGAAGAGGAAGAAAGGAGATGTGCCAAAGAGAAATACTCTTGGTGATTATTTGCAAGAATATGAAGATCAATCCAAGGAGTTCAAAGATCACTTCAATTTCTTAGGGTTTTTCCAAATGAAGGAAAAGAGCACAATGAGTAAGGAGCAAGGTGAGGGTAGATTATTTCCATCCACTTTTGATGGAGCACCTCTATTTCCAACTAGGGCTTGGGTGAAGGAGCTAGACACCTTTGTGCAACAACATCAAGTTTCAGAATTTGAGGCCATCAAAGTAGTAGTGCTGAATTTTGAGGGTAAGGCCTATGCTTGGTGGTTGTTTGAGTCATTTTCCTTAAATAATGCAAATACATCTACTTATGCAAATTTCATTGAAAGATTAGTAGAGAGGTTTGATGATATTTCATGTAAAACATCTTCTATTGCAACTATCAAACCACATCAAACAAGACTTTTGCATGAGTTGGGAGGGTCTATCTATCCAAATCCATTTCTGAAAATCAATGAAGAGGAGGTGAGCTTGCTTGATACTCTACCAAGGGCAAGATATTCCTTGGATGAAGAGCTTTCTTCTCAAAAGAAATATTTGAAGTTTCCTTCTTCAAAATAAGACCAAGATTTGAGGTCCCTTGTTGAAGGTAAGGCAACTTCAAGTATTGAAGAGGAGAAAGAGAAAGCAGGGAAGAATAACGCAGTCATGACAAAGGCACCTCAAGTACCTCATGGAGAAGAGGAGGGAGCACTTGCTCCAAGAAGAGAAACTCTTGCACTCTTGCAAGGAGTTCCAAAAGGTCTCACACAAAGAGCTCTTGGCATAACACATGAGCAACATGTACTTTCATTGCCAAATGATGAGATCTTGAAGATAGGAGAAGGAGAGGAGGAGGAGTGGCACCACAAGATAAAGAACATGTACCCTTCTCTATTTCAGAGTTTGAAAGAACAAAGAAGGCAAGAGGAACCATGCAACAAAGATAGGGACAAAACTGTCCACCTACATTCACATCCCACTCTATGCTTTGATGCCTCTCTTCAAGAAGGCATTTCAGCAGGAAGACCTCCTGATTGGAGGGAAATTAAAGTGTTCTCTCAAATATATGCAGCAGAAACCTATTTGTTTAAAGAGGGAACCTTGGAAGGAGCCACTATAGTGCTGAAAACCATTAATGGAAGGCTAGGAAAATTTCTGAAATTGACCTTGTTTTCTTCCATTCATCTATTTGCGTTGGAGGGGACAGATTCAGAAATTTGTGCTGATATGAGCATAGTATCAAGAGGCTACTCCATAGCTTTGGGGCAACAAAGGGTACTCCAATATATAATGAATATTTCTGAACATAAAAAAAAAAAAAAAATCATTTTTGCATGCAGGAGCAAAGAGGTGGAAGTTTTTGAGAAATAGAACCTTTAAAGGGAAGGGTGACTTTCCCAAACTTCAATATTTTCTTGAGCAAGATCAGCTGCAAGAGGGGAATCAAAAGAAGGTTGGGAATACTCCAACATGTGACTTTGACATCAAGCCTGTCAAGGTGGAGAGCCATCATATGACAAAAGCATCATTTCAGATTTCTACAACGCTGTCAATGTTGGGAAGCCTAGACCCTTATTGGGAGTCCCAACTCTTGGTGGAATATTCTAAGGACCTATTCACATGTAAGGTTCTTGATGGGCAAGCAATGGATGAAAAGTATATGGTATTTAATGGAATCATTTATGTTCATGATCAGATCTACTTGACCAAAGATTCCAAACTCAAGAATAAACTACTTGATACAACTTATGAGCTCTTGCTTTCAAATCCCACTAGCTTCATTAAAACATATAATACTATCTTAGATGGATTTATGTGGGAAAATTTCAAAGAGGAGATGCACTCTCATATGAGTAAGTGCTTGAATCATTTGCTAGTTGAATAGGAACATAACTCTTGGGAAGAGTTATCATCATCACCTCCTTATTCATTGAGTGTGAGAGAGAGCTCATCCATGAGCTACCTTGCTGATTTTAAACAAGTGTATGATAAACATTGTATTTTTGAACCTCATGATGTATTTATTATATACTTGCATATTCTTAACACTCATGTGTAGGTCTTGGCTCCAAGAGGGGGCATTTTTGCTGATGGGCTTCAAGAGCTTTTTGGGCCATGAACAATGGTGATGTTGGCCATTCTTTGGGAGATCTTGGAGAGCTGATGTACTCTTCATGGTGTGGTTCCTTAACACCAACCATCATACACCTTCTCCAAGCATGCAAGAAGGATGGGATAGAAAGCAAGTGTTGGGGATAATGCTTGTCATATCATATCCTATGGCAGTTAGGAGGAAAACTGTGTTGGTTGCACATGAGGGACCATTTTCCTTCTCCCTTATTGTATATGGAAGCTAGCATGATCTTACTTATGATCCCACATGCTGAAGATGTTCTTATCTTTGTTGGGGGCATGGTTGGAGGAGAGGCACACTTTTTTGATGTGTCTTTGGGGGAAGAAAGTCCCTACTTTTTCTGCGCTACATGTTCCAAGGGGAGCATGAGAAACTATATGGCCACCATTGCATATCACTTGCTTCTTTATGATGTGGATCATATGTTTTGTTGGAGCAATTGGGGCATGCCTCTCATGAGAAATTGGGAGGAGCTTTTTTATGAATTACCAAGCTGGAGGGGGATTCATTTTATTTGGATGATAGCATGGAGGAGGGAGACCTCCATTGATGATGGAATTGCCCATGATTGTCATCACTTCTTTCTTGAGAAGGCCATGGATCAACAAGAAGGTTTACACAACAAAATTCCATTCTTTCATGATGAGAGCCATTGGGTTCATTCACCAAAGGCCAACTTGCACAGTTGGGAGGAGCCATTGGGAGATGGAATTTTTGCAAAATTTTTGAAGCAATGGATGAGAGGGCCACAAGAGGAAGAGGGGAAATTTTGCAGCACCCTTGCAGTTGCTTAAGGACAAGCAACATTTGGGAGGGGGAGACCGTAATATTCCTAATTTATCTTGAGCTAATAGGAATATTAGATTTTTCTTTTTTAACCTAGATGCAGGAATAATTGAGCAACGAGGCTCCTAATTTGCTCAAGCATGAATAAAAATCCTTCCTAATGTGAAAGGGGATCATGTAATAACCAGTTCAAGCATCCACATGTGTGAAAAAGGTCTAAAATATGCAGGCAAGGTCAATTTTGACCAAGTCAACATGATTTATTCTCAAAGAAGTGGATCCTACATAAAGCTAACTCAATGTGAATAGAAATCAGTCTAGCTAGATAAAATGAAGGCACCTTGAGTGTGAAAAGGGACAGGGCATGAAGAATCATTCAAGGTTGACCAACTCAACAAAACTGTCTAGATCCATTGCACCATCTTGTTGGATAGCGCAGTTTTTGTGGAGGAGCCTTTGCATGGAAGCAACCTCATAGTGGGTGGAACCCTTCGTGAGGAAGCTAATCAATTATATAATGAAGGAGATGCCAAGAATATCAGCATATTGGAGATTATATTTTCATGAGGTATACTTAGAATTCCTACATACTTAGCTGTTTAGCTAAGTTATTGTACTGCTTAGTGCAAGGGTTTACCTCGGTGGGGATTCCTTACTCTTTCTTGGAGATCTTACTTGATAAATCTAAGAGGAGGTTTCTGATCTGAATTTTCCACTACCTGGTGTTGGACCAAGCACTTACCTTCAGCAAAAACACAGTCACTTCATAAAATTTTGTTATTTCTTAAGGTGTGCAGTGGAAGGGGTGAAAGTCCCATTTTGAGGAGCTAGTTTCCCAAGAGAAGGATCAACCTTTCTTTGGGAGAACTAGAAAAGGAGTCTACAACCATTTCTTGTATTTTCAGCCATTATTATGCATAGCTATAGCCATACAATGTTATTCAGCCACATATTTTCAACAGCTTTCTCTTGTACATCTTTTCTGACAAGAAACCCTTGCCGGGTCTTCTTGGATCTATGTAAAAGAGATTAGATCTATGTTTTTGTACATCATTGAGTATTCTAATAATATTGTCAGATATATTTCTCTATTTTCTGAGTTAAACTCTTTTTATACTGCGCAGTCACTTGTGCAACTGCTCCAACATTTTGCAGTCTTGGGGTTTTGGCAATTTTTAGCTATCTTGAGCATGGGAGGTCTGTTTAACTAGGATAAAGGCATTTTTTTCTGAAAATATTTTGCATGCATGTCCTATATTTTCCATTATAAGTGACACAACTGTTATTTTCCACTGTTTTAACTCAATATTCAGAAAATAACGTTTTTGAAGCAAAAATAGTTGTTTTTCCCCACTTGGTGAACTGTATAAAGGCATAGTTTGTTGCTGTGATTGTTATTATGATGGCTATGTGTTCAAACACATTACATGAGTTAATTAATTTCTGTTCTCCAACTTTGAAATACCTTAAGGTATTCCTATTGTTGTAGGAAATTCCAGTTTTGGGATATTACACCTCCCAAGGTAAACATGAGTTGAGAGCTACTGTAACAGGACCTGAAATCCTAAGTCCAGTTAAGAAAGTGGAATTGAAAATATTAAAATTTAGTGGTTTGAGCCCACAACCACATGAATAAGCCTTCAAGGGTGCGATTATAGCTGCAAACGATGGCTGAATCTCATCCAAAGCATCTCTCAGCTGAAAGGCTGATCCAATCCCTGAAGATCTCACCCTCCAAAATAGTGGAGCAAGTCCCCACTGCAATTTCACTCAGAAATAACGCAGTCTAGAGAAGGGACTGCGCTGTTGGTGAAGAGAAGAGCTTGGCCTGATGCAAATGATTTGCAATATGCTCAGAAATCTCCCTCACTAACCTCCCAAAGGAACAGAAGCTCCCTCCTCTGAAAGATGAGCCAAGGAAATGGTGTTGTGGAGTCTCCACTGCAACACCCTACAACACAAAGTTATCCTGCTTCAGGAATAACGCTATGACTGAAGGAGGTGGCTTTGGCCTTGAGCCAAGAAATGTGGAGAATGAAGAACAATCCCTCAAGAGGCCTCTCAAGAAGGTGAAAAAATCCTAAACAGGAATTCCCCGACAATTCTTGCTAAACAGCAAAAGAATGCACAATGTATGAATAGACAATGAAATCAATAATCAAAAGCATGAATAACAATGGCTGCCTTCCGCTCCTTTTAAACAAGTGAAAGCTCTCTCTCCATGGGTCTCATCCATTAGGGTTTCCTACACCAAATATCCTCTTCCTCATTCACATTGCGCTGTCTCATAAAGTGATCCACTCCTCCTATGGCAACATTGTTGACTTGGTTAAACATGACCTTGTCTTCATGCATTTGCCCCTTTTCACACTTGAGGGTGAAAAATGAAGCTATTCTGATGATCCCTTCCACATTATGAGGGATTTTATTCATGTCTTCAATAAGAATGGGTTCCCTTACCCATTTATTAAGCTGCAAGGTGATAAAAGCAAAATTTTAATATTCCATTTAGCCATGTGCTAAAATGGGAATATTACAATGCCCAATATCCAATACCATAGAGCAAGACATATTCACCAATTCAACAGTTGCTTCCAAATCTCTCTTAGTTCTAGATATTTTTTCTCAATAAGATTGTTTGTTCTAATCTTGATGAAAGCCGTCGTTGTTGCATATAGGAGCATTTAACTTTGATAAGAAAAGTGTGATAATGTGTTATAATTTTCTATACAAATGCGTTGGGATTTTTTTGTTAATAAACTTGTTTTTACTGCTCTTAAGTGTTGAAATCCATTTGTTTCATATAGGAGCATTTAGCTTTGATAAGAAAAGTGTGATACTGTGGTATAATTTTCTCTACAAATGTGTTGGAGGTTTTTTTTCAATAAACTTGTTTCTACTGCTCTTAAGTGATGAAATCCATCATGCATATAGGAGCATTTAGCTCTCAGAAGAAAAGTGTGACACTGTGTTATAATTTTCTCTATAAATGTGATCGAAAGCCTGCCATGAAATTTGGAAATTTCATTGTTAATATAATATAAGCTAAATACAAATTAATTTCTATTACAAAAGATCAAGAAATCTATATTTAGTAACCAACATTAGAGAACAAGACATGTTCACCAATTCCATAAATGCTGTCGAATCTCTCTCGGTGTTGGAGTTATTTTCTCAATAGCCTTATTTTTACTTCTCTTGAAGTGATGAAAGCCACCTCTCCATACCTTTTTTACTATCTTCACAAAGAACAAAAGAAACCAAATTCATATTAGCAACATTGAAAAAACAAGAACATGGTAGACACCAGGGAGATCACTGATCTTTTGAATATTCTCAAAGATCATGAAAAACTAATACATAGGTGACTCAATAGGAAGTGGTAAAGATTAAATATGGAGGAACTACACCAAAAATACCTTTGATTTTGAAGGTAGAAAATCACGATCTATTTCTTCATTCATGAAGCATTCATCTTGGCATGATCAGACAAGGTCTCTAACTTAATTTCGACATAGGCCTCATGATTTGTAAGGTTCAAGGAAGCAATATTGCAGTAATATTTCACTATAACATGGTTCTTTCCATTTCTTGATATAATTATTTGTTATTAAAAATTATTTATTTAATGTATTCAAATAAATTATTTTTTTTATTTTAAATTAAATTAAAATACACACACACACAGATATATTCTCTTTAGCTATATCTTAGATCTGAGCACATGATTCTATTAAAATTTATGAAACAAATTCAATTTTTACAACTTGTATGTTTAAATATGTGATTTTGGAAGTGATGATGACTTCTTTAGACACTTGATTAGTATTGTGAAAGAAATTTGAGTATATCATTAAGGACTATGAATAATTTTTGTAACAGTTCATTACTTATAACAGAATTTTATATCCTTTCTTGCTGATACATACCACCTAATCCATGAAAAACTGTAACCATGTTTGCAATGATATATGCTAATCATTTCAGTTTTATGTTGATGCCAACAAGGATGAAGATGTTTCTAATTTTCAATGAAGTAGTCTTCAAAAGTTCCTAGCTCTATTTTAATTACATAAATGCATTGAAAACCATATGATAGTATTTACTTCAATGGTTTTATTTGGACATGTTGCAAGCTGACATATTGTGCCAAGAAGTTTGCTATATCTTATAAGTTTATTATTTTTTCAATCAATAAGAGGCTTTGAAGTTTAAGAACTGTATATTTCTGGTTGATAACTTTTATCATCAATATCTTTGAGACCTCCACGACATGTGTCCATGGAAGTGAAATTGGCCAATCATTCATTCACGATGGCTCCTCCTTCTGTGCAACATCTTATTTCTTTTAAGCTACTCTTTCCTATTCTATTGCCTTAAGGCGTTTCTTTTGCAACATGTGGTGCAATTTCTAGTTTAGTATTAACTAAATAAATGTTCTATTTATATATCTTAACTCTTCTTATATAAGTTAAATTTGATTAGTTTCATGTGAGAGGGAGCCAACCAAATAGCTTCTCTCCCAACCAAACGAGAACTCATACTCTTTGTGAGATCAAAATATCTCTACGCCAACAAAATTTCCAATGTGTAATATTATTATTATTTAGAGATACGTTTAAAAAAAAACTTATAATTTTATCATTACACCAATTCTGTCAAGAATTGATGCTTCCTCAACATATAGAGTTTATACTGAGTTATGGAAATGTTTTAATCTAGACCATACAGTTGTTGCAAACAAATCATGAAGGTATTTCTTTTAATAGAGAGTGGCAGGTAAACTAGAGTGGTTGTGGCAAGAACAATAGGTGAAATTTTCAGAGTAAAAGAGAGTGGTTGTGGTAAGAACTATAGGTGAAATTTCCAGAACAATATCAATACTAACCAAACTTTATATTATAACTTCAAAACATGAAATGCATTCACATATGGAGGTCCTTCACCAATAAAACAAGAGTTCTTACTGAGATTTACATTCGCTAAGGGTTGAGCAGTAACACAAGTAAAACTTGTAAACACAAGTAAAACCTGTAACTTGTTTTCACTCGCCCATCAAAATTTTCTCCATGATTTTCTCCTTCTTTTTTCCAAACTTACATCCCCCACAATTACATTCAACTTCTACATACATCTATAATCAAAACATATATATCTAATACATTTAATTCATGATAGACAAAATTATATAAGATGGGAAAACATGACTTTCAAAACTTTACAGAGGTTGCCTGAAGTAAATAACACTTTCGGAATAAATGTTTTCCCATACATATTTAATAACCATGCATTAAATTTCTATTTTACTTTAATAGCTTAACGTGTTGTGGAATGGGTTATGTACTCTAGTCAAAAATTCATTTACTCCATGTCCTTTAACCTGCAAACACAATCCACAACCTGCAAAACATTCACTAAGGTATGGATGCTTGTCAGTGTATTTAACGCAGTGGTTGAGATTAATTCTTCAACACTCCCCCTTAATCGCAACTATCACCATTGACCATTCCCAAGCAATCTTTGAGATAAACAAGCTGCAACACAATCTCACCATTGTTAACTAATTCTCTTATGAAACTATATATAACATCAATGCGCTTTATCCTCTTTTGAAAAATAGAATTATTTGATAGTGCAATTGATGAAATGTTGTCACAGAAAATACTGGTTGTTCCATCTTGTTCATGACATAAATCCCACAACATCCTTCTCATCCGAACTGCTTGACACGTTGTTGTTGTGGCGGTGACATATTTAGTGTCTACTGTTGACAATGAGACTATCGATTGCTTCTTAGAAGCCCATGAAATGGCTCCTGAACCCAAATGAAAAACACATCCTGACGTGCTCTTTATGTCATGAACACTTCCTGCCCAATCATTGTTAGTGTAACCAACCAGCCTAAAATCATATGTTGCAGTGTACAAAACACCATACTCCTTTGTCCCATTGACATACTTTAAAATCATTTTCCCTGCTTGCCAATGTGTCTCCTTGGGTGTTTCCATGAGCCTTGACACCAAACTCACTGCATACATAATATCAAGCCTAGTTGTGGTCAAATACATTAGGTTGCCCACCATACGTTTGTATAATGTCAGATTGACATTGCTGCTGCAATATTCCTTCCTCAACTTCAACCCCATGACAGTTGGAGTTGGTGTTGGCTTGCTATTCTGCATATTAAACCTCTCTAAAATGTCTGAAACATACTTTTCTTGAGAGATAAAAATGCCATTTTCTATTTGCTTCATTTCTATGCCCAAAAAATATCTTAACAATCTCAAGTCAGTCATTTCAAACTCACTTTTCATGACTTCTTTGAAATCAACGATGATGAAATCATCACTCCCTGTAAAAATCAAATCATATACATACAAAACGATAAGAAGAAGCTTACCGTCACTTTCTTTGATGTAGAGAGTAGGTTCACTGTCACATTTGTCAAACCCATTTTCCATCAAGTAAGCGTCTATCTTGCTATACCATGCACACGGTGCTTGCTATAGGCAATAATGAGATTTCTGCAACCTACACACCTTGTCTTCTTGGACTTCTATCTCATAACGAGGAGGTTGCGCAACATACACATCCTCTTTCAGCGCTCCATTCAAGAACACTGATTTTACGTCCATTTGATACACTTTCCATTTATGTTGCATGTCAATCGACAACATTGTATGCATTGTCTCCATCCTTGTGATTGGTGCAAATGTTTCCGCATAATCTCTTCCATGTTTTTGCTTGTATCATTTGACAAATAACCTTGCTTTATGTCTTTAAATCTTGCCTTAAATGTTTCTCTTGGTCTTATAGACCCACTTCACTCCAATGACTTCTTTTCCTTGGGGAAGGTCCACTAACTCCCATGTGTCATTATTTTCTATTGCTCCTATTTCTTCATCCATTGCCGCAACCCATTTCTCTTCTTTGACTACATCTTCAAAGTGTATTGGGTCATCTACATGACAAATAATGCAAATAAATAATTCAAGCCAACGTTACTATGAACTTCATCTTGATCATAAATTTCATTTAAATTTCTGAATTTTTGTCTTCTTATGGTTGTGAAAGATGGGCTTGGTGTCATGCTTGAAGTGATGGAGTTGCAGATTTTTGTGGTGTGCTTGGAGAAGCACTTGCTTGGTTGCACAACACTGTACTATTATTTGTTTGCAGTGCCACATGTTGACTGTTTTTTTGAGCTTGTGTAGGTGGAGGAGGAGTCACTGTCGAGGAATTACTTGCTGCAGTCAATTTCTCTTTGTCTTCATGTGACATGCATGTATTCACATTGACTGTATTCTCTAAACTTCCATCCCATGCTTCCTCTTCTATGAACTGAACATCTCTATTGATTATGATTTTCTTGGTTGATGGATTGTAGAGCTTGCATGCCTTGGATTCATCATTGTATCCAAAAAATATACATTTCTCCCCCTTGTTTTCCAACTTCTTCTTCAACTCATTTAGGACATGTGCATACTCGACACATCCAAACACTCTCATGTGAGTGACACCTTGCTTTCTTCCACTCCAATCCTCTTGAGGAAATCTATTCATAACACTTTTAGTTGGACACCTATTAATGGTATATGATGCACAAGTGACAACTTCAACCCAATAATAATTTGGCAAATGCTTTTCCTTCAACATACTCCTTTTCATTTCCTTAATGGTCCTATTCTTCCTTTCCATGACACCATTTTGCTAAGGTGTATACCTTGTTGTAAACTGCTTGTGAATTCCATGCTCCCTGAAAAAATGAAGGAAATAATTTTCGATGTATTCGCCACCTCTGTTAGTGTTAAACACTATGATGTAGTGTCCACTTTGCTTCTCAACAAGAAATTTGTAGTCGTGGAAGCGGTCAGACCCTTCAATTTTCTGTTTTAAGAAGTATACCCATGTCTTTCTTGTGTAGTCACATACGAAGGTCAAAATATAATGGCTGCCACCAATTGAGGGTGTTTGCATTGGTCCACATAAATCTGAGTGGAAAATTTCCAAAGGTGTTTTTCAAGTTATAGAATTTCCTGCTAGAAATGATTCTCTATCTTGTTTTCCCAAGATGCATCCTTCACAAAGGCTATCCGGTTTTTCTATGAGTGGAAATCCTTTCACCATTCATTTCCTATGCAACAAATTCAAACCTCCAAATTTGAGATGGCCAAATCTCAACTTCCATAACCAATTTTCATCCTTGACCTCTGCTTGAAAGTTTACTTATGTAACAGCTGGAATTTTTCTTTCATCCTCTTGTGATTTCATTGACAATTGTGCTTGAGAACCTCCTTTCTTCAAATCTGATTTTAGCTTGAGAGGAAACATTCTATTGTTTGTCATATGAACTTTTGCATTCAATTTTCTACTTGCAGACTTATCCAAAATTGTGCACACATCATTTTTGAAAAAGACATTTTATCCCTTTTGCATAAGTTGTCCAATGCTTATGAGGTTTTGCTTCAAACCAGGAACAAAATAAAAATTTGAAATATACTTCTTCTCTCCCTTATTTGTTAGAATGTCTACTCTTTCTTTTCCCATGATCGAGACTTTGCTACCAGTCCCTAATGTCACTTATGATTTCACACTTTCCTATATATTGGAAAACATTTATATGTTCCCAGTCACATGGTTGCTACACCTTGAATCTAAGAACCATACATCCCCTTGTTTTTCTTTTGCTACATTACAAGCTAAAAACATGCTATCATGGTTTTGATTTTCCTTTACGAAATTTGTGCTTGGTTTTTTACCTATGTCATATTTTTTCTTTCTACATTCATTTGCATAATGACCATACTTCTTATAATAATGACATTGAATTTGAGATTTATCATACCTTTGACTTTGTGCTTGATTCTGGCTTGAACCTTGTCTTGGATTTTGATTATTGCCCCTTCCACTTGAACTTGAAGGGTTGCTTCTTCCACCTCTGTGTGGGCTTCTGCCTCTTCCTCTATAATTTGTTCTTCCTCGACCTCTACCTTGACCAAATGAAACTTGTGTCTTGAAGACATGCTCCAATAATGATCTTGTTGCTCTATTCAACATATGCTTATGAGACATAAGTGACACATGAATCTCATCCACTGAAAACTGTGAGAGATATTTTGTCTCTTCTATGGCCACAACTATGGCATCATACCTTGCTAGCAGACTTCTCAAAACTTTCTCAATTGTTATCCTTTCCTCAAGTGTCTCACCATGAGACCTCATTTGGGTAACCAATCCAATTACATGTGTAAAAATGAGTCTACATTCTCAAACTCTTTCATACAAATTATCTCAAAAACTCTTCTCAGCATTTTTAGTTTTGTTGTCTTCACCTTTGCCATGCCTTTGAAAGATGTCTGGAGGGTATCCCATGCTTGATTGGATTTCATTTTTGTTGCAACCCTTGGGAAGATACTTTCACGAACTACTTGAAAAATATAGAAGAGGGCTTTGGAGTCCTCCTTGGTGTTATCTCTCAACAAATCCTTTTCTCTTGTGTCAATGCATTCACCAATTACCAAATGTCTTGAGAAGAAAACAATGCCTTCATTGTAATAGCCCAATAGTGGTATTTTTTTCTAGTAAATTGAGGTATTTGTGGATTAGTCAAGCTTGTGCTTATTACTGCCATTTTCACTGTGTAAAAAAAACTCTTACTGTGTAAAAAATTTCTCAGCTAGAGAATACGGTCCACAAAAAAAATTGTGGTAATAAAACTTTAAACTCGCTTTGATACCATGTCAAGAATTTAAACACATAGGAGGATGCTTCCTCAACACAAAGGGTTTACACAGAGTTTTGAAAATGTCTTAATCTAGACCATACAGTTGCGGAAAGCAAATCATGAAGGTCTTCCTTTTAATACAGAGTTGTGGAGATTGTGGAGATTAAAATCACAACTATAGTGGAGAAAATAAATTTCAAAATTTTTACTCAGGGTGAAAGAGAGTAAAACAAAGTGGTTGCGAAAATGTCTTAATCTAGGCCATACAGTTGAGGAAAACAAAGCATGAAGGTCTTCCATTGAGATTAAAATCACAACTATAGTGGAGCAAATAAACTTAAAAAAAAAAGTGGTTGTGGTAAGAAATATATGTGGGAAAACAAATCATGAAGTTCTTACATTGAGATTAAAATCCCAACTATAGTGGAGCAAATAAACTTCAAAAATTTTTACTCAGGGTGAAACAAAGTAAAACAAAGTGGTTGTGGTTAGAAATGTGAAATTTCCAATCGCTAATAACCAAAATTTATATTATAACTTCAAAACATGAAATACATTCACATATGGAGGTTGTGACTCCTTCACCAGTAAAACAAGAGTTCTTACTAAGATTGAAATTTCCAGAACCATATGGCTAATAACCAAACTTTATATTATAACTTCAAAACATGAAATACATTCACATATGGAGGCTGTGACTCCTTCACCAGTAAAACAAGAGTTCTTACTATGATTTACATTCACCATGGGTTACAAAGTAACACACACCAAAACTTGTAACTGTTGTTTTCATTCACTCACCAAAATTTGCTGCCACAGTTACATTCAACTGCTACATACATGTATAATCAAAGCATATATATGTAAGACATTTAATCCATGACAGACAAAATTTAATACATAGGATGGAAGAACATGACTTTCTGAACTTTACAGAGGTTTTGTGAAAATAACCATGCATGAAATTTAATAGTTTAATCTATTGCAAAATTTCTATTTATGTACTCTGCTCAGAACTTCATTTACTCCATGTCCTTTAACCTGCAAAAGATTCATTGAAGTATGGTTGCTTGTCAGTGTATTTAACCGGGTCGTTAGGATTAATTCTCCAACAAATTTGAAACCAATAACATCCCTAACATGAAAATTGTAGATTTAATAGCAGAACGTTTAGTGTCAGGTTTTGCTCGTGTAAGTTTAGCAGCACTTTGGTTTTTCACAAAATTGTTGTGATTTCATCAAATTGTAGGAGAATATTAATTTCTTTAGAGTATAATTTCAAACAGAAATTAGTTTTGCAATTCATTACATGTGGTAAAACACTCTCATATTACATATGATTGAAATTTTTTATAGCTACACATTAACTTCAACCAATAAAATAATTATGAGTGGAAAATGGAAATAAGATAACAATTAGATTATAATTAACTAGTTTAGTTAGAGTAACAACTATATGGAGTTTGCTGGAATTCAATTTTAACAAGCTTCAACCAAGAAAATAGCTAAGGGTAGCAAATGGAAATAAATAACAATTATATGGATTTTTCTGGAATTTAATTTGACCAAGCTTCAACCAAGAAAATAGCAAATGGAAATAAATAACTAGTTTAGTTATAGTAACAAGTGTATAAATTTCACTAGAATTTAATTTAGACAAACCTTTCATATCATGTAAAAATTTACTATTAAAGCAAAATTTACTAATATTAATATTAATCCTAATTAACTTCCAAACAAATGAGATAATCTTAACATAATTTTGAGAAAGTGGTTTGCCAAAGTAATGATTGTTAATATTCACAACAAATGACAACCCTTAGAGAATAACATAATCATAATCTTGAGATTATGATTAATTTAATTTCTTATTCCAAAGTGATGATGGTTAGTCCCATGCTTCCAAAGGGTGCGTTAATTCACCCAAACAATTCCAAAAGATAATCCAATGAGTCCAACAAATGTAATGGATGTGATGCAGATTACCCGTAGGGGTTGCCAGGACGGCCACGACAACTCAATCGCCATTTTTATGTCGATAGGATAAATGACTCAAATCCCACCAAAAATGCAATGAATTTGCTGACGAATGCTAAGAGTTCATATTTAAAAGGAAAAATACTCGGATTGATAGAGAAATTCATGCCACGAAGCTACAAAGTCATTATTTTCACAGTCGGTTCAAAAAATTGACTTGTAGAAGAGCAAGAAAACCAAACCTTATCTATAACGGAACAGAGGGAAATCAAACACATTCAACACTTAGATTGCATTACACATTGTTAATTACCAGGCTTCCTAGATTTTAGATCTGTAATTGTAGCTGTTATTCAAGATTTAATTTATTCCAAATTTTGGTTGAAATCGTATGAATTTAGTGATAAAATTCATATTATGGTTTGAATTGTTCACTGTAAGGAACCTTTTTTTCAGAGAGAAAAACACTTCATCTTTAAATTAATAAAAAAAAACAGTACATATTCTATATTTAAAAAAGAAGGTACATATTCTATATTTTCATTTTTTTCATCTGTTCATTACTTTTTATGATCATCCAAACTTTATCTTACTATTATAGCTTTTTACATCTGTTCAAAGATTGTCCCATCTTAAGACTGAACAACAAAAAGGTCTCAACTAATTGTTTACTTTTAGTTCATTAGAGAGCATTAACCCCTTACATATAATTTTGTCTTTATATTAAGAATCCTCAATCTTGATTTTTGGATTCACACCTACGAGTAATTGATGACATCCAATTTTGTTCTCGATAAGTATGATGGAATTGAATGATGTGAAAGTTGCTTACCAGTTGATTCTCTTTATCAAGTTGTTTAATATTGGTGCATAGAAGTTTGTATAGTCATTCACCTATTCAATGATGTTTTTTGTGTTTCCAAATATTTTTATATTTTCAAGTCTAAACCACTTTATCGTAATTAAGACTCTCCATAATGCTAAAATCTCTGCCTTATTGTCAATTCTTGTCCTCCATCCTATCAAAAGTGGTAGTATTTACGAGGTTCCATGACGATTAGTGCCTCACAACAACATAGTCTCCTTTTACTCGCTCCATTGAAAAATCCAAGTAGATATAAATTCCACAGTTCCTTATATTTGCATGTCTAGATTATGTTAATCTTCCTAGTTGATCCCATTTCATTGTAGAGGGTGATAGCCTTGATGATGTCTTGTATTAGAGAGTGATAGCCTTGATGATGTCTTCTAACACCTTCACTGGTTTCTTTCAAAGATAAGGTCATTTCTACTTCTCTATATGGTCCACATTATGTAAAGGGAAATCAGAAAGGTATTTGAATCTTTTGTTATTGTTGTACTATGCTTGAATACAAGAAATAAGAGAAATGTGATTCCCCATCAGATTTAGCTTCAGAAGTCCTCTACAACCTTCCGAAACTGCCCACGGGTGACAACAGGATAGAAATAAATGTACATGACACTTCAGAGCCCTCATACAAATCGAAGAGATGTACGGGCCATAAAATCCTCGTTTTTTGTAAATGATTCCATATTGAAATTCTATCATTTACTACAACCCAACATAAGCTTCTAATTTAGTGTAAGCCAACATAAGCTTCTAATTTACTGGAAGGGAACCTGATCCCGAGCATTGGCACATAGAAACAAGAAAAGTATTTCATAATAAGACCTGGCCTCTCTTCTTTTTATCTGCATCAGATTTTAGAGATAGTCATCACATCAAATAGTGGGACTTGAGTGATTTGTACTTAAATAGCTATGGTTTTAATATGATTTTATCACATGATTATGCAAGGATTTGGAAGAATCAAAATCCAGATTCATTTAATTTAAATATCATTTGGTGCGTTGATTGAAAAGAATAAAATGAATTTAGTTGAATGAGTGTGCCAGAAGTTTTAATAGAAAACATCAAACCATGAAAAACTATGGCAAAATAAAGATTCCACCCAATCTCGGTGAATCTGATGTAGCCCTCCTCGTTTTTTCTTCCACTGGGAAAATATACCACTACTCCAGCTCCATTTTTAATGCTAGCTGGAACCCATGGAGGACATTTCAGTTGCTTCTGGTGGCTAAGGCAGTTACATTTGTGATGTATTTATCTGGAACCCTATTTTGGACAATTTTTATTGCTTTTGGTGGCTATCTTTGTATTACGTTGTTGGAAATGGCTTCGCCTTTGCTATAAAGGGAGCTACGAGTGTTGGACAGATGTAGCACAGCAAGATAGACCGCGTAGAGGTTTCAGAGCTAGATCTAGCTTTACTGGGTAGATCAATAAGGCACTATTACGTCACCCGATGTGATAATATTGGACCAATCAGGAGGAAAACCTCTTGCTTTAATGATTATTGGCTCATCTGCGACCTCCATCTTGGACAAGATATTAATATGTCACTATTTGGGGAAATAAGTTTCCCAGATGAGATTGAGATTGGATTGACATTCTTGATGATTATGATAGCACTTCTGATCCTTAGATCTATATATCACATTCACATTTCCAATGGTCGATCCCGGTGGTGACGGTACAAATTTAACATCATCCTCTCAGGCGATGTCAATGGTTTTGGCTTCATTACTGGATGATATAAACAACAACTGGTACACTTTAGAGTTAGATGGAAGCTTTTCCCGTTGGAGCAACGAACGAAGGGTATAATAGTAACAGAGGAGCTAACAAATTTGTTCAAAGAAAGTCAATCTTGGTGCGGGTTGCTTTTCACCAGGGGAACAATATTAGAAGGCTGATGGTTTTTCATATATTTGGGTTACCTCTACAGACTTATACTACAAGTTTCTGGCGCAATTGGGAGATTGTGTGTCTTCCCTAAACTAATGTTAGCACAAGAAAACTCAACTGAATCTTCATCGTCTTCTTCTGGTGGTATCTTGGATGATAAAAATCCTCTTGACAAGTGTGTCCCAGGTTGGAAAAATTGTAAGGATATTTTTTACATTTCTCGGCCTTGCAAGAGTGTAGGATTCAGATTTCGTAAAATATGGTGGTCCTTACCAGGGTGTTTTTGTTGTTGTTGTTGTTCGCCTTAGCATGGATGGGTATGGCTATGGGTATCCGGTAGTCTTTCTCCCGGAAAACAGGGCTTTTCCGGTGACCATTTTCAAAATTTGAAAATACAGGAGCAATTAGATATTCATTTTTATTTACTAGGCACACAGTGACGTCGGTGCAGGGTTCAGTATGACCTCAGGCGGTATCAGGAGGATAGGGATGTACTATGGATTATGCAGGCGTTACATGGTGTGAGCTATGTGTAACGTATAATTTTGGGTACGCCCTGTAGGTGGTTTTTATGGATATGCTTTGGGGATCTACATAATTACTATTTCATGCCTAACCTCTTTATGGTTGTTACTTCGGGATTTGGAACGTTAAACTTGCCTTTCTTAGCCGGGACGTTTGAAGGATTTGTTCATTAAATTTGGGAGAGGATATATGTTCTACATTTACTACTTTTGGGACGTACTTACCTCTTGATTTATTTGGAACAATCCCCTATGACTCGCCAGCTCATGGGGCATTTTTTCAAAGATCTTGGGATCAACAAACAACTACACTAGAATTATTATTTCTCTTCTATTTGCATTATTTCTTTCAATTTCAAATAGAAGTGGCAGCTTGCGAGCGTGTTAGCGTTCTGAATCTGGATAGACTCACTGATTTGGCTGACAACTATTTTGGTGTCGGCACGCTGCCACAACAGGTGAAGTGACTACCAGTATGCAGGTGATATAACTCCAAGATGGATGATTCCAGAGACGAGATTTCGAGAGGGGATATATCGGTACAAGGTGATTGGGTATCCACTATCGACTTTGAAGTTGACGATGCTATAATCAAACAGGCGGTTTAGGATTTTACAGGCACTAAGGTTAATAATCAACGTCGTCCAAGAAGACAACAACATCGTGGGGCTGGCTGTGGTGTTCCTAGAGGTAAGAGGAACATTTTCAAGCATAGAATGGATATTAAAGAAGTTAATCTGGATTATGATGATCTCTGCATAAGGGTGGCAAGCTTGCAGAGAAGGGTTGTTGTTGGGAGCTAGGTGTTCCCGGATAGAGAAGATTTTGACACTGCAACTTGGATCAATCAGAAGTGGAACTCCATTATTGGTTATACGCCCAAGGTCAGTAAGTTACTAAATGCCTGGTTCAGCGTCCATTTCATGGATGAGAAGGATGTGTTTAAAATCACGGGGCGAACCTGGGTCCGTGGCAGAAGTTTCATGCAGATTATCCCATGGTATATCGGTTTCAACCCCGTTCTGGAGGCTCCTCGTGGTATGGGTAAAACTTCCAGGATTACCACTAGAATTCTGGACCCTTAAGGCGCTGAGGTTGATTGGTGATTCGATTGGCTCCACCAAATATATAGATCCAAGTATAGTGGGGGCAACTGACAAGAGGATTGCTTGGCTTCTTGTGGAGGTGGATTACATGGGTGGGCTACCAGGAGATATTGACCTTATATGGAGCAACAGAAGGCATTGTCAACGAATTGATTTCTGGGGAATACCTTTTCGATGCTTGATATGCCATAAAACGGGTCATCTTAGAGATAATTTCCCTTTAAGATTTCGGATAGCGAGGGCGGATCTGACGGTAAGGGCAACGGAAGTTGAACATCGACATAACACTGCGCCGATCTCGATGGATGGCCAACAACCAGGTATTACTGTTAACTCCTCCTCTGATGATGAAGCATATAAAACAGCGGATGGACAACATGAATTCTCGGTCCCCGATTCGGTTATCCCTTCTAATTTGGCTAGTCATCCATCCATTGCTAGGAATCTATATAGGGTTCTCCAACCCGAGTCTCAACATGTCACAAATGCTGCCCTTTCCATACATGATGACTCTGATGGCCCAGTTCCATGTCCTTCTTTTGCTCCCTCTGACCCATCCTTCCTCACCAAAAATCCCATCTCATTGCCTGATCAAGGGAACAAATGGAACCCCGATAAAAGGTCAATGAACGTGGCTGTCTCTGGAGATATAAGAACTATGGTTCCCATCCACACTGCTGGCACTTTCTCTCCTAGAAATGACCCACCTTTATATAAATCGTCCAGTTTCTTTGGTGGGCAACATCCGAGTTTAAAAATTGGTAGCTTGCTAGATGACTATGATGAGATTGGGTCCGTGCATGTTGGGGGGGAGTCTTCGCATGTCAAAGTTCGTAGTCTGCTAGATGATAGTGATGACGAGGGGAAATATCTTGGGTCTCCACAATGCACTCCGGACAAATCCGGTACCATTAACCTATCAGACTCATCTAGGAATTCCATCGGCAGTGATATTTATTTTCTTATGAGAAATTCCAACCTCGATCTAGCTGCCCTGACGGTCTTTGATAAGCCGATTTCCACAAAAATAAAGCAATCTCCTACTTTATCGGATGCCTTAAGATCCATAAAAAAGAAGGCAAAAGGAGCATGTAGCAGGAAAAAAGAGAAGCTAAAATCGATCTCTCTATTCACTGATGATGAAGTGGGTCTTTCAGAGGTTCCCATCCACAGAAATGTCAGCTCGCACAACAACACCAGGGCGCTTAGAGCAAGCAACCCTTGTTCATCTTCTCCATGACTCATATTATCTCATTAAATATGAGGGGGTTGGGTGATGCCCCCAAATTCCATTGCCTGAAGGAATTATTTGTATCTAAGAATCTGTTTATTTTTTTGGGACAGGAGACCATGTCAGATAGAGCAAAGGCCATAAATTTGTTTTTAAAAATCAAGAAAGATTGGCATGTCGCAGCGACAAGTTCAAGTGGTAGATCTGGGGGTATGTAGTTATGTGGAACCCAGTTCAGGCATCTTTCAAAGCTTACAGTTTCTTCGGGGGTATATTGCTATCTGGTCGCCTCAGAGGTATGGATTGTATATTTAAATTTATTAATTTATATGCGCCATATTCAAATAGGAAGGTATTCTGGGATAGAATGTAGGTGGCGAGTATCTTAACTCTTCCAAATCTTATCATTATGGGTGATTTCAACTCTACGCTCAATGCCGATGAAACTTGGGGCAGTAAGGCTCGCGTGGACCCTCTGGCCGAGTATCTAAATGACATCTTTCTCTCACAAGGGCTGGTGGATATTAGACCACTCCCTCTTGCGCCTACATGGACCAATAGAAGAGCGACTGACAATTTTATTGGGAAAAGGCTGGATAGGGTGTTGGTTAAGGATACAATCATGGACATATTGGGTGGTCCCAGATCTAACATTGTAGCATCGGACATCTCCGACCATATGCCCATTACCTTTACATGGTCCAATTTTGGATCGGGTACTGGGCGTCCATTCAAGTTCAACAGAATCTGGTTGGAGGACCCGAAATTTATAAGCAATGTGGAGGGGATTTGGAGGGAGGGCTGCGATCCCCTGCTTTTTGGGGTCTGGGATTCCTTTCATCATAGGCTACAGAAAATTAAGGCTATGTCAAAGACTTTGGAACGTGAGAAGAAGATGAAGCTGAGAGAGGAATTCATGGAGATACAGATCGAGATGGAAAAGATTATTACTTCCTTTCTCACTAAATATTCGGACGAGCAAACACTTGACAATCTCAAAAGTCTGGGGGCAAGAAAAAGAGATATACTGCGGATAGAAGAGATCACCTGGAGGTTAAAGAGCAGGGTTCAATGGCTTGCTGAGGGGGACCAGAATACCAAATTCTTTCATAAGTGCGCAAATGAGAGGAAATGTAGAAACGCCATTTGGTGTATCAAAAAATCGGACGGATCTTTTGCGCATACAAGCCAAGAAATACAGAATGAGGCACTCACATATTTTGCATCATTCTACACTAGACATAATGGAATAAACAAGGATAATCAGGTATGGTTGCTGGAACATATCCCTTGTTTTTTTGAAGCTGATGCTATTTCTGTACTGGATAATGTTATCACAGGGAATGAAGTTTTAAAGGTCCTAAAAACTTTCTCTAAAGATAAATGTCTGGGGCCGGATGGGTGGCCTGCGGAATTTTTTGTCCATTTTTTTGATTTTATGGGCGAGGAATTAACACGGGTGGTTGAGCAAAACCGAATCCGGGGATACATACTGGCCAATCTCAACTCCACGTTCATTGCTCTAATACCAAAGAAGGATGATCCCCAAACTTTTGCAGATTTCAGGCCGATTTCCCTTTGTAATGTCCTCTACAAGATTACATCTAAAATTATAGCAGAGCGGTTAAAGGATACCTTGTCTACCTTTATCTCTAAGGAATAGTATGGTTTCCTAAAAGGATGATCTATTCATGATGCCACGGCAATAGCACAAGAAGTCTTGCACTCCATGCATACGGAGAAAAGGGAGGCCATCATGATGAAGGTAGATATTCATAAAGCCTATGATTCTGTTGATTGGGCTTATATCAGGTTGGTACTCATGAAGGTAGGGCTCCCCATTCGAATTATAAGGTGGATTATGTCTTGTATTACCACTGTCAATTATGCGGTCATCATTAATGGTGTTCCTACAACCTTTTTTGCTGCTGGTCGTGGGCTCAGACAAGGCTGTGCGTTGTCTCCATTAATCTTCATTTTAATTATGGATGGATTCAGTTGTCTTCTACATAATGCGGTACAACAAGGACATATAATGGGTTTCTCCTTCTCCAATACGGTCGCCTGCATGCACTCCTTGTTCGTTGATGATCTGCTATTATTTGGTCATATCCACTGGAGCCATTGGTTCTACGTACATCTTATTTTTACACGCTTTGAATCGGCTACCGGGCTGGCCATCAACAAGAACAAATATTTTATCATATATGAACATGGAGACCAAAGGGAGCTGGCTTTCATCGCAGATATTATGGGTGTTGAGTTAAGAGAAGCCTCTTTCGGTTTCACATATCTGGGTTTTAATATTAAACCATGTGGTTACAAGATCCGGGACTGGATGTGGCTCATTGACAAGTTTAGAAGGAGGATTTTCAGATGGACACACAGGTGGTTGTCTATGGGGGGCAGGCTCATTATGGTACAAGCTGTTCTCTCTCAGATGATGGTATATTGGGGACATCTATATTACTTACCAGACGGTATTATTAATATGATCAATTCCATTATTGCAAAGTTTCTATGGGGAGATGCGCAGATGCCACACAAAATTCATCTGTGCAAACTACAGAGTCTCTGCAAGCCAAAGGACCATGAAGGATGGGGTATCCTTGATACGAGGAACTTTAATAAAGCGCTGCTCATTAAGTCATTTTGGAGAGCTATTGGTGGTGAGGGCATTTGGAACGATGTTATCAGATGTAAATACATAGAGGGTGACATTTTACATCAAATCCTTACATTGCAATTTTCACATCCTCGTTGCATATCGGTCATTTGGTGCAGCTTCAAGAAGGTTATCATTCATACGGCAGATAGAATGGCTTGGCTCTTCCGGGATGGAGGACGTATCCCATTGTCTTTCAATAAGTTAATTGGTTTTCCCCCACATGCAGGCCCTTCTCCGCAACTCATACACAGGTTAGCCCACCGGGGGATTATTTATCTAGCAGAGACCGTTCGTGAATGGTCCTTTGGGGCTCCTATTTTTAAATCTGCTATTCAAATGGATTTGAGAGAGCCGGAGGATGATGAATGGGAGGTTCTAAGAGACAGATTTCGAGCTGCGGGTTTCTGCTGGGATTCCGGAGGTGATTTGGTAGTGTGGGATGGTTCCACGAAGGATGGAGTCCCGGTTGTCAAAGATATATACAGGGGACTTAACATGGAATCATATCAGGGGCAGATTAGTAGATCCTTCTATATGTTTTGGCGGAGGAATATTCCCACTAAGATTGTGCTCTTTGGTTGGTCGGTATGGAAAGACAAGGTCCTTACTGGAAATAATTTATTGAAGAGGGGCTATTCTGGCCCATTCAGATGTCATATTTGCTGTGCGGATTTTGAATCCGCCGAACATTTGTTCTTAAGATGTCCTATTATAGTTAATTTATGGAGGCTTTTCTCTGCCCATTTTATGGGCCCTTCATGGTCTCCGAATGACTTCTTGTCAGTGGCAACGGAATGGGACAAGTTAAAAGGAAAATTCAGATCTCTGCCTTTTTTCTTTATATGGGAGGTATGGCTCAGAAGAAACAAATTGATCTTTGAAAATGTTCCCTTTCAGATTCCATGTATTTACTCTGCTATTCTCAAATGGATGGAGGACCGCCTTATGAAGAATATGTCTATTATGGACTGTTCCATACGCATCAGCCACATGAAGTGGCTATTCCGGCAGTTTATTTTGATGGCGCTTGCATGGATGGTATTATGGGGTCTGGAACATGGATCAAGATATCACAAAGGGAAAGGGTTCATATTCACTAGAATGCTGGACATGGTACCAACAATAAAGCGGAAATCATTGCTCTATGGGGAGGTCTGTGTTTTGCTATCTATTTACAGCTGAACGATATTCATGTATATGGTGATTCAAAGACTGCTATTGGATGGATCACTAATCCTGAGGCTATGATCACTCCCGGACTTCATGGCTGGGTTTTTCGAGCTCGGCGGTTATGGTCTATTCTCAATAAGCCATCTATCTGTCACATATACATGGACAACAATACTAGGGCCAATGGTCTTTCCAAGAAGGGTTTAAATGCTGATTTTGGCATCATGAAGGTTCAGCTGTTTAGAGATGGCTCTCTTTTCTGGCAAACTGATATAGCCATTCCTTAATGCGGTTTTATAAGTGGTTTTGTGCTTTTTGTTAAGAACTTTTTGGTGGCAAAGGTCTTTTCTCTGCAGGATTCTCAATTTCTACTTCTACAAGCGAGCGTGGATATGAGTGATCAGGCGAGCCGGATATTATAATTACAGTTCGCTCCATATCTCATGCGCGTGGGTGTCTATGGGATTTCTACAAGCGAGCGTGCCTTCAATTGCAAGCGAGCCGGCTCGAACCATACAGGAGATATGCACTGCTTCTTGTGTTCTGTCATTTCATCGAACAATATCTTTTGCATTATATCTTCACATGCAAGCTATATGCATCCATTTTCATCCCTGTCCGTCATATAGCTTTCTGATCCACACATTTCTCATAGGCCACAATGGAACGAAATTGCTCATCATCCTGCTGCTGCGATCAACAAGCAATTATTTTTCTCAGCTTATAACTCTGGCGTATTTCATATTCTGTTTACATCTTTTGTCTAATCTATTGAATCATTATCCTCTTTGCCTCTCTTGCTCGCTACATAAGCTGAGCATTTTTGTTACGGACACAATATGTTCTGATATGTGGTGGCCTTTTTACATTCCTGCTCTTCTCTTCTGGGAGCATCGCTTTATCTTTTGGCCGTTTATGGTTGTATCTCACTGTTAGGTTTAACAACTTGAGATGATCTTGCTGATGTACTGTTTATATTAATATATAACAACGTTTTTTTCTTCTGAAAAAAAAAAGAAAAAGATTCCACCCAATCTCAACGAAAGGAAGGGGAAGGGGCTTCGATCATAGTTACCAACTTCTAGTTAGAAGTCGAATTCGAATTCTATTAGATACGGAAAAAATTTAACTCCTTAAAATTTAATACCGAAACAATTTGGTATATAAATTATAATTATTAAAAAATGTTATTTTTAAAAAAATGGCAAAATAAAGATTCCACCCAATCTCAACGAAAGGAAGGGGAAGGGGCTTCGATCATAGTTACCAACTTCTAGTTAGAAGCCGAATTCAAATTCTGTTAGATACTGAAAAATTCGACTCCTTAAAATTCAATCCCGAAACAGTGTGGTATATACTTTATAATTATTAAAAAATGTTATTTAAAAAAAAAATATTTACTTAAATGGATTGTTTTTTCACTTTAATTTGCAACTTGAAACATTATGTTAAATGTATATACTTGTTGTTTTTTATCTAATAAATTTAACACAAGTGGTATCTTTTCAAATGAATGAACAATCTCACTCTCAAATCAAACTTAACTATTATTCCTAGCTATTATTCCAAATTACACCATTGATTATTTCATAATGATTCTCTCCTATCAACAAATGAATAGAGTAATTTTTTAATGAAATATAATATATTTTCATATTTTTAACCTTATTTGAACATTGAAATAAATATATTTTCATATACATCGATAAAATTATTTCATTAGTCTAATAAAACGATTAAAAAAAAAAAAACGTGAGGGTCTATCGAAAACGATTGAAATGTTTTAGGCCATTAGATCAAGTAAATATTTTTATATATGGTTTTTATAATGTTAGTTTTTTCTTTTTAATAAGTTAGATTGAATTTAGGTCTTGGTGATTTTTAAGTTAAAATTTTGTTATTAAAAATTTGTTTATTAGATTTTAACCTCAAATGTAATGAACATTTTAACCAGGTCAAAATACAATAAAAAACAAAAATAATAAAATAAAATAATGATAAACTATAAATACAGCCCATGGTATTGACCCATGGTATTCATGTGGAATGTAGTTTCTTTATAGAGGAGAAATAAGATGGCCTAAATCAATCTTAACTATGGATCTAAACTAATTATTTAATAAAATTATTTCTAAATGTTTATAACCATTATTCTTTTAAAATTTTACTTAATAAAATGTATCTAATTTTCATACATCGAAATATACATAGTTTTTCTTTTTATGTACCAACAAAGTATGATAGAAAGGTTGTAATGTCATGTTTAACATTTTGACTATGTCAAATTATACAAAATTTAAAATAAAAGTAAATTAAATAAAAAGATTGACATAATGTAATGAACATTTTAACTAGGTCAAAATACAATAAAAAAAATAATAATAATATAAAATAATGATAAACTACAAATGATTCACAGTGCTCTGAATAGTAAACCGGAATTAAGAATTAACGAAACTCCATCGAACTTCTACGGCTGAACGCGATGGCATCTAGGGTTTATCTCGTTTCCAGCTTCCATGCCGCCGACCTGTTCTCCCTCTGCGCGGATCGATCAAGCAGCTTTGGTCTGCTGGTTTCTTCCTTCAATGCTGAATCGCCTGCATTCCATGCCGCTCTAGACAGTAGCGTGGACAGAACTTGGCCCCCTGCTATGGTATTTCGTTTCAGCCGCCCCCTTCAGATAAAAGAGGCAAGGCCTAAGGACGGAACGACTGAGAATAATACTTCATCTCCTCAGGCTGCGGCTCTCGAGGAGAAAGATTATGCTCTGAAAAGCGGCTCTATCCCTTTCAATCAGCTTCAGCCTTCCCCGAACCACCGACTTTCTGTCCTTCAATTTCAGAATTCCTGGAGATACTTGGATCTGCCTGGAGCGCGCCCATGGGAGCTTTCTTGGGCGGAAAAGGCAGATCACCAGAGTACCTGCTGCCTCTCGTCTCAGATTTGTAGAGGAAAGCAGCAGTCTGATCACTCTGCCTCGTTTCAGATCCAGATCTTACTCCTTTCTGGCAAAACTCTGCTACAATGGGTGAGCTCTTCGGATCTAGTGCAGGACCTCAAGCAAATCCTGCAATACAAGCTGTGGATTCCCTATGCATCTCAGCGACATCTCCACGAAGGTAAACAACTTGAAGATCTTCACCCCCTTTCTTTTTACGGCATTAAGAGAAATGCTTCCATCATTTTTACCCTTCGTTTGCGAGGGGGAGCTGTTGGACAGTCATCTACAAGTGCGGCTTTTTCATACAAAGATGCTGTCCATGCTCAGATACCTAAGAAAACAGATCCCCCAGCTCAGGCTCCAAAACCTTTTTTAGTGGACAAACTGGAGGAAACCCCCACCGTTGAAATAAAGCATCCAACGCTGGATGAGCAAATACAAAAGTTTGCAGAGCATGCCATTATTTGCAGGTTTAATGGGCTATGGCCACGCACAGCAGACCTCTACCAATGGATTCACTCCAACTGGACAAACAATTGCAAGGTTCTACTCTGCTTAAAGGGTTTCTTCATTGTAGTGTTCGCTTTCAGTGAGGACTACCAAAAAGCATTAACTGATGGCCCAAGGTGTTGGGGTTCAGCAGCGTTATTCCTCACCCCCTGGTTCCCAGATTTCGACCCCTCTACAGCAGTCATCACCAAGCTCCCCATCTGGGTCAGACTTCCGAATCTCCCAGCGCATCTATGGCACTTTGCTGTATTCCAAGGGATCGGCAATACTCTAGGCCGCTTTCTGGCTACAGACCCCTCTAGAGGGGAAAAGGGCATTTACACCTTCGCCAGAATCTGTGCAGAAATAGACATGAGCAAAGGTCTACCGGATCAGATTAACCTCAAAATTGGAGACTTCCATTGGACTCAGACCCTGGATTACGAGAACACAGCCTTCCGATGCCGGAACTGCCATAACACAAGGCACCTTCAGAGCTCTTGTCCCTCGATGCCTGCCCAAAAGAAGAAAGCCAATCTTAAGCCGAAATCCAAAAGCTGGAAACCTCATGATCCTCCCCCCATGGATGATTTTGATTTCAGCTCAGATGAAGAGGAAGGGGATGCGGAAGGAATGGACGCAAAGCCGGCACAAGATCCGCCTTCGGCTTGTACTGAGGATTCCAATGCCCCACCAAACTCACAGAAAATAGCTCATGAGTCCTCTCCATCGGATTCAGACAAGGAGACCTCTCCGTCAGCCCCGCTCAGTTTGCAAATCATGCCAGCCCAGCAGAATCAGCTTGGCTGGGTCAAAGTTGGTAAAAAGAAAGGAAAAAAATGCCGGATAGTTGATTCTACCCACGCTGGGTAGACTCCCCTATTCAGCTCTTGTTTCTCTGTTTTTGTTACTTCTTGCCTAGCACTGCTCTCTTTTTGTTCTCACTCAGGGGCCGAGGTGGATAGTTCATCCTTTCCGGCTGCCCATTCTCTTGCTTCTCTTGGATGTAATTTCATATTGTACCATACGTTCTCTTAATAGAATTAGTTTTACAAAAAAAATAAAAAATGATAAACTACAAATACAGCCCATGGTATTCATGTTGAATGTAGTTTCTTTATAGGGGGAACTAAGATGGCCTAAATCAATCTTAACTATGGATCTAAACTAATTATATAATAAAATTATTTTTAAATGTTTAGAACCATCATTCTTTTAAAATTTTACTTAATAAAATTTATCTAAATTTTCATACATCCAAATATGCAAAGTTTTTCTTGTTCTAAATTATTTTTGTTACAACTATTTTATTATTCAAAAATACATGTTTTTTTTGTTATATACTTTTTATGTTACAACTATTTTATAGTTCACGAGTATTATTTATTAATATATAAAAAATTAAATTAATAATGAAAATTTGTAAATATGTGATCTTTCTTAAATTTCCAAATTATTTGAGAGGACATGATTTACCTTGAGCAATAATGATGAATGTTCATAATTTTCATTTGATGAATGTTCATAATTCTTATTTCTTAAATAACACTAAATATACCTTTAAAGGGGTCAGTAACAATTGTTTGTATCAAAGTCAAGGATACATAAGAAATGAGACATGGTGAATATAAGTTTCTAACCTTACAACAAGCCCAATCCATTTTCGTTGATACACATGAGCAGTGCAATGAAAAATCTTGGAATTTGGAAAATGTCATGAATCTTATCTCATGTTCCATTCATTTAGATCTGAAGTGTATGGAAGAAGAAAAGCAGGACAATGGATACTTATCAAGAATGTATGATTCTTTAGAAGGAAACGACATTGACAAGGTTATGGAGGACCAAATAGAAAAATTAAAAACAGAAGAGGACTCTTCAGAAAATGGGTTACTCAAGGATTTTGGAATCCATATGAGCTACATTATCTCACTGATTCAAGCAAGTGCTCAAAAATAGACAGACAATAGTGATATAGTGACAATTTATTCATAAATAAGAGAAAGCTAGAATTATACCCCAAGATAGAGTTATGGGAAGAGAAACATTCCAATTGTAAGGAGGAGTCAAAGTTACATGAGCAGTAGTTCACTCAACATAATTGTCCACCGCTTACTCTGGAGGAGAAAGTTCCTACTACCTCATCAATTGAAGAAGGCCCACATGAGAAAATCAAAAGAGATTCCTCAATGTTATTTTCATTTGACATTCAGTCACTCTGCTCTTTTTTGTCTAGTAGTCTCTTTACCTTTGCCCTTAAATTCAATAACTCAAAAAATACTAGACAAAAGACACTTACTTATTGCAATCAGTTGAAAAAAAAAGGTATCTCTAAAGGGTCACTTGGGGAGGAATCTATTACTTAAAAGATCGAGAAAATAATTTCATTTCAAAACAAAAATGTACTATCGCTAGGGAAGGGAGTTATTAAATTTAAAATTTGTTCCCATTCTTGTCACTCCAAAATTTGATTGTTTATTTTTATTTGATGGGAAGGTAAATGATATTTAAAAGGCACTAAAGTCTTGAATTATGATCCTTAAAGAAGGTGCTAGGTTCCCTGATTATGAGCTAATTTTTTCTTCTTACTTTTGGGTCTTCATGATGTTTGTTATTCTGACTCAGGTAAAAAGGTCCAAAGAAGTGGAATATTGGTCGTTCAAAGAGGAATTATGGAAATATGATTGTAGATAATTTATTAATATAAATTATCTGAACTGAGATTAATTAATCATCCCCAAGGGTTAAAAAGGGCCCATATGTCTCTTATCCATAAAATTGACGATTAATATAACTCTATGCTCTATCTTAAAATGATAGGTGAAGGTGGATTTACCATACTTAACCTTCTTAGTAGTCTCTTATGAAGTACAACATATCATAGTGATAAGTTTTTATTCCATTAAGTAATTATAGCTGTAGGCAAAGTCAGAGTTCTAGGAGTAGTATCAGAGGAATTCAACATTGCGAATGTGATAGAAGAAAATAATTTCGTGGAAGGGTGAAGTCTTCCCAACTTGGTCATAAAAACCAAGTGCATCCTTCATGCAGGAAAAAAATAAACATGCAGATTTCGTCATATAGAGGTCTTGAGTACTTTGGCCAAAATGTCTCATCCATTATGAAAAAACACATCTTACATGAAATTAATAACAAAGAAGTTGTTCCACATCAATTACCAAATATGGATATTTTGATTTGAGGTCCATTAAACATAATTCTCCACCCCTTATTTTGGAGGATCAGTTGGAGCCGAGAAATTTCCTACTACCTCTTTTTTCTTATATGCTATTCTTTCCTATACCACAACCTTACGATGTTTCCTTTGCAACATGTGGTGAAATTGCTATTATATATGTATCTTTTTGAATAATAATACAGTAAAGTGACCCTTGGTTTCACATTTCAAGTAGTTTCTTGGACTCCCCTTAACTTTTTAACTCCACACGGATTAGGTGTCCAATAGCCTAGATGGAACGGAAAGGGGTCTTGACTCTCTCCAATCCTTTAGATACAAATGGATTAAGACTTGTTCAAATATTTCAATTGTATCAAATTGAATTAAATGTATTATTAGCCAATCGTACTGAACTCGCGAATTTTCGAACCTTTTACCCTGATTCGGACATATTTGGTAACTATGGCTTCGATAACAAAAAGGAATTTCACCAAATTAGAATTAGAAGCAGCAACAAGATCAACAACGACGATAGTTACCAATGAGGATAATTGATGGTCGCTTGGAAAAAGTTATGGTGTGTGTGGACCAAACTAACCAATGTAATTGCATGGAAAGGTCGTCGCTGTTAAAAATAGAGTAGCCTCTGAAAAGAGCACTAACCAATTTAGAGTAGCCTCCGAAAAGAGCAAAAACCAATGTAATTTCATGAAAAGGTCGTGGCTGTTAAAATAGAGTAGCCTTCGAAAGGAGCACTGGGTGTTGAGATTCAATTTCAATTTCAATACTACACATCGATATGTAAAAAGAAATGAATGAAATCATCATGCAGGGCAAACTCTTCACTCATTAACTTTTTTTAGTTTAAAATAATTACTTAGATTGTACTTTTAATTATTCACCTTCTCATTAAGGTACTATAGATGTTACAGTTGTGATAGTAAATACATAAAGGTCATAAGTGTGGTGAGAAGAAATTATTTTACATAGATTGTGAAAAGAAGGAAGAAAAATGTGTGTATTTTTTTAAAAATTGTTGTGATACCAAATGTTAACCAGCTCACAAAATAGAATAAAAGATAGATCAATGACTTAAAAATTATCCTATTGAAGGGGAAGCTCCTTTACATTACATAAATGAACAATTATTGGATGATTCAAATGAAAAAAACTTCTTTCGAGTCACAATATAATCAAAGTCGCCATAAAAATAATAATGTAAAAGCACAACATTAACAAAAGTGAGATTCTATGGGCATAATAATAACAATATGGGGACTACATGGGTACTAACAATAACAACAAGGGGGCTACACTACCGATAACAATAAGGGGTTACACTCCCCATATGCGGGTGACACGCTTGAAATGAGTGAACATCAAATCCCAACTCATACGAACTGTAGAAATCTCCAACGTAGCTCCCCACCTGTAATGGATCCAAATTCCATTAAATCCTCGCACGCTCCTCGCAGAACGAGAGATAACGCAGATCGAATAGGCCTTGTACTGATCATCACCTCTCCTGCACCACCATTAATGTCCATGATGCTTAATCAGCATTACAGCCAGGCCTACCCCTTTTTTCTTGCTCATATGCTTGAGCTCCACACCCAGTACCGTATGAAGGTCATTCATTGCCTCTCTAACAAACTTCATCCTCAATCCTATATATCCTCCAGACCTCTGCTCTTTTCCTCCCTCATATTTTCTCTGCTACATTTAGCTTTCCTCCTTTGGATATGGATGCTCACTGATTACAAGCAGTTGTGAAGTCTCAGTCCTAGAGTGGAGCTGCGCAGCCCCCTTCTGCTCGTTGCACTACATCTTGCACACCTATCCCCTATCCTCTGCAGCCTCTCTCGCCCCTGTGTCAACCCCACCTCCTCTCCCAAGTGCACCATGGCCCTCATGATGGGCCAATGCACTATTCGCGGTGGTCAGAGAGGGGCTCCTTCAAGACGTTACCATCGCGACAAGGATAACCGCCTCGAATGGATTAAAGGCTCCTCTTCCAGCACCCCTGCCAGCCATCATTCCACTCCCAAGTAGCAAGCATAATCCTTCATGCAAACGGCGCAAAGGGGAAGTCGAGGCGCGAGGAGGTCCACCTCCTCTCCCAGAGCTCTTTCTCTGCATAGCATTCTGGCACCCCCGAACAGTCCTACGCAGGTTGATGAGGATACGAACATCTGGATTATGGATTCCGAAGGCATTTGGATGAACGTTCCTGAAGGAGTAGAACCAGACTCTCCCATCCTCTGCAATCGTGCAAATCTCCCCACGCAAACTGTTGTTGAATTGCAAGCTGCAGTGGAAGCGGCTATCACGCAGGCTCCTGCCTGTCCCATCAAGGAGGAGAATCCCCAATCCAGTGATGATGAGGATGAATAATTTCTATGTAGTTATTCAATTTAATTTTATTTTTTGTCATTTGTGCCTGCAGGGCTTTACTGTTATGTTCTACTCTCTAGCTTCTAGATGTATCAGCGCTACTGCGCACAATATGTTGCTCGTTTTCAAGTTTTGTCTGAGCCAGCTCCCTCTCGCGGCAGCCCAGAAATAGAGTAACAAAGGCAGGGATTGGATAAGTGCAGCTTACCAACCCTGCCTGTAAAATATGTATTCTTATGTTTTCGAAATTAATAGATTAGCACAACTTACCAAAAAAACAATAAAGGGTTACACTATATTATAGGGACCTAACAATAGATTTTAGTTGTCGACAAGGCTTTGGATTGACAATGAATGATTACACTGTTAAAACACACTTCTTGTGATAAATCACGAGTTCAAATTCCTTGTAATACTTAAAAAAAAATAGTTTTCATTTTCCAAAAAAAAAGTTTTTAGTTAAAAAAAAATAATTGTGTAATTTCTTTTAAATTTTATTTTTGTTTACTAAAAACATTATATTACTTAGTTTCCTCATTTATATTTTAATTTTTTATTATTTTAATTAGATTTTTTTAAGTCTTAGTTTAACTTATTTTAAAATTAAACTTCAATTTTAATTTAATATTTACTTTTAATTCTAACCATATTCTAATTTAGTTTTAATTTTAAAATTTAGGTTTTTTTCTTCATAATTTAATGTTTAATTTTAATTACATTAAATAAATTTAGTTTTATTACCTAATTTTAATTAATCACTTCAGATACAAAGTATTTTTAATTTTATATAGAATTTTTTTTTTTTTTTTGAACTCGAGTTCATTTTAATTATTTAAAGATATTAGAATTAATTTTTGTTTTAGTCCAAAATTATTAATATTTAATTTAGTATTAATATTTATGTTAACTATTATTATTTAATTTAGTATTAATATTTATGTTAATTCAGATTTAGTTTTTATTTTAATTTTTTATTTAGAATTTTTATTAGTTTTATTTTAGTTATGATTAGATTTAATATAATTTGGTTTGATTATTTTATATTTTCATTTTTAAGCTTTATTTTAGATCTAATTCATAATTGATGGAGTGAATTTTGAGAGGGTAGGTGGAGGATATGGAGCATGAAATCGAGGAGGCCAAATAAACTCAAAAGACTTATAAAAAGAGCACGAGGACACATGAGAGAAGGTTCTAGATGTAGAAATTATAGGGGAAATTCTACGGAGAGAGAGATTCTCAATTGCATTATTGTACGACAGAGTTTTTCTTTTTTGGGATTTAAGAGAGTTTTTAATTTCTGAGAAAAGAGGTTGTGTACTATTACAAAATTGTTTCTAAAAAGGATTTGGAATTCAAGAGGGCCATATAAGAAAAAATATTTTTGGAACTAATGACAAGTTTTTATTTTTTATTACATTAACTTATAAATTTGTAGATTTGTCTTATCTCCTCTACTTTTGTTTAGTATGATTTAATTCTTTCCAAATAGTATATATAATGAATGATAGTACTATTGTTGATTTCTTTTATTCTATACTATTTGATGCTCTTTAAAACTATATTGGCTGGTTTGTGAAGGTTTGAACTAGAATTGGATATTGAGTAGGAAGAGATTAGCTTGTAATTATTGATAATTGTTTATCAATAAGTTACAACTTTGTTCTATTATGTTAAAATAACTATTTGTTTAATGTAATAAGATATTTGATATCAAATTCAATCATTAATAATTGAATTTTTGGAGCTAATGACAAGTTTTTATTTTTCATTACACTAACTTATAAATTTGCAAACTTGTCTTATCTCCTCTATCTTTATTTAGTATGATTTAATTCTTTCCAATTAGTATAGATAATGAATGTTAGTACTATTGTTGATTTCTTTTATTCTATACTATTAGATGCTCTGTAAAACTATCTTTGCTGGTTTGTGAAGGTTTGAACTAGAATTGGATATTGAGTAGGAAGAGATTAGCTTGTAATTATTGATAACTATCTATCAATAAATTACAACCTTGTTCTATTACCTTAAAATAACTATTTGTTTAATGTAATAGGATATTTGATATCAAATTTAATCATTAATAATTGGATTTTTAGAGCTAATGACAAGTTTTTATTTTTCATTACAGAATTATATAAATTTGCAGACTTGTCTTATCTCCTCTATCTTTGTTCAATATGATTTAATTCTTAATTCTTACAAATTAGTATAGATAATGAATGCTAGTACTATTGTTGATTTCTTTTATTCTATACTATTCGATGCTCTGTAAAACTATCTTTGCAGTTTTGTGCATGTTTGAACTAGAATTGGATATTGAGTAGGAAGAGATTAGCTTGTAATTATTGATAACTATTTATCAATAAATTACAGCATTGTTCTATTACGTTAAAATAAATATTTGTTTAATGTAATAGGATATTTGATATCAAATTCAATCATAAATAATTGAATTGAAGAATATGTAATATATGCTTTAATAACTATTTATTGGATCATAATCATTGCATATATGTAAAAAATGTTGTGAGTTACATGAACTATTTTTGTAACTTGTTAAGAACATATACATCTTAAATTCAAATGCAGCCCTTTCCCCTCTCTCAAAATGTTTTTCTATTGATTGAGACAATATTTATATCTCGCCTTCATCGAGATACATTAATATCTCCTTCTTTGTTCTGCATATAGCTTAGATTGCATTTTGCATGTTAGTTTAATTAGATGCATTCTTAAAGGTCTCTTTTCATAGAAGAAAACTCTAGCATGGCTTTGTTGGCTCTTGTTTCAACAAAGGATTGTCTTCTTCAAGTAGTTGAAAGAAAGTAACTCCTTCTCCTCTATATGTTGATAACAAAAAGTAACAAAATACATTAGCATATATATATATATATATATATATATATATATATATATATATATATATATATATATATATAGAGAGAGAGAGAGAGAGAGAGAGAGAGAGAGAGAGAGAGTATTTTAGTTTAGTTTTAAGATAATAGTAATTGGGCCCATTTAACCAGTCAGAACCACCATCCCAAAAAAAAGGAGTTTGATTTGGAATTCTGATGGGTGGCATCCTTGATGTTGATGAGGTCATTTTAGGCCATCAACATTTTAACATTAGAAGGAGGGCTACAAATGGATTGTCTATGTGGAGTCTTGATTTACATTTTTTTAACTAATCATGGTTCCTTTGTGCATTCCTACTTCCGGCCATGTTTTTAGCCGGTGTAAGCCTACCAGAGGCAATCCCCACAAGATAGATTGAATCCTTGGGAAAATTGCAATATGATGAAGAGAATGAAATTTATGCTTTAGATAATATCGATTAATTTATAAATAAATTTAATTATTTTGACTTCACTAATGATAATGAAGTTTGCAGGTTATTTACTTTCAAATTCCAAGGAAGGATTTGGGATTGGCATGAGATGGTAATAGCTAATTCTATTCACTCTTGGAACCACTTCATGAAATTATCCTTATGGGCCCATCATAATCACAATTACGAGGAATTGTGCTTAGAATTATATAGTTTTTTTTGTATAAAAATGAGATTGTTAATGAATTATCTACTAGGATTATGTTACTTTGTTATAGATTTCATCTTGATAGTTTACCCTCCAAAGAAGACTTAATTGACCATTTTTTATTTTCTTGTTTAAAAACATAAGGAGATAATTAATGATGAAAAGTAAGAAAAATATCTATTAGTAAATATTGATCCTACAAATAATTCTATTGAACCTTTAAATGAAATTAATATTGTCGCTCAATCACAAATAGTGGGAGACTGCCTTGCATTCTTTCAGAATTCAGAAAATTATTATTTATATACAAATCTAAAATCTGAAAGTAATTTTGCATTATCTCTTCGTGATTGCGTTGAGAAAAGTGGATTAGTAGAACAAAATCCTATATAACAACAAGATTCAATTAATGATCATGATAATAATTCTTCTATACAAACAAATTTGTAACTACTCTCCATTTTTCCAACAAAGGATGAACTTTTAAACCAAAGTTTATTTAATATTTTAAATGAAGATGTTGGTAATGAAGATCATGAGCAAAAATCTCATAGTTTATTTCCTAGTTATAATTATTCATTATATTCAGATTTTTTTCCCAAATCTGATTTACACAATAATGATTCTATTTGCAAATCCGTTGAGACTTTCACTAGTTAAAAAACTTTAGAAAATAAACTTAATCGTGAAGATTATTTTGATGTAACTCAAGATGAATCTATAAAGGATAAGTTTTATATTGATATTAATTTATAACCATTTATATATCCTTATCATTATGCTTAAGATTCTCATCATTGTAACACACCTCCTCCCACATTTACCCACTTTAACCGGCTTGCCAGGGTAAACATGAGCTGAGAGCTACTATAACAGGCCCTGAAATCCTAAGTATAGTTAAGAAAGTGGAGTTGAAAAACTTTAACTTTAGTGGTTTGATCCCACAACCACATGCATAAGCCTTCAATGGTGCAATATAGCCCAAAACCTCTAGTTAAGAGGGTGTGCTCCTAGATTCTAATCCACAGTTTCAGGCTAGCCTATAGACCACTTCTCAGAAATCATTGAGACTTTCCATAATGATAAATAACTTGAATACAAGGATAATCATACGAAAATTGAACAATAACTTGATCTAACTAGTTCTAATCATGACAGTCATTTCGTCAAACACATCATAAACATGTAAGCTACAAGTCATTAATGCATATCTGATTAAAGGAGTCTGAAACTTATTTGAGAATCATAAATAAGGTCTATTGTAATCCCATAATAGATGAAATAACACTTTTTATCCCATGCATTCATCAACCATTCAAATAATTATCAAAACATAAGAAAATCCATAACTAGGGTACATTATAGATCTATGCTTATAACCAACATATAACCAAGTTATTAACGATGACATAACAACCATAAAAATATCATAATATTAATAATAATTCCTCATAGATAAGTATAGGTTAATAACTCTTATTAAATGATGTGAATCCAACCAAGTTAGGGAGTTTCATGTACCACCTGACCATAGATTGGGCTAAACCAAATATTTCTTTCATGCTATCACCCCCATGTTATATTCCTAACATAAATGTGGGATCTCAAGACATAAAAAACCGAGCCTTCTCGGAGATTAAACCACCTCCATCCTCATGCTACCGTGATCTCACAAAAACTAGTTAGAATATCACATAAGCAAACCAAAACATAAACAACCAGGGCTTCCTGAATATTAAACCACCTCCTCCCTTAGGCCACAGTGATCTCGCCAAACCGGTTATGAGATCACTAAGCCCAAAACAAGCTTGGATCCCTCAAAATTTCTTCACCATTATCGTGTGGAATTTTCCAATCTTCACCTATCCATTGAGGGATTCCTGAATATTAAACTAACTCCATCCCCAACCCTTTGAAATTTTCCTGAGACCACCTCACCCGATTCCAAAATTTTTCAGAAATCCAAAGCTCAACTGGACAATAATCCCATCACACGAAATCTATCTAGGAAATGAAAAGGCAAGGCTAAAACCACTGTCACACCTAGAAAATCCCACGCCAATGACAACAAAAGAAAAAAATACACAAATGCATGTACCATGAATTCACAAACTAGCTAGGAAATCACACATACAACCTCATAAAAACCATGGTAAAAACATTCATGTAAAAATGTATAAGACCACGGTGATGGGACATGTATTCCAAGCTTAATGGTGGGAAAAAACATCCTAGTGGGTGTTCATTAGGTTTATTATGGCTAAGGAAATTAGCAAAGGCAAAGGATGTGGACATGCATGAGGCATTAATTGGCATTTTATTTAAGAAAAAAATGGAAGATGGGAGAAAAGGAAGTTGAAAGGTCAGAGGTTTCATGTGAGGTGGAAAATGATGGAAAATAATGGAAAATAAAGAAATTAGAGGCCTCATTAATAAAAAGGATTAGTGTGCAAGGCTTGGTCAGTGAATTTTTGGAGCTCTCTCTCATACTCTTGTGTACTTATAGTTTTCTTGGAGCACTCTTGGAGAGTGTTGGTGATTTGGAGCAAGAAGGAAAAGGAAGAGAAGGAAAGCACAAGTGGACATCAGGATCAACAAATACAACGGGATTTTGATTGGAGGTACCGAGTTGCATGTATGTTTTCCTCATTGGTTTTGGCATGCATGGTGTAAAACTATATTTGTAGTTTTGTGCAGGTTTGAACTAGAATTGGATATTGAGACGTAGGAAGAGATTAGCTTGTAATTATTGATAAATATTTATCGATAAATTACAACCTTGATATATTATGTCAAAATAATTTTTTGTTTAATGTAATAAGATATTTGATATCAAATTCAATCATAAATAATTGAATTTAAGAATATGTAATAGATTCTTTAATAACTATTTATTGGATCATAATCATTGCATATATGTAAAAAATGTTGCAAGTTACATGAAATATTTTTTTAACTTGTTAAGAACATTTACATATTAAATTCAGATGCAGTCGTTTCCCCTCTCTTAAAATTCTTTGCTATTGATTGAGACGAGATATATATCTCACCCTAATCGAGATAAATTAATATCTCCTTTTGTGTCTTGCATATAGTTTAGATTGAATTTTTCATGTTAGTTTAATTTGATGCATTCTTAAAAGTCTCCTTTCATAGAAGCAAACTCTAGCATGGCTTTGTTGGCTCTTGTTTTAGAAAAGGATTATCTTCTTCAAGTAGTTGCAAGAAAGTAACTCCTTCTCTTCGGTACGTTGATAACAAAAAGTAACAAATTACATTAGCAGATAGATTATATATATATATATATATATATATATATATATAGAGAGAGAGAGAGAGAGAGAGTAGTTTTAAGATAATGGTAATTGGACCCATTTAACTAGTCAGAACCACCATCCTAGAAAAAAAGGAGTTTGATTTGGAATTCTGATTGGGTGGTATCCTTGATGTTGATGAGGTCATTTTAGGCCATCAACATTTTAACATTAGAAGGAGGGCTGCAAATGGATTGTCTATGTGGAGTCTTGATTTACATTTTTTTAACTAATCATGGTTCCTTTGTGCATTCCTACTTTCGACTATGCTTTTAGCTCGTGTAAGCCTACTAGAGGAATATCCCCAATAGATAGCTTGAATCCTTGGGTAAATTGCAATATGATGGTGAGAGTGAAATTTATGCTTCAGACCATCTTGATTAATTTAAAAATAAATTTAATTATTTTGACTTCACTAATGATAATGAAATTCGCAGGTTATTTACTTTCAAATTCCATGGAAGGATTTGGGAATGGTACGAGATGCTAATAGCTGATTCTATTCACTCTCGAAACCACTTCATGAAGTTATTCTTATCGGCCCATCAAAATTACAATTACGAGGAATTGTGCTTAGAATTATATATTTATTTTATGTATAAAAAAGAGACTATTACGAGGAATTGTTTTTAGAATTATATAGTTTTTTAATGTATAAAAATTATATTGTTAATGAATTCTCTAATAGGATTATGTTACTTTGTTATAGATTTCATCTTGATGGTTTACCTCCAAAGAAGACTTAATTGAGAATTTTTCTTTTCTTGTTTAAAAACATAGGAAAATAATTAATGATGAAAATTAAGAAAAATATCTATTAGTAAATATTGATCCTACAACTAATTCCATTGAACCTTTAAATGAAAGTAATATTGTTGCTCAATCAAAAATAGTGGGAGACCGTCTGACATGCTTTCAGAATTCAGAAAATGATTATTTATATACAAATCTAAAATCTGAAAGTAATTTTGCAGTATCTCTTGGTGCTTGTGTTGATAAAAGTGGATTATTAGAACTAAATCCTATATAAAAACAAGTTTTAATTAATGATCATAATAATAATTCTTCTATACAGACAAATTTGTAACTACTCTCCATTTTTCCAACAAAGGATGAGCTTTTAAACCAAAGTTTATTTAATAGTTTAAATGAAGATGTTGGCAATGAAGATCATGAGCAAACATCTCATAATTTATTTCCTGGCTATAATTATTCATTATATTCAAGTCTTTTTTCCAAATCTGAATTACACAGTAATGACTCTATTTGGGAGTCTCTTGAGATTTTTAGACAATAAACCTAATCATGAAGATTATGTTGATGTAACTCAATATGAATCTATAAAGGTTAATTTTTCTATTGATATTAATTTAGAACCATTTACATATCCTTATCATTATGCTCAAGATTCTCATTATTGTAACACACCTCCTCCCACATTTACCCACTTTAACTGGACTCCCAAGGTAAACATGAGCTGAGAGCTACTATAACAGGACCTGAACTCATAAGTCCAATTAAGAAAGTGGAGTTGAAAAGCTTGAAATTTAGTGGTTTGAGCCCACAACCACATGCACAAGCCTTCAAGGGTGCGATTATAGCCCAAAAATTCTAGTTAAGAGGGCGCGGTCCCAGATTCTAAGCCACCATTTTAGGCTAGCCTCTAGACCACTTCTTAGAACTCAATGAGACTTTCCAAAATGATAATTAACTTGAATAAAAGGATAATAATACAAAAATTGAACAATAAATTGATCTAAACAGGCCTAAGCATGACATTCATTTTGTCAAACACATTGTAAACATGTAAGCTATAGGTTATTAATGCATATATGATTAAAGGATTCTGAAACTTATCTGAGAATCATAAATAAGGTCTAATGCAATCCCATAATAGATGAAATAACAATTTTTATCCCATGCATTCATAAACCATTCAAATACTTATCAAATCATAAGAAAATCCATAACTAGAGTACATTATAGATCTATGCTTATAACCAACATATAACCAGGTTATTAAGTATGAAATAACAACCATAAAATTATCATAATATTAAGAATAAGTCCTCATAGATAAGCATAGGATAATAGCTCTTAATAATAGATGAGAAGCCAACTGATTCAGGGACTTCCATGTACCACCCGACCATAAATTGGGCTAAACCAAATATTTGTTTCATGCAATCACCCCCATGCTATATTCCTAACATGAATGTGGGATAACAAGACATAAACAATCAAGCCTTCTCGTAGATTAAACCACCTCCACCCTCATGCTACTGTGATCTCACCAAAACTAGTTAAAATATCACATAAGCAAACGAAAACACAAAAAATGAGGGCTGCCTGAATATTAAACCACCTCCACCCTCAATCTATAATGATCTCGCCAAAATCGGTTAAGAGATCACTAAGCCCAAAATAAGCTTGGATCCCTCAAAATTCCTTCACCATTACCTTGAGCAATTTTCCTGTCTCCACCTATTCATTGAGGGATTCCTGAATATTAAACCACCTCCACCCCCAACCCTTTGAAATTTTCCTAAGACCGCCTCACCCGATTACAAAAATTTTCGGAAATCCAAAGCTCAACTGGACAATAATCCCATCACACCAAATCTATCTAGGAAATGAAAAGGCAAGGTTGAAACCATTGTCACACCTAGAAAAACCCATGCCAATGACAACAAAAGAAAAAATACACAAATGCATGTACCATGAATTCATAAACTAGCTAGTAAATCACACATACAACCTTGTAATAGCCATGGTAAAAACATTCATGTAAAAATGTATAATATCATGGTGATGGGAAACATATTCCAAGCTTAATTGTGGGAAAAAAAATCCTAGTGGGAATTCATTCGGTTTATTATCACTAAGGAAACTAGCAAAGGAAAAGGCTTTGGACATGCATGAGGCATTAAGTGGCATTTTATTTAAGAAAATAATGGAAAATGGGAGAAAATGAAGGTGAAAGGTCATAGGTTGCATGTGAGGACGAAAATGAAGGAAAATAAGGGAAAATGAATAAACTAGAGGCCTCATCAATAAAAAGGCTTCTGAGGATCAGTGGGCAATGCTTGGTCAGTCCATTTTTGGAGCTCTCTCTCATACTCTTGGGTACTTAGAGTTTTCTTGGAGCACTCTTGGAGATTGTGGATACTTAGTGACTTGGAGCAAGAAGGAAAATGAAGAGCAGGAAATCACAGGTGGGCATCGACATCAATAGCTACAATGAGATTTTGATTGGAGGTACCAAGTTGCATGCATGTTTTCCTCATTGGTTTTGGCATGCATGGTGTATGCATGTGGATTTCCTAGCCTTGCCATTTCCTAGACAACCATGGTATTGTGGGTTTATTTACACTGATTATTTTCTAGTTGGTTCTCTTGATTCCTTTAGTTGTTGGGTTGAGTTATTAGTTCCTGGAAGCCTTGGTTGGACAAATTCTTTGGAAGCTTGGCAGACAACTATGGGTTGAGTTACTAGTCCTAGAAGCCTTGGTTGGACAAACACTCTGGAAGCCCTAGGTGGGTTGAGTTACTAGTCCTGGAAGCCCTATAACAATTGGGGTTGAGTTACTAGTCCTAGAATCCCTGGTTGGAATAAACACTCTAGAGCCCTAGAGAATATTGGATGGAGACCAATCTGTGATGGTTAGTGATGTCTGATCGTGAGGTGGAATCACTAGTTTGGGTTTGAGATGGTTCATTCTTTGGAGCCCTAGTTTGGTGTTGATTGATTTGTTTGATAAATTCCCACATTAATGTTTGAAATATCGCAGGGGGGTGAATCGCTGAAGTGGTATTTGGCTCAGCCATGTTTATGGTCGAGTGGAACGTGGAAGTCTCGTTCTGGGTTGGTTTTTACATTCAGTAATGAAAGGTTCAATGCCTTGGTATTTGATGAGTATAAGCACCATTTTATATATGTATTATATTGCTAATATCTCCATGTTATTTCTGTTGGTATTATGTTGGTTATAAGCATGTATTGTGACAATGATTAGGTATGGCTCTCTCCATGTTTTTACTTGTAAATTAATGCATAATTTATCTATGGTAAAACTAATTGTATGCTATCTTATGATGTAGGAGAGAAATTTTTCTTAGCAATCCTCACATAGAAAGATACCCCTTTGTTTTAATATGTTTCTTATACCTGTAGATGTTAGGTTTGTGACATGTTTGAAGAAATGCGTGTCATGGCTCGGTGGGTTCGGATGAGTTTCGATTGATGTGATTGCTTCCATATGTTTTTTTTAATGTTATTTACCCTCTCTCGAAGTTACAAGAAGTTTTGGGTAGTGACTTGGGCTCAGGGGCTGAAAATGTGGCACAAATCCCAGAGCTACAGGCGGAAAATTTGTTGTTTGGGCCTAAGTCGCTAAATTGACAAGTATAGCCCACGACTCTATAGACTAGAGCTGATACCTTGCCCTTACAGTCCCATGGCTCAACATCAAAGGGGCTAAAAATCAGCCCCCCCTCAGGGAACATGGTCATGGAAGGCTGGGTTACCTCCTGGGGATGTCAATGATGCAGTGTAAGTTGTGTTTTTGGTGTTTCTATCTATTCCACTTCCTTAAGGTAATATAGGAAGTTTAATATCATATTAGTATCCTCTCGTTACATGTGTTACCCCTCATGTCTGGTTACTAGGGTAAATGTGGGAAGAGGGTGTTATAGAGTGGTATCAAAGCGTGGTTGCACTCTCCTAGGGTTGTGTGTGTTTTTCATGCATACATGTCAGTTGAATATATGTTCATCATGAGTATGTTCTATGTGCTTCTTGTGTATGCATGATGGTGGTGTTTGGTTTATGTTATATTTGCGTGATATATGCTACCACAAAGTGGTATCAGAGCATGGTTCAACTCCCGAACTGATGGGTGGTGTGTTGATCATGCATTTATGTTGGTTGCATATGTGTTTAGTATGCTTTTGGTCTATATGTGTTTGTGCATCTCTGTTATTTTTTTCCGTGGTGGCAGTGGTGTCTCCATGGATGGGTTGATGGTGTTTTTGTGAGCATGTTATCATGAGTGTATGGTTGGTCATGTGTTGTTCATGCTTATGTATTGTTCATGCACTCTTGCATACATATTGTTACAAATTTTACATGCATTGCTTGTTTATGCTAGGACACACATTGGTCATGGTTGTGCGTTGTCTGTGTATGCTTTCTTATATGATTCTATATGTTGAAAATGCATTGGTCATTCATGATTGGATATACATTTCAAGTTGGTGCATATGGTCAAGTTTACATTGGTTTAGTTGAGGTTGCTGTGCATAAGGTCATTGTATGCAATTATTCCATCATGATGATATTAGTATGTTATAATGCTAATGTGTTGGATGAGATAGAGTAGAAGATGCAGATCATCAAATTGAAGTTGCAACATTGGACCTTGAGGAAAGAGAAGAATGTCATACAAGTTGTATGCTTGGCATGTAGGTATGTGATTCATGGATTTTTATATGCATTAGGGTTGCTTATATATATGATTTTCATTCTATTGTTGTTATGGTTACACACATGATAGATGTTAGTTAATCAGTTTAGTTACATGTACATGTATTGGTTAGTCATGCATGGTAGATGCTAGTTGATTAGTGTAGTTATATGCACATGTATCTGATAGTCATGATTGATAGTAACATGTGGTTATATGCATTTCTATTGTTGTTTTATAACTCAATGATTATGTTATATGTTGTTGATGAGTATGTTTTTCAATAACTCGCTATTGTTGTATAGTGAGCTTGATGATTAGGTTACATATTGTTGATGAGAATGATATATAACTTGTTGTTGTTTCATGCTAGTGACTTGATGATTAGGGTTATTTCATTAACATCTTGATGTTATATTTATGACGTTAAATTGGATTGGCATAGGCATATGATTGGATTTATGACATTCAAGTATGAGTTGACATATTTGTGCTATTGGGTTGTACTAATATAGATTGGCTATGCATATGTGATTGTATGCATGAATGACAGTTTTTTATGGGTATATGAAGTGAACATGTTAGCTAGTTACTATTATGGATATCATGACCTTATTTAGGTGGATTTGATGTGTCGCGAAGTTATATTGTGCTAATATAGATTGATTGTGTAGATAAGAAAGCCTCCCCTAAGATAGATTAAGGTATGAGTTTACTTATGTCATATACTTGGTGCTTGACTATTTGATTATGTCGTCTATTTGGTGTTTGAGTGTTTGGTATCTATTATGTAGATGAAAGTTTCAATCAGAATGTGCTTCTAAGATTGCATGATGAAATTATTTGGTTTGAATATGGTTTTTCTAATGCAGTATGTGTTGAGACAATTGATATGTACTTGGATGTAAATTTGTGCTAGTTGTAGTATTATGATTTTGACTTTTGTTTGATTATCACATGGTTTTTAGTCTTGGAAAAAGTTGATTTCAAATTGATATAGATGTTTTCTTGATGTTTGGTACTTATAGATGACTTTTGTGTTCAGTTACAGGAAATGTGATTGGAACAAAAAGGTAAGATAAATACCTTGTTGCTATGTTTAGTTATGCATTGATAGGTATGTGTTTATCGAAGTATGATGCATGGGATTACATGAAAGGAGACCCATTAAATCTTGAAGAAGGTTTATGTTGAGCTTTACTTTGGAAGAATTGGGAACCATGAGGATTGAGTCATGGTGTTGTTTCCAGTCTTGTGTTTTTGGTCTTTTGTGGTTTGTTGCACTTGATTTGCAGTCTTCTTTATGTTTGGTGCACAACTATATCACTTTTTTGCGGTGTTGTATTCCTTTTTTTTTCATGGTCTTCTTCTTGCTTTCTCTTGTTCTTTCCTTTTATGTTTTGAGTCTTGGGAATTGGTTGGGAAAGAGGAAATTTGATGGAGATATGGGAGAGTTGCGTGGTACCCAACAGGTAATGCAAGACATGAATGAAGCTTATTGCATGAGTAAGCGCAACGGAAGGTAAGAGTATGACCGTTAGTTGGACTAGTTGGGTCAATTACGGTAAATGGATGGTGGCTATATAGACATGAGAAAGGAAACAGAAAAGGTAAAATGAATAAGGTGTTAGATGCCTTGGCTATGTTGGGAAATGTTGTTCTCAATGTTGTGTAAGTTGTGCACAAATAAGGAAGTTCTCTTAACCTAGACCTTATGATATCTATCCATTGCATTGTGATCATGATTTTGTTGATGTTTACATATGTATACATGTATGTATCTATGTAATTTTTTGATTGATAACGTCATCATGGATCTTGATGGTTTATATGTATGTATGTATGATGTTTTCTAACAAGATAATGATTATATATATGTATGTGTGTATGTATCTATCTCACTGTATGACAAGCTTTCAAGGATAATTCTTGTGGAGGAATGATTTCTTATGCAGGTGAATGGCATGAAGAGGTTCCTGGTTATGAGGAATCAAGTGGTAGAGTAGCCTTGAAATATCTATGAGGTCAACATCATGTGGACATGAATTGATATTATATGCTTGTACTATGCCTATGTTTATGTTATGGACATGTAATGATGGGGGGTACATCAATGAATTGAAATTAGTGTGATCTACGACATGCTAGGATAAGCATGGACAGTGGAAAGACACTAGAAGTAAGGTTGCTTGTGGGATCAGTGTCTAGTCTATGGATGTACAATTCTATTTTTGTGTATATGTTGTCCATGCTGTATATTCATTAATTGTACCTATGGTGATGTGTAATGTTTCATATGTAGTATTGTGTATATATAACGTTGCATGCCTACTATACATATGGTGTTGTTAATATATTTCATATGCAGTACTAGGTATAGATGGTGCTATGTGCATGTTGGATATGCGATGTTGTGTATGTATCGTACTGTGCATATTTTGGCTATGTGGTGTTGTGTGCATATGGTGTTATGCGCATGTTGGATATGGAGTGTTTTGTACGTATGGTGTTATGTACATGTTGAATATGTATTTCATGTACATATGGTGTTGTGTGCGTGATGTACATATGGTGATATGTGTATCTGGTGTTGTGTGCATGATTGTACACATGGTGTTGTGTGCATGTGGTGTTGTGTACAAGTTGTACATGTGGTGTTACATGCACGCAGTGTCATGTACATGTTGTGCATTTGATGCTATGTACGTATGGTGTTGTGTATATGTTGGGCATGTGGTGTTGTGTACCTGTGGTATTGTGTACACATTGTATAGGTGGTGCAATGTACATTTGGAATTCTGTACACATTGTGCAAGTGGTGTCATATACATGTGATGTTGTGCAAGTAGTGTTGTGTACATGTAGTACTGTGTACATGTTGTGCATATGGTACTAGTATACATGTGGTATTGTGTGCATGTTGTACATGTGTTGCGGGCATGTGGTACTATGTATGTGCATGGTGTAGTCATGGTAGCATGACATGTGTATCCGTCATGTTGTACTCTGTGTACTTATATGTATGTATATGTATTGTGTTGTGTTGTACACCAAGTGTAGGTGTATGTGTTGTATTGTACTCCGGATGTATATGTATGTATGTGTATTTTGTTGTACACCAGGTATAGGCATATATATTATGTTGTTTTGTACACCGGGCATGGGTGTATGTATTGCCTAGTGTTGTACACCTTGTGTGGATGTACGTGTTTTGATTTGTGTGTATGTGTACATGGTTGATGAGAATTCAGCATGTGTACATAAATAACAAAGGCAGAAGTAAGGACTGATGAAGGATAAGTATTGATAATTCTTCAGTTCTATTATGCATGTGATATGTGATTATGACTTATGATGGTTACATGTGATTTATGATTATGGTATATGATGATTGCATGTGATTTATGTTTTTGATATATGATGGTTTCATTTTGAGCTAGCTTGATATGATATGTTTATACATGATGGTTTGATCAAACAACTAGTTTGACTTGTGTGACAAGAAGTGAACATGATTGCAACTGTACTTTGTTGACGAGCTACCAATGAGGTATGGTTTGAAGTTATTTCAATCTATTATGAATCTAATGACAATTATATTCTTGCTACAGGAAAGCATGCAATGCCCGGTTGGGTGGTTGAAACTGACTGCAAGCAATGGCAACAACAACAAAAGGAATTGGAATATGCAACAATATGCTAGAAAAGCTTTTCAGGAGCAGGGCCATTGTGGGACACTGGTACCCAATAGTGTCCATTTATTTCCATGAGCATGCTATGACTGGTATGATGGTTTTGAGGTAGGTATATGCCTTGGTTTTTATATCTTCCGATGTGAGGAATCCTTTCCAAGGGATTGACTTCCTAATATGGGGTACCAGCGGAACTTGGAAGGTGAGTGAATGCACAAAAGGGGATTACCAAATTTCTCGAGGGACTGTGTAGTAGAGAAGGGGAGTCCAGGGATGGATTGGTTTTGGTTATTAGAATTTCCATATGGAATCATATGCACATTGGGAGTGTGCCTTGGAAAAATGAGTCGATAACTGTTCACTGAGAGGAAAAGTGACACGGGATTGTAGCACTGCACATTGGATGCAGGTTTGACTTTGGCAGTGGATTCTGGAGTTCCTAGGAAGGAGATGAATCCTGGTATTACCTTGAGGGTGGAGGTGTGAGCCTGTGGTTTCCCTTGTTGCTGATACGAGCATCATATCCTTCTATTTGTTGGTTGATAAAATGTGTATATGTGTATATGTGTATATTATTGTAAATATTGTATCGAGCTAGTTTATGAAGCTCCATAGGCAAGATGATTATTTGCTAGTTGAAGCAAATGTGCATGAGTATATATGGTTGTTATTATAAATACCATAATGACTTCTCTTATAAATCTTCAGTACACAGTATGATTTTCATGATGGGTTTTTCTTTTTAGAAGGTTATTCATTGTAAATACTGCAACGAGATGTGTTATAAAGCTCAATAGGCAGTATGTTTTTTTTAGCAAGTTTTTGGTTTGTAGGTGTCATTGAACACCGAGGATGGTGTTCCCCCAAGGAGGAGGGTTTTGTAATATCCCTGGTAAAAACATTCATGTAAAAATATATAAGACCACGGTGATGGGACACGTATTCCAAGTTGAATGGTGGGAAAAAACATCCTAGTGGGTGCTCATTCGGTTTATTATGGCTAAGGAAATTGGCAAAGGAAAAGGATTTGGATAGGCATGAGGCATTAATTGGAATTTTATTTAAGAAAATAATGGAAAATAGGAGGAAATGAAGGTGAAAGGTCACAAGTTGCATGCGAGGAAGAAAATGAAGAAATTAGAGGCCTCATTAATAAGAATGATTATGAGGATTAGTGGGAAATGCTTGGTTAGTGCATTTTTGGAGCTCTCTCATTATTCTCTCTCTCTCTCATACTCTTGGGTACTTAGAGTTTTCTTGGAGCACTCTTGGAGAGCCTAGATACTTGGTGATTTGGAGCAAGAAGGCAAAGGAAGAGTAGGAAAGCACAGTTAGACATCAGGATCAACAGTTACAACGAGATTTGATTACAGATACCGAGTTGCATGTATGTTTTACTCATTGGTTTTGGCATGCATGGTGTATGATGTGGATTGACTAGCCTTTCCATTTCCTGGACAACCATGGTATTGTGGGTTTATTTACATTGATTTTTTTCTGGTTGGTTCTCATGATTCCTTTGTTTTTTGGGTTGAGCTATTAGTTCCTGGAAGCCTTGCTTGGAAAAATGCTATGGAAGCCCGACATACAACTCTGGGTTGAGTTACTAGTCTTGGAATACTTGGTTGGACAAATGCTCTAGAAGCCCTAGGTGGGTTGAGTTACTAGTCTTGGAAGCCCTGGTTAGAAAAAACACTCTGGAGCCCTGGAAAAACTTGGATGGAGACAAATCTGTGACGGTTAGTGATGTCTGACTGTGAAGTGGAATCATCGGTTTGGGCTTGAGATGGTTTGTTCTCTAGAGCCATGGTTTGGTATTGATTGTTGTGTTTTATAAAGTCACACATTCATGCTTGGAATATGGCATAGGAGTGATTAGCTAAAGTGAGATTTGGCTCAGCCATGTCTATGGTCAGGTGGAACGTGGAAGTCCCTTTCTGAATTGGTTTTTACAATCAATAATGAAAGGTTCAATGCCTTGGTATTTGATGAGTATAAGAACTGGTTTATATATGGATTCTATTGCTAATTTTTCCATGGTATTTCTGTTAGTATTATGCTAGTTATAATTATGTATTGTGGTAGTGATGAGGTATGTCTCTCTCCATGTTTGTACTTGTAAATGAATGCACAATGTATCTATGATAAAATTGATTGTATGATATCTTATGATGTAGGGGAGAAATTATTCTTAGCCATACTTAGATAAGAAAGAGACCCCTGTGTTTAAATCTCTTGTTTATACCTGTAGATGCAATGTTTCTGACGTTTGAAAAAATTCCTGTTATGGATAGGTGGGGTGGGATGAGTTCTGGTTGATGTAATTTCTTATGTATGCTTTTTTTTAAATTTTATTTACCCTCTTTTTAAGTTGCACGAAGTTCTGGGCAGTGACCTGGGCTCAGGGGCTGAAAATGTGGCACAGATCCTAGAGCTATAGGAAGAAAATTCGTTGTTTGGGCCTGATCCGCTTTCTTGACAAGGCTAGCCCAAAACTCTAGGGTCTAGAGTCGCTACCTTGCCCTTACAAGCCTGTGACCTAGCCTCAAAGGGGCTAAAAATCTATCAGTTCCAGTTCCTTAAGGTCATCTACGAGGTTGAATCTCATATTAGTATCCTCTAGTCACATGTTTTCCTTGGTTGGCTGGTTAGTTGGGTAGATGTGGGAAGAGGGTGTTACAAACCTGTTACCCACAAATTCTCTTTCTAAAGCTGCTTGATCCAACCTTGCTTTCTTATGATTGGATTTCCTTGTTCTTCCTTTGCTTTCATTTTCTTCCTTGTTTTCTTTCTTCTCTTAATGCTCTTCTCTCTCTGAAACTAATTCTAAAGTCAAATTGACAAAAAGTTGTGAACTGATATTCAAAATCCTTTTAATTATTTTTATGTTTTAACCTTGTACAGAAATTACCTTTAAATGAATTCTTAAAACAAAAAACAAAAAAAAATGGCTAGAACATAAAACAAATATACACAGATATGTTCCCCTAGATCCAAAAACCGGGACTACTAGATTGATTTTTCATTATATTCCTTTCAATGTTAAAATACATATATATATACATGTTGAAGCATTCATAAAACCCAATCCATTAACCATGGATTTGAACATAATTTTAGTTCCCTTGACTCGATCTAAAAAATACTATGGGAAGAAAACCATCATGCTCAAAACCATGTGAAAAACTGATGCACAAAACCATAGGTAGGTCTACCCATCTATTATAGGGTCCACCCAACATTCTCGCACTAGTCGTGGAAAGAATATAACACACACCCAATGTTATGTAACCATCTCACAAAATATAAGAAAATATAGATCAACGACTTAGAAATCAGCCTCTACGAGGGGGAAACCTCCTATACATTACATAAATTAACAATTCTTCAATGATACAGATGAAAAAACCTAAATTCTATATATAGGAGTCTAAGCCTGTCACAATATAACAATATGGGGACCATATGGGAAACAAAATAAAAATAATGGGGCTACACCTATGGGGATCAATAATAACAATATGGGGACTACATGGGCACAAAAATTACAGTAATGTGGCTACACTAAAAATAAAAGTAAGGGGCTACACTAATATTATAGGGACCTAACATGACCCTCTCCTTCAAAAAAGTGTCATCCTCAACACTTGAGTAGTTCTCGATGCTTTTGTATAAATTTCTCATCTTCCCATGTGGAATATTTAGTGGGTGAGTTATTGCACTTGATGAGATACTCTGAAATTGATTAATTTCATAGCTGTCAAGTTCTTGTTTACATGACTACTTCAAGTTACAATAAGATTTCTCCCTCCTCGTCAAGTTCTAGCAATATTGTTTGAACTTGGATTTTGCCATCTATAACCTTGTTTAGGGATGAAACATATAAAACTTGGTGCACTCAGGAAGATGCAGGAAGCTCCAATTCATAGTCCATAGTACCAATATTTTGTAACAACTTGTAAGGACCATAGTACTTTGGTGATAATTTATTATCCTTCTTAGCTTTCTTCATGGAAATTTATTTGTATGGTTTTAGTCGTAAAAATACCCAGTCGCCTACATCAAAAATTCTTTCGTTGTGATGTTGATCTGCCCGTTGTTTCATTCGATTATGCACCAAAGTTAGGTTATCCTTTAAGAGTTGGAGAACTTATTATTGATGCTCGATGTGATATTCCACTGCTTGAAACTTAAAATTTTCTCTTAAAGATGATTTCGATGTTTGAAACTGTAGTGAGCATAATTGTGCAATTACACCTCCTTTTTCTTTATTTAGAAGCTTTGTCATGCCATTAGAGTTGATTATCTTTCTTGGTTTCGCTACAATACCCCTTAATTCAAATTCCTTTCCTTCCCAAAAAAAATTCAAGAAAAATTCTTCAAAATTAAAAGCTATCATACCCAAATATTGTAACCATTGAACTCTTAATACAACATCAACACCACCCATTGGAATGGAAAGCATTGGGATATTCAACAAATATTCCCCCATGGATATCTTGATATTATGGCACTTTCTAGATTAATTTATAGTTCCTCCATTTGCAACCATCACTTGACACTTTGGTGCTGGATATAGGAAGCAATTAAATTCCTTGGCTATATTACAATGAATTAAATTACGGGTACTACGTGAATCAATCAACACTATTACCTTTTTCTTCTTGATATTTCCTTCTATATTGAGACTTTGAGGAGTGTTAATTCATGCCAATGCATTACAAGATATGGTTGGATTCATTTCTTCTTCCTCTAAGGTTAGTTCCTGGTATATATCCTCTTCTTTTGAAGTTTCTTGCTCCTTTTCTTCCTCCTCTTCACAATCTATGTAAACTGATTTCTTCTCAACACACTTATGACCTTGAGGTGTATTTTTTATCACAAATGTAACAAAGCACTTATGCTCTTTTTTCTTCCAAATTTTGTGGTGTGAACCTGTTGAGGCCCCAAAAATTGGTTCAAAAACATCGGGGAAAACCACCCGACCGGGGACTTGAAAATTGTCCCTTATATGTTTGATATGGTGGCTCCGACTGGATTTATGGGACCAGTTTCCCAATGGAATATAATTGGGTGGATGGATGGTATTATAACTGACTGTAACTTGATATATGGGAGTGATAACAAGCTTGAAGTAAATAAACATACCTCTCTATATCTATCTGGGGATGAACTATCTTTCTGTGAGATTTAAAAAGATGATCTTTTAGCAAATGAAAATAAAGATTATACAAACACTAAGAGATATGAAAAAAATTTAAAATAATTGATTTAGTTAAATAGTTAATTAAATCAATTGAATACGAATATAGCACATATGTTTACTGCATGTATTGAATATTTATAAAAATATGGCAATCGAACATGTTCAATATTGAATTAATGTTTGATTGTTTTAAAAACATGCATATAACAAAACACCATAAGAAAAAACAACTATTTCTCATTTGGAACAAAAAATTAACATAAAGATAAAAGTAGCATGTATATGCTAACTCTACTCATTTGAAAAACATTATCTTGTCCAACCATTTCTATTAAGAAAAATTTAAGAGTACAAAAGTGTGACTTCTGTAAAGTCTTCCTTTCAAAATTTCAGGACCCCTTCTTAAAATACATGAAGGGATTTATATAATAACATAGATAGTTTAAAATTGGTAATTATAATAAAAGCAGGGGAGGTTTAAACAACTCTGCTTAAACTAAGTGAAAATAAAAACAGAAACAAAATTTAGTGGGGTGACTTGCTTCAAGATTGTACTATTGTCTCATTAGTCATTCATTCCTTCAATTAAAGGATGTTGAGCATAGGTTGAACCTCGGGAGGTTGGCCTGGCCTGATGCGCATATTTCTAGTATAAAATGCATCTGAAATTGGAGGCATCATATAGGAAGAAGTATATGTTAAATAGTGCAACATGAGCCATTGGTTATGTGGCTTAACCAGATATTTCAAATACTTTTCCCAGTCCAGCTTTTCCAATTTTTTGATTCTTTCCTCTTTTACCTTGGAGATTTCCTGCCATTGCCTTATCAAATTTTTAACAATAGAAAGATAACCAGGAGGGAATCTATCAATAAGATTAGCATCGATGAGATTTGGTTGATTGTTTCAAGCATATTATTAGCCACATATCAAGCTCTGAAGATGGCCCTTTCAGCTTATTTCAATTGTATGTACCAATCAGTAAATAAAATATCCTTTTTGGGATCCTTAATCCTAGGAAGATTAGCCTTACGACCATCAATAGTATCATGCCAGGTGACATACTGTGAGACTTTGTCATCGATCTCATCGAAGTTGATTCTTTGGTCCGCTACTTGATTCATCAGTGAATCACTTTTCTCACATAATTCAATGATACTTGACAGCTTTTGGCAGAAAATAACTTGTTGTTGTGCCAACAGGGTATTCAATTCTAATGCTTCTTTCCTGAATTCATCTATTTATGGGTTATCTTTCAATTTCTCAATAGTGAATCGCAATTTATGAATTTGAGTATCCTTAGCACCAATTTTAGTTTGGTGTTGCAGCTTCAATTGATCAAGGCTCTCAGAGCTATGATACTTGTACCTGTAGTTTTTGGTTGAAAGTTTACTTCTCTGCCTATAATTCCTATTCCAATTGAAGGATTTTTTCATCCTTAAGTGGCCTTATTTATAGTAGTAGATGCACAGGCTCCTGCGAACTGGGTCAAATGAGTTAGATCCTGAGAAGGATCTGGTTGTGAATATTTTCAAACTACCTCCATAGGAACATCTCCTGGAACAAGGAGTTGAGATTGTTCTGTTCTCATCCTTTTTCTTTGCTTTCTTATGAAGTCTTTATGCTTGGGACTATAAAATATGTCTAGAGGAGGAATTTCTTCAATTTTCAATACAAATTCTAAATTAGGGTAGATCGGATGAACTCCGATTATTTTGTGCTAATTGACTTCTCAGTTGATGGAGAAGTAAATGAGTTTTGACTTTTGCTTTAAGGCGTTTATACTCTTTCTTGATGACCAGTGATCACCACTTCTTGGACTCCTTGGAGTTGTTGATTAAACTCCTTGCAAATATCATTCAAGTTACTTGGAAACTCTAAATCCTTGGTTTGAACTTAAACATATTTATCCTCTTCAATTTTTCTAAGGACTTTAGTATCCTTAGGTGTTTATTCTTTTTCCTGATCTTTTTGTGTGATGGGTTGTGATACCTCTAGCATATTTAAAGGAATCCCCTCCAATATTTTATTTCTATACTGATTGAACTTTGAAAACTGTTGTGTATTAATGTGTGATGTTGCTAATTTCTGAACTGCCGAATAAGTGTCGACTGACTCAAACAAGTCATCAAAACATCCTCTTCATGCACAAAAGGTATGATTTTTACTTGAGTGGTGAAATCATTAGCAACTTGATTTGGGTCATATCGTCTGTTTGAAATTGTAAAAAATTTAAACATAACCCTGCATGTTTATAGTTGTCTAACACATAGACACCATAATGAATTGGAAAAGAGGGCCATGAAGCTTTCTTGGCTTCCTTCAGAAATTTAGTTAATCCATTACCGACAGTTTGGTAAGCGATTTATCTTGTGAGAAGCTTATTTGGAACATACAATGGTAAAATATGTGGCCAGGACAGGCTTCTGAAGACTCTAACATACATAAACAATTATTCACCGAAACATTTTGCCAATGGAGGAGAAGTCAGTTTGAGCTTCCTTAGATAACCTGGGGGCTTTTTCATTGAACACAACTTGAAATAAAGGGAGCATTCCATGGCCGATTTTATTGAAATGATTTTCATATTTTGACTCCCATAAAATACCATGATAGACATTAATAGGGAGAGGGTCCTTGGTTTTCCATTTCCAAACCATGGTTGGAAAATATGAATTAAAACATACATCGTCCATAATATAAGTGCTCATGTAAAATGGGGAAAATATTTTGGATGAATTTGAATTATTATTTCTATATTCTAGAATATGGGTGGCAATATTGTTGGACAAAATGGTTCCCTAGTCCATGATATAAAAATCTGTGACTGCTTCCATTAGGGCAACCCATTCAACTTAGAATTTAGTGGTATCGGGTTGACCAAAGAGTCTATACATCATTGCAGCAACATAAAAATAGGGACTAGCAAGGGAGTCTGTTGAATACATAACCTTATCATCATTTTTATGTTTATTCAGGTTGCTCCTCCATTTCTTTATAGGATTTGACTTCAACTCATTCTCCTTGGTGAATTGCGCCAGAAATTATTTGTCGTAGACCTTCTCTGGGTCTGTAATGTGATACATTCACTTCAAATATTCATCTTTGAAAGAACATATCATTGTTCCTCTACTCGTCAGGAAAGTGTTGTCCCTGATATTGAGGTTTTCGATTATCCATCTTACCATATCAGTATACGGTAAAATTTTGATGCGCGCAGCAACCCGGTGAAGAAACAAGTTGGCAACTTCTTCTAAAGTAGCTTTTGAAGAATCAAAAGCATATGCATTATCTTTTTGTTCAACCCTATGGGGTTTCTAATATTCAAATAACTTATACATCACTTCCCAAGAGGAAGAACCACTTTGTGACCCACGTGTCATGTATGTTAATAGAGGAAGAATTTATGTTCTTTCACTAACAGTTGTTGTAGGATTTGTGGGTGCCATAGGTTTCTTGGATTTATTCACAACTTTCGACATTTCTGATGAGATATGTTTATTTGGAATCGCCTATGAACAAAGAAGAATGATAAGCATAAAAGAGGAAATTTTTATTTATAAATAAAAAATTACCTTAATAATGGAAATAACAAGTGAATGAAACTTGGCACGTGGTTAATACATAAATTCAATGCTCTTGCAGTCAAATCATTTTCGTAAGCATGGGCTGTAAAAAATGTTTAAGTTATAACATTAAAGGAAAGTATGGGTTGATGTTCCCACACAATCACTCCAACATTTAAATGATATATTTTTACATCACAGATGTTATTTGTGTGTGAACCTTTTTAGAATTCCGATCAGATACCTTTCACCGATTGCGATATCGCAATCGCGATTTCGACAGAAATGAACAAAGGGAAAGAGTGGTAACAAAGCAAAAGTGCAATGCGATAGAGTATATCGCATCGGGGAAATGTAAAGGATGGTTTTAATATTTTCATGATAAAACTATGAAATGTGATTTGCGATTGATTACGTGGCAGAAGTGGGTCCCGTGGTTTCTTTCTTGTGGAATTTTGTTCGGGAAAATTACTTTTTCCCTTTATTAAAGTGCTTTGTTCTATTTCACATTGCAATTTGTGTTGAGTGGCCTTTTAAGAGCCAAATGTCTTTCCTGCGATATTTCGATTGCGATTTCGATTTACTTAACATTCTTCGGTTAAGTGTCTTTTAAATGAAAACTCAATGTTTTTTAACCCATTTCATTCATATTCCTATTTGAATTAATCTCTTAAGGGTTTTATTTGTTCTACTCTAAAAATTTTGAAAGGCTCCCCAATATTTTTCTAAGGTAACTATACTAAACTAATGGGGGTTGTTGAATAGCACAACAATTGGCGATTCACTGGAAGAACCAGTTATCTCTAAAAAATGAATTTCTTGGTATCTTTAAATAAGTAAAAATAATTTAAGGAAACAAAAATTGTTTTTGAAATTTTTGAATGAATAATTTACCCTGAATAAAAGAAGAAGAAGAAGAAGAAGAAGAAGAAGAAGAAGAAGAAGAAAATAAAGAAAGAAAGAAAACAACTCATCTTGAGGCTAATATTTCAAAAACCTTTCATAAATAAATATCTTCATTCCTCTATATCAATCATCAAATAGTTTAAAAGATAAAGTAAGTGTCTTTTTTTAACTTAGCCTTTTGATTTACTCCTTTTGTCATCCGTAGAGTCACTGCTGCCAGTAGGCATTGATAGCCTCGACAAGGTTACCTTTAAACCATCAATGATTCAGTATCCCATCCATCTATTATTATAATTTTTTGAGATAAATTCATAATCATATAATTTGTTTTGTCTTGTTCTTAAAAATTCATTGTCCTTGCTTGGAGACCAAAAAGTGACAATATCATTCACTGGTTATAATTTAACAGAACAAGTTGGCTCGTGATGAGACCCCTTGTCTTATGATTATTTAATAATCATGAGCCATTACCATGGTTTGATATGTTGTAGTGGTAATGTCAATTTATTATTTACCTATGATATTGGTTTAAAAATTATACACACAATATGTATACCAATGGATTCAATCAGATCATGCAATATTCTAGAGCAAGATATTGAATCCTTCTACAATTAATTTGCAGAAATTAAACACGATCGCACAATCACACCATGTAAGAGAAATAATCAAATCCACAACACATGAAATATTTTGGGGAAATAAATCTACTCAAAACCCCTCTATCTGTATTGTATAAAACCAAGGAATCATGAAATGATTACAATTCACTCTTCTCACAAGAGTCTGGTGCACTCTACCAACTATCTCACACTGATCCGGAAAAAATCGACCAACACTTAGCCAATTTCCTGCCTCTGCTCAGCCTGCCTTGCTTGCACAATTCTAAGAACAGTTGATCCCTATTAATTAGGAAATTCAAACTTCCAAAACTACACAATACATCATGGGCAATCCTATGGTTGTCTAATTGTGTGCCAGAAAGTTACTAATAATACATATGATAGATAACATCCCTTTAACCTCTCTCTCAACTGGGTCTTCATCAGAACTAACATGCATGGAACTATTAATAGCAAATCACCAGTCACTTGAGAGATCATTGCATGCAAATTAAATCTAATTTAATTCACTTAACCTCTCACTAGTACAACAATCAGTTACAACTAGTTAGACTGACTTTAACTCACTTAATTGAGTTAACTGATTTCTCATTCATTAAACTAATACACTAACTGCAACTTGGACTCTAAAAAAAATAGAATCACTCTACATGCTTCACCAACCACCCTCAACTCAAATTTCATGAGCTAACTAAGTCTATCACACTCAGTTAACTATTACAAGTGATTATGAGATAAGATTACAATTTATTGTCCAATTTAATTAAGGGAAAATTAAATTGACACACATTTCTTGTTGACTTTTCAACACTCCCTCTCAACAAGAAAGGGATTATCAGCTACCTCGATCCTGCCTCTGTGGTATTCGAATTTTCTCTTGGTGAGTTCCTTCATCAGAATATTTGCATCCTGATCCTCCATGGGAATGTACTTAAGTAACATAATGCTTCTCTAAATAGAATCTCTGAGATGGTGGTATCAGATGTCAATATACTTGGACCTATCATGGAATACTGGATTAACCAAGAGTTTTATGCAACTCTGGTTATCACAATGTATCACCATCGGATCCATATGATGACCAAAAAAACCAGCAAGTATATTCCTTATCCATATGGACTCACATGTCGCCTGATTGGCTACCATGTACTCTGCCTTGGCTGAACTGAGTGCAATTGATCTCTGCTTCCTGTTGTACCAATAAACTATTGTCGATCTTATGTTGAAGATCCCTCTTGATGTTCTCTTCCTGTCTGATGGACTACCTTCCCAATCTGCATCGGTGAAGCCTTGAAGCTTCGCTCCCTCTGTCTGTCTGTACCATAATCCATACTCTGTAGTGCCCCTGAGATATCTCAAGACATGCTTCCCCACATTCCAAAAGAGCTTGGTCGGCTTAACCATAGCTTTACTAAGCTGGTTAACTAGGTATCATATGTTTGGTCATGTGTTCACCAAGTACATGAGTGAACCCACAAGTTGGCTGTAAATAGTAGCATTCACTACCTCACCTGAAGTAGCATCCTCCTTCCTCCAGCTTCCTGCAATAGGAGTCTCCATGGGTTTACAGCTCTCCATGTGGAACTTACTTAGAATCTCTTTGGCATACTTTCCTTGAGAAACAAATAGATCCCCATCTCACTATCATATATCCAAACCAAGGAAATAGTGAAGGAGTACCATGTCCTTCATCTCAAACTCTCTTGCAAGATCTTCTTTGCAAGAAGTTATGAGCTGCTCATCACCTGTCAGAATAAGATCATTGACATAACGTACGATAATCAAAATCATACCATCAACCTCAATCTGGTACAGGTTCACATCTGCTTCACTCTTTGTGAAGCCCAACCTAGTGAAATAGTTGTCAATCCTGTTGTACCAAGCACGAGGTGCTTGCTTCAGCCCATACAGTGCTCTCTTGAGTCTGCACACATGCGACTCCCTGTCAAAGGTCTCAAAAACTTCTGAATACTCAATGTACACTTCTTCCTCAATAACTCTATTGATAAATGCAGTCTTCACATCCATATGATGTATCTTCCAACCCATATGCACTGAGAGTGCAAGGATAGATCTAATCGATGAGTACCATGCAATTGGTGCAAAAGTCTCCTCATAGTCAATCCCCTCAACCAGTGAGAATCCCTGGGCTACAAATCTAGCCTTGTACTTCTCCACACTCCCATCTGCTGCCTACTTCACCTTATAGATCCATCTAGATCCAACCACTGACTTCCCGATTGGTCTTGGGACAACATCCGATGCATTTTTCCTGATGATGGAGTTATACTCCTCAACCATGGCATCAACCCAAGTTGGTTGCTGCACTGCTTCCTCAAAAGAGGATGGTTCTGTCACAATACACTTTCTCATAAGAGCCATGTATCCATAATACCTGTTTAGTGATTGTCTCTATATGTGCTATGATGTAGGTGCTCCTACATGTTCTGTCGCATCAAGTCTCAATATGTTAGCCTCAGTGGTGCGCCTCCTACCATGTCTGGTGGATGGCTCTGCATGAGCGGTTTATGCCACTCCATGATCCTCCTTATGTGGCTTCTCCACATCTTGAGGTTCATCCTTTGAAACCAAGAGTTCCTCATTTGCACACAAATCAAGATCCCTCTCAAGGGACAATTGCATGGCTTTATCCTCATCAAATTTTACATCCCGTCTGACAATGGTCATCCTGCTATTTGAAAAATACACCCGATAGTTGTGGGGAGTATCAGTGTACCCCACAAATATCCCAAGATTTATTGTTGGTTCTCGCTTCTTTTTGGAATTTTTTCTCACATGGAAATAGATAGATGAGCCAAAAGTTTTAAAATATGAAACATCGGGCTTCTTACTAGAAAAAGCCTCCTCTAGTGTACTCATGCCAAGTATCCGATGAGGACTATGGTTCTGAAAAAATACCGTTGTGTTTCATGCCTATGCCCATAGATGCAATGGTAGGCCCTGATAATGTAACATAGCTCGTACGACACCCAAAATTGTTCTATTCTTTCTTTCTGCAACCCAATTTTGTTATGGGTTATGAGGCACAATCAAATCTCTTTGAATTCTTTCTTTGGCACAGAAGTTCTTGAAATCATTGGAGATGTACTCACCACCTTTGTCACTCCTTAGAGCCTTCACCTACTTCCTTGTATCTTTCTCAACTAGTTCTTTGAACTCACAAAATCTTGAGAATGTCTGATCTTTCTTCTGCATGAAGTAGATCCAAAAATTTCTAGAAAACTCATCAGCAAAATTCACATAATACATGTGCTTTGATGTAGAAGCTATAGATAATGGTCCAAACACATCTGAGTGAACTCTCTCAAGGATTTCCGCTGCTCGGTTCTCCTTCTCTGGTAAAGTGGCCTTTGTATACTTCCACATGGTACATCCCTTGCATGTGTCTATCAGCGAAAAAGTACCCTTTGGAAGCCCCGTAGAAATTTTTTGCATGAACTTCAATTCACTATGGTGTAGATGGCCCAATCTCCTGTGCCATAACTTTCCCTCATCCCGACTCACCACTTTTTCTGCTTTACTAATCAATGTTGCACAACCATCTACATCAAGTTTGTAGAGGTTCTTCACATGAACCCCAATCTTATTAACCTTTCCTATGGCTTTGTGATGAAGGAATGCTTTCCCTTCACTGAAAACCACTTCATATCCTCTATCCTCCAACATAGAAATTGAAACTGAATTCCTTTTCAAGCCCGGTACATGCATGACATCTATTAATAAGAAAGTTTTACCTGAATGTCTCTAGAAAGTAACTATACCAATCCCAGTAGTGCTATACCTCTCATCATCACCCATATCCATGTGCATCTGAAGATCCTTCTCCTCCAAACTATTAAAGAGTTATTTGTCTCCCTTCATGTGGAAAGATGCACCACTATCCAAGTACCAAACTAATACCATTGCAATAGACACCATGCATGCGATGAGTGAGAATTCCAACTCAAATTGTGAAGCCAAAGCATCACCCACTGTAGATCCTACAGCCTTCTTGTTGTTATTCTTCTTCTATGGAAAATTAGTGGCATAATGTCCATGCTCGTGACAGTGAAAAAATTTCACTCTGGACATGTCATGCTTCTTTCCTTCTTTTTCGGTGTCATATTTTCAATAGGATTTCTCTCCCTTCCCCTTCTTTTCCTTACCAGCCAAGGCACAATTTTCCTCATCATCAATCTTCGATGAGGATATGTCCCTAGTATTCTGCCTGAATTCTTCTTGTACCAAATCTGACCAAAGTCGCTCCCAATCTGGTAGCTTCTCCCTCCCATTCATAGAATCCTGATAACAATGCCAGCTTTTGGGAAGGCCTAGAAGTGCTAGGCTCACCAAGTCATCATCCACTACAGTAATCCCAACAATTCCAAGCTCATCTCGACATTGGATGAAATTGTTCAAGTATTTTGGAATAGTGTCGCCTTTCTCCATTTTGATTTTCCTGAGCTTGTCCTTCAGTGCGAATTTTCTATGGTCACTACTGTTCTAAAACAGATCTTTCAAGGCCTTACACATTTCATATGGAGTCACCTTGCCATGGAGACTCGAGACAATGTGATCTCCAACTTCCTCTAATAACATCCTCCTCGCCTTTGCAACCTTCTTTTTCCAAGCATCAAGAAGAGCGGTGTATGTCACTACGGGCCTTGGAATACCAATGTCGATAAATTATTTCAACCTGTTTTCCTCCAGAACTACCTCCATTCTGTCTTTCCATGCAATATAATTATAAATTTCCTCGAGTGCATATTCCAATATTAATCCATTAAAAGCCGTCTTGATCCTCTTGTCGCACCAAAGAATATTTTTGAAAATTCGAATGTTGTTCAGAACAAACTCAATTTCTTCTCCACTATGGTGATTTATGGCATTATGATACCATGTAGAAATTATATGCACAATATGTATACCAATGGATTCAATCTAATCATGCAATATTCTAGAGAAATATATTGAATCCTTCTACAATTAATTTGCGGAAATTAAACATGATCGCATAATCACACCAAGTAAGAGAAAGAATCAAATCCACAACACATGAAATTTTTTGGGGAAAGAAATCTTCTCAAAACCCCTCTATCTATATTGTATAAAACTAAGGAATCATGAAACAATTACAATGCACTCTTCTCACAAGAGTGTGCTACACTCTACCAACTGTCTCACACTGATCGGGAAAAAATCGACCAACACTTAGCCAATTTCCTGCCTCTACTTAGCCTGCCTTTCTTGTGCATTTCTAAGAACAATTGGTCCCCATTAATTAGTAAATTCAACCTTCCAAAACTGAGAAATTCATCATGGGTAATCCTATGGTTGTATAATTTCACGCCGACAATTTACTAATAATACAACTGATAAATAACATCCCTTTCACCTTTTTCTCAATCGGGTCTTCATTAGAATTGACATGCATGCAACTATTAATAGAAAATCATGAGTCACTTGCTAGATCACTACATGTGAATTAAATATTATTTAATTCACTTGATCGCTCACTAGTACAAAAATCAGTTACAACTAGTGAGACTGACTTTAACTCCCTTAATTGAGTTAACTAATTTCTCATGCATTAAACTAATACACTAACTGCGTCTTGGACTCTAAAACAAATGGAATCACTCTACATGCCTCACCAACCATCTTGAACTCGAATTTCATGAGCTAATTGAGTCTATCACACTCAGTTAACTATTACAAGTGATTATGAGATAAGATTACAATTTATTGTCCAATTTAATTAAGGGAAAATTAAATTAGACACACATTTCTTGTTGACTTTTCAACACATGGTAAGCAGGCTCCTTTTAAGTTTTTTATATTTTTGAATTACACTCCACAAAAAGCATAATTAATGGATGGGGAGAATCATTGACTCCTTAAGAGTTTTTGGATGACAACTTAGAGTTAAAGATGCTTAATGACAATTAGTCTTTACTTTGTAAGGATGAACCTTTTCTAACTGATAATAAAGTAAAAAGACATTACAAACTTTAAGTTTACAAAATTTACAATTTCAATGGAAAAATATTTTAGAGTTATATAGTATTTGTTCAATTTTCAATTTTGTAGCTATGTCTTCAAGAATTTGTATTCTTCAAAAATAAAAATTCATAAAGCAATTTAGAAGTGTTGTGAAAATCCAAAAGTATGTAATCAAACATTATTCTTCTAAAAATGTAAAATTATAAGTATGGTACATTTAGAAGAAAATTTTCTTCTAAGAAAAGAATTTTTTCAAGATCAACCCATTGACAGGAAGAGAATATTTTCTTCCTTGAAGATCTTGTAACATGAAGGTTTATGGGCCAATTTATTCTATGATTTGAAATGGTCCAAGCCACATTCTTTGGAATTTGGTATGCTTAACTTTTTCCTCATGTGCCTTGTCCCATTTAAGGACGAGGTCTCCAACCTGAAATGATTTTGGGGAAACAAAATTTCATCGAAATAATTTTTACCATCTGCTCGTGTCAAGCATCAGTTAATTTTTCCTTTTCCCTTTCCTCTTATAGTTTAAGGATATGAGGCATTCTTAATTATAAGGAAGAAGAAGGTACTTCATCAATAAATTGAACTAGGGCTAATGAAGGAAGAGCTAAATTTGATGGAATTACAGCTTCTTTCCCATAAACTAGATTGAATGGAGTAGTACCTATAGAGGCTTTCTGAGTAATCTTATCTGCCCATAGTGAAAATTTTAAAGACTTACGTTAATTTTTCTAGCTCTGATCAATAGTCCTTTTTATGATTCTGATGAAATTTTTATTTGTTTCTTCTGCTATACCATTCCCTTGGGGATAGTAATTAGTATAATATTTAAGTTTAAAACCTCTTTTGTGAGAAAACTTAGTCATACCATTTCCCAAAAAGTAATATGCATTATCAAACATAAGTGCATTAGGTAAGCCAAACCTGGTGATAATGAATTGATCGATAAACTCAATGATGGCCTCAGAGATAGCTACCTTTAGAGGAACAACTTCCACCAAATTAGTAAAATAGTATGTTGCAGTGAGAATATATTTATGTTATTTGGATGTGTTAGGAACAGTCTCACCTATGATACCCAATCCCCATTTCTCAAAATGTTGCTCAATGTTGATCGGTTGCAAGGGTAAGGCTGGTTTTCTTTGTCTTCTAGCAGCAGTTTGGTATGTTTTATATTTTCTCACATATGAATGAGTGTCTTTGAATAATTTTGGCCAATAATATCCCACATGAAGGATTTTGGGTGTTGTGGTATCTCCTCCAAAATGTCCACCTATATTTCCATCATGGAGTTCTTGTAAAACCCTCTATGCTTCAGCCTTTTCAAGGCATCTTAATAATACAAAGTCATATGTTTTTTCTAAATAAAACAATATCTATGATCTGATATTGATTATATTTCAATATTAAATTTCTTTTTATTTTATAATTGAGTTATGTGGGAGCATATCCATTTTTTAAATAAAAGACAAGATCAACATATTGTGATTCCTAGTCGTTCAGGCTTACCTCAGCAATATGTACATTGTTACCTGAATCTTCATCATATGATATGTTGGAAGCTCGAATATTAATCTGTAGAGAAATTTCCCTCTGACGATTTTGGCTAGTCTTATGTTATTTTCATATTCCCGCAAAGTAGTAACCCAATTTTCCCTCTTTTCTCCTAGCTCCTTTTGAATACTTAGTTTCTTTATTGCTGAAAATGGAACTGTTACCTTGGTATGTGTTTTTAGGAGAAAAGCCCTGAAATGATTTAAATGTTTATAAATAGCAAAGGCTCGTTTTTCCACTTCTGAATAATTTAGCTCAGCACCTTGGAGATTTGAAATAAAGAAGGAAATTGGTTCTTCGATGTTTTGATCATTGATTTGTGTTAACAAAGAAGCATAAGATGTTTCAAATGCAAAAGTATATAAAATAAAGTGATCAGAAAAATATGAGATAATTAGAGAAGGAGAATTTATGATGGCTTTCTTGATTAGATCAAAGGCTTCTCTTTCATTGTGTCCCAATTTGAAGAGTGTGTTTTTCTCAATCATTACTTGCAATGGTAAAACAATTTGGGAAAAGTTTGGAACAAATATCTTAACAAAATTTATCTGTCCTAAAAAGGACTGCATGGATTTCTTATTATGGGGATTACAGATTTCATAAATTGCCTTTATCCTTTTTGGATATGTGCAAATGCATTCTTTTGACAAAATAAATCAAAAATTTTACCTTCACTTAAAGCAAAGTAAGACATTTTTTGGGATTTAATGAAATTCCATACTTTAAACAACATTCAAGGATTTTCTATAGATCATGATAGTGGTCACTTAATTTCTTGGAATAAATGGTTATATCATCTAAGTATACAACCACAGTTTTTTTTTATTAGTCCTCTGAAAGCAATATCCATTGCTCTTTGAAAAGTCGCTCCAGCATTGATTAGATTGAAAGGCATTTTCTGATAAGCATAAGTGACCCCTTTAGTTAAAAATTTATTCTTTAACCTATCTTCAGGATGAACCATAATCTGATTGTAGCCTGAAAATCCATCAAGGAAAGACATTAATTCAGATCCAACAACTGCTTGCAAAATTTTTTCCATGGGTTGTAATTGGAAATTATATTTTAATCAACTTTGTTTAAATTCATAAAATCTATACAAATGCGAATATCACCATTATTTTTCCTAACGGGGAGCAAGTTTGATACCCACTTTGAATGCCTAACAAGGAAGATGATCTGTGCCTCAAGGAGTTTATTCAGTTCAATTTTGTTTTGACTTTCAAGATCAGGGTGAATTTTCCTTAACTTTTGTTATATGGGATTTCCAATGAATGTCAATGGGATAGTATGTTGGATAATGGAGGTATCATACGTTTTGAGATCTTCATATTTCCATGAGAAAAATTCTTGTATTTCTTCAGTAAATGAATGAAGGCTAATCTTTCATCAGACGAAAGACCAAGTCCTAAATCAATATTGTAAGGATTGAGATGTGTGCCAAGGTTTACTAGTTCAAACCTTAAAGTTGAGGTTTGCAGTTTAGAATTAGTAACCTTCTTAAACCTCTCTTTGAGATCATAAATATATTCAATCTTAACCAAAAATTTAGGTATGGAATTCACTTGAGGTTTTGATTTAATTTTCTTTCATGTTCGTCTTCATCAATTAATTGATCATCATATGACCCTTCTGATATGAGAAAAGTTAGGAAATATTCATCATCATTAAATACTCTCCAATTAGTGACATTATCAGGAATATATGGGCGAAAAATCAGTTCTATAGAAAATCTATATGGACTATAGTCCTCAGAACGAATAAGTAGAAGGCCAACACTTTCATTTTGGAGCCTTGGAATAGACGAGATATTGAATGCTAAGAAGTGTGAGGTAAGAGATTATACTAATGCCTGGTAATGCTTGAGATGACCAGAAATACAGTGAATAGTATTTCTTGCCTATTTGATAATTATTTTAGAGTCACCATATACTTGAATATATTTTACACGGAGATCTATTGCTTTGTACAAGACTTGGACCAATGCCTCATATTATGCAGTATTATTTGTGCACTCAAATTATAGCCTACATGCCAACATTGTCTTTTCTCCTTCCGGACTAATTAGTATGCAACTAGCTCCTTCACCTTCACTAGATTTTGATCCATCATAGTATAATGTCCATAGTGAAGTTTTAACACAAGGTTTATCTATGATATTTATACATTTCAAAGATTCTGAATGAGAAAAAAAATTGATTTGAGAATTAACTGAGTTGATAAGAAATCGAGATTTCTGAGCATTGAAATTTCCTAAAAAATATTCGACAGAGTAATTTCTAATAATGTTATTATAAAAACCATGGGTTCATTTTCATCTTTGAAGTCAGTTACTGAATATTTCATGTGTTTTTCGCGATCAACTCGAATTTGATTTGACTTACCATTGTAGGGAAGCCACATATGGGACCAATCATTTTCGAAATAACCATGAAGTTTCTCTGACCAATCTCTACTCAGACTTAAACCATAAAATTAAAGAATATCAGCAACCAAAATATCAATTACTTGATGAACTTTTGAATTATATGCTAGTGTGATAAGGATAGAATTCATTTCTCCTATTACCTTGACTTCGGTTATGTCTAATTTCACAATGTGTACTGCAGACTTTTGTGGAGCAAAAATTAACTTCAAGCAAACAAAATACGACATGATATCTGAATAAATTCCAAAGTATATTAGATAATTATGCACATTTTTGTTAAACAATTAAAAATTCAAAGGAGAAGGAGGGGTATGTGAATTATATATGTCTCCAATTATAATAACATCATTTGCGTCAACTTTTTTAGATGAATCAGTAGGAGGTTTTCCAACTCCTATTTAGGCTTTGGAAGTAACGGGGGAAGGTAAGGGTGAAGCAGGGACTGCGTTCAATTCTTTGAGTAAGATTTTATGTTGTTTTTTTAATTTACTCACCTCATACATGGAGATATTTGCATTTAATTTCTTCATGTCTTCCACTATATTATACTCTATAGTATCAGAGACAACTAGGGTCTTTGATGTAGATGGAGTAGTAGAAGAAGTTTTGCTTGATTGAGGAGAAGGATTCCTTTTGTTAACAACTTTATCCTTAACAACAGGGGATGGAGATTTATGATTTGAGGAGACTAAGGAAGATCTATAGAATTTTTACTTCTAGTGTTAACTGGGAGCACCTCATGTTCATATTCATTATCGGATGTAGGAAGAATAAACTCCCATAATCCATGAACTTCGACTAATTCCTCATCCTATGATTCTTCTGCAGATAATGTTGTTTCATCCTGCCCTTCGTCTTGATCTGATTCAGCATTTGAGATTACATTTGGTGGTTGTGAATTTGAAGCTTGAAATTTTTTAAAAGATCTAAAAGGTTTCTTTGAAGAAGATTTAGCTACTTGTTTCTTTATTTCAACCATATCATTTGACATAGTTTTAAGAACCTTTTGTAATCCCTCAAGATCACAAGGATCCTTAGATGTTTTCTTTTTGGGTTCATCCTTGAACGAAAATTTTTTCTTTCCTCTTGTGCAGTTTTATTTTCTAAAGCAAGAATTCTCTTTTCTATAGAAAGAGCCTCTTTCATATTTTCTACCAAAGTAGCCTTATTGGCTCTATCTATGAAAATTTCTATATTATAAGGAAGAGAGGATATATACCATTCAATTTGTACATCTACACATGTTTTATATGTAGTTGGGATTTTATTGACAAACTTATTAAATTTGGAGTTGAAATATTTGATCATTTTACCTGAATTTTCTTTGAGATTTGAAAGATCATTGATGAGAGTAGTAGTAGTATGATCATCACCAATTTTAGTTAGAAATTGTTTTTAAAATATGTCCCAACTAGTAATGGTTCCTGGTGGTAGTGAAAAGTACCATGATCCAGCTGATCCTTGAAAAGTATAGGGAAACAATCTTAGTACACAATATTCTTCAGAGACATCATTTAGATTCATAGACAACATGAAATTATGGAGATGTTCTTCTACAGGGAGACCGTTGTCTAGATTATAATTTGGTAGCCATATTTCTAGATGCTTAGGTAAAGGATGAAGAGGACCCGCTAATTGAACAACCCCAGGATTGGTCCAAGGTATATTTTCCATTATGTGAATGGGAGGATTGAATTGTCATAAAGAAGGATTTGGAGTGGAGGAAATAATTCTAGTGGTGGATGTTGGTGAAGAAGATACAACCACTGAAATAATACTACTTGAAGCAGCGCTAATAGTGTGAGGAGAAGAGATGTGAATTGATGAATAAGTCAGTTGATAATATGTAATGGAAGGAGGAATAAATGATGGAGTCTGAGGGGAAGAAGATGAAATAATCTCACTAGTGGATGATTAAGTCTTGGATATCGGATATTTTGTACGATAAGATTGAAGAGGAAACTCAAAAGGGATAATTTCGAGCTTTTCACTCTTAGAACGAGTTAATGCACCGATGCCTTGTAATATTGAAGTAACACTTCCTTCAGGGGTTTCAGAAAGCACATGCTTTTCTGCCAAAATAGAAAATTATTCCAATTTATTTATTAAGGTTTGTACTTTAGGTGATTCTGAGGTATAATCGAGGGAGAGTTATTTGGGAATGGAACTAGGAGACTTGGGATAAGATTGAACAACTTCTGATTTATGAATAGGGGATTTTGAATGAGGGCTAGAAGTGGTAGGAGATGTGGAGGGAGAATGACTCTTTATATGGTATTTGTTTTTTGGATTAATATTTTGTGCCATTCATAGTCTGATGGCCCTTATTCTAGGGCCAAAAATGTTGAGGCCCTGAAAATCAATGCAACAACATCGAGGAAAACCACCCGGTCATGGACTTGAAAATTGTCCCTTATCCGTTTGATATGGTGGCTCCGACTGGATTTATGGGACTAGATTCCAAATGAAATATAATTGGGTATATGGATGGTATTATAACTGACTTTAACTTGATAGATGGGAGTGATAAAAAACTTGAAGTAAATAAGTATACCTATCTATATTTATCCCGAGATTAATTATCTTTTTGTACTATTTAAAAAGATGATATTTTAGCGAATGCAAATAAATATTATACAAACGCTTAGATATATGAAAAAAATTTAAAATAATTGATTTAATTAAATAGTTAATTAAATCAATTGAATAAGCATATATCACATCTGTTTACTGCATGTATTGAATATGTATAAAAAGATGGCAATCGAACATGTTCAATAGTGAATTAATTCTTGATTGTTTTAAAAAGATACATATAACAAAACACCATAAGAAAAATCAAGTATTTCTCATTTGGAATAGAAAATTAACATAAAGATAAAAGTACCATGTATACGCTAACTCTGCTCATGTGAAAACAGTATTTGGGCCAACCTTTTCTATTAATACAACTTTAAGAGTACAAAAGTGTGACTTCTGTAAAGTCTTCCTTTCAAAATTTCAGGACCCCTTCTTAAAGACATGAAGGGTCTTATATAATAAAATATAAAGTTTAAAAATAGTGATTACAATAAAAGTTGAGGAGGTTTAAACAACTCTCCTTAAACTAAGTGAAAATAAAAACATAAACAAAATTTAGTGGGGTGACTTGCTTCAAGATTGTATTGTTGTCTCATCAACCATTCATTCCTTCAATTGAAGGATGTTGAGCATAGACTGAACCTCCTGAGGTTGGCATGGCCCGATGCGCAACTATCTAGAAAAAACCACATCTAAAAGTGGAGGCATCATATAGGAAGAAGTATATGTTAAACAATGCAACATGAGCTGTTGGAAATGTGGCTTAACCAAATATTTCCAATACTTTTCCCAGTCCATATTTTCCAAATTTCTGATGCTTTCCTCTTTTACCTTGGAGATTTCCTGCCATTGCCTTATCAAATCTTTAACAATAAGAAGAGAACCAGGAGGGTATCTATCAATAAGATTAGTAGTGATGAGATTTTGGCTGATTGTTTCAACCATGCTATTAGCCACATCTCTAGCTATGCAAATGGCCCTTTCAGCTTGTTTCAATTGTATGTCCCAATTAGTAAATAAATTTTTTTTTTTGGAATCCTCAATCCTGGGAAGATTAGCCTTACAACCATCAGTAGTTTCTTTCCAGGTGACATATTGTGAGACTTTGTCATCAATCTCATCGAAGTTGATTCTTTGGTCCGCTACTCGATTTATCAGTGAATCACTTTGCTCACATAATTCAATGATACTTGAAAAATTTTGGCAGAAAATAACATGTTATTGTGCCAACAGGGTATTCAATTCCAGTGCTTCCTTCCTAAATTCATCTATTTCCAAGTTGTATTTCAATTTATCAATAGTGAATCACAATAGATTAATTTGAGTATCCTTAGCACCAATTTTAGTTTGGTGTTGTAGCTTCAATTGATCAAGTCTCTTTTGGAGATGTGATACTTGTACTTGTATTTGATGGTTGACACTCTGCTTCTCTGCCTGTAATTCTTGTTCCGATTGAAGGATTTTTTCATCCTTTTCTTTGATTAACTATTGAACTTCAATGGCCTTATCTATAGTAGTTGATGCATAGGATCCTGCGAACTGGGTCAAACGAGTTACATCCTGAGAAGGATCTGCTTGTGAATCTTTCCAAACTACCTCCATAAGAAAATATCTTGGAACAAGGAGTTGAGATTGTTATGTTCTCCTCATTTTTCTTTGCCTGCTCATGACAGATTTATGCTTGGGACTGTAAAATATGTCTATAGGAGGAATTTATTCAATTTCCAATACAATTTCTGAAGTAGGGTAGGCCGGATGAAATCCACTTGTTCTATGCTAACTGACTTGTCAGTTGACCCAGAAGTAAATGTGTTCTGAATTTTTCTTTGAGGTGTTTGCACTCTTTTTTGGTCACCACTTCTTTTTCTCCTTGGAGTTGTTTAATAAACTCCTTCTAGACATCATTCAAGTTACTTGGAAACTCAAAATCCTTGTTTTGAATTTCGGCAGATTTATCCTCTTCAGTTTTTCTAAGGACTTTAGTATCCTTAGGTGTTTTTCCTTTTTCCTCTTCTTTTTGTGTGATGGGTTGGGATACCTCTAGCATATTTAAAGGACTGCCCTCCAAATTTTTGTTTCTATATTGCTTTAACTTTGACAACTGTTGTGGATTAAGGCATGATGTTGCTAACTTATGAACTATAGAATAAGTGTCATCTGGCTCAAACAAGTCATCAAAATCATATTATTCATGCACAGAAGGTATGATTTTTAATTGAGTGTTGAAATCATTAGAAACTTGATTCGGGTCATATTGTCTATTTGAAATTGTAAACAATTTCAAACATAAAATTTTATTGACCTCTAACCCTGCATGCTTATAGTTGTCTAGCACATAGACACCACAATGAATCAGAAAAGAGGGCCATGAAGCTTTCTTGGCTTCCTTCAAAAATTTATTTAATCCATTACCGACAGTTTGTTAAGCAATTTCTCTTGGAATAATCTTATCCAAAACACATAATGGTAAAACATGTGGCCAAGCTAAGCTTCTGAAGAATTTGACATAGGTAAACAATCCTTCACCGAACCATTTTCCAATGGGGGAGAAGTCAGTTTGACCTTCCTTAGATAACCTGGGGGTTTTTTCATTTAACACAACTTGAAATAAAGGGAGTATAACTCCATGGAAAATTTTATAAAAAATATTTTCATATTTTGACTCCCATAAAATTCTATGATAGACATGAATTGGGAGAGGGTCCTGGGTAGTCCATTTCTAGCCCATGGTTGGAAAATTTGAAGTAAACATATAGCTTCCATATTATAAGCGCTCATGTAAAATGGGGGAAAGATTTTTGATGAAATGGAATGATTATTTCTATATTCTAGAATCTGGGTGGCAATATTTTTGGATAAAATGTTTCCCTAGTCCATGATATAAGAATATGTGACTGCTTCCATTAGGGAACCCATTCAATTGAGAATTTAGTGGTATTGGGCTGACCAAAGAATCTAGACATCATTGCAACAACATAAAAATAGGGACTAGCAAGGGATTCAATAGAATACATACCCTTATCATCATTTTTATGTTTATTCGGGTTGCTCCTCCATTTCTTTATAGGATTTGACTTTAGCTCATTCTCCTTGGCGAAATGCGCCAGAAATGATTTGTCGTAGACCTTCTCCGGGTCTGGAATGTGATACATTGACTTCAAATATTCAACTTTAAAAGAACCTATCATTGTTCCTCTGCTCGTCAAGAAATTTTTTTCCCCAATATTGAGTTTTTCGATTATCCATCTTACCATATTAGTATAATTTAAACATTTTGGGCATGCAACAACCTAGTGAATAAAAGGGTTGGCAACTTCTTCTAAAGTAGCTTCTCAAGAGTCAGAAGCATCTGCAGTAGCTTTCCGTTCAACCCTATGGGGTTTATCATCTTCAAATAACTTATACATCGCTTCCCAAGAGGAATACCCCCTTTTTGACTCGCATGTCATGTCTGTGAATAGAGGAAGCATTTATTTTCTTCCACTAATAATAGTTGTAGGATTTGTGGGTTCCATAGGTTTCTTGGATTTCTTCACATATTTCGACATTTATAAAGAGCTCTGTTTATTTGGACTTGCCTACAAACAATGAATAATTATAAGCATAAAATGTGTAATTTTGATCTATATAAGAAATTACCATAATAATGGAAATAACGAGAAAATTAAACTTGGCACGTGGTTAATACATATATTCAATGATCTTGCAGTTAGATCATTTTTGGTAGCATGGGCTGTAAAAACCGTTTAAGTTATTACATTAATGGAAAGTATGGGTTGATGTGCCCGCAAAATCATTCCAGCATTTAGATGATATCTTTTCACATGGTAGATGTTATTCATGTGTGAACCTTTTTAGAATGCCGATCAACTACCTTTCACTGATTGCGATATCGCAATTGCAATTTCGGCGGAAATGAATAAAGGGCGAGAGTGGTCACGAAGCAAAAGTGTGATGCAATAGAGTATATTTCATCAAGGAAATGTAAAGGATGGTTTTAAGATTGCCGTGATAAAACTACAAAATGTGATTTGTGATTGACTACGTGGCGGAAGTGGGTCCCGCGGTTTCCTTCTCATGGAATTTTATTCAAGAAAATACCTTATTTCCTTTATTAAAGTTCTTTGTCATATTTTGCATCGAAATTTGTGTTGAGTGGCTTTTTAAGAGCCATATGTCTTTCATGTGATATTGTGATTGTGATTTCAATTTACTTAACATTCTCCGCTTAAGTGTCTTTTAAAAGAAAACTCAATGTTTTTTAACCCATTTCATTCATATTCCTATTTGAATTAATCTCTTAAAGGTTTTATTTGTTCTACTCTAAAATTTTTGAAAGGGTCCCCATTATTTTTCTAAGGTAACTATACAAAAATAATGGGGGTTTTTCAATAGCACAACACAACCTTATAGGTTGTGGAAGGCTAGTAGTAGCAACACTTCCATCTTTATAGTTGTGAGTGGTAGGCTTCCTTGTCACCATAATTTTTCTTTCAATTTTTCTTGCCAACCTGAATTCCTTCTCCATTGAATCAGGTTCCCAAAGGGGAAACTCATGTTGGATTTTATCCTTTAAATTACCTACGAAGGCATCAATCCTATGCTCCTCTAGAATATCATTTACCCTTATATTCAATTTTTGGAAGTCCTCAATGTGCTCCATCATTGAACCCTTTTGTTTGATATTAATCAATTGGCTAAATAAGGTGTTTCTATTTGTATCCTCATAATATTCTATCATTTCCTCCGTAAAAATAGACCTAGTGACAATTTTTTTATGAGAGAAAAGCCATTGATACCATACAACCTAAATGGGTTCTATATATAAAGTTTCAATGTGTAACTTTTGTGTGTTTTTGCACATTATGAAGATCAAAATATTGCTCCATCTGTAGTATTCATGTTACGATATCATTGCCATCAAACTTCCTCATATCGATCTTTGGAATATGGCAGGTCTTCAATAAAATTTTAGATTCTATGAAATCATGATTAACATTTCTTTTGTTCTCATCATGAGTTTCCTCTACTACCTTTTTTCCATTAGGAATCTTTTCTTGTAGCAACTTCGCCAAACCTTCCTTCAAACCTTCAAGTTTTTCTTCTATACCATTGATATTAGCTTCCATGCCATTCTTCAAACCATCCATGTATGATTTCAAACCATTCATATCACCTTTTAAATCATCCATGTCACCTCTTAGTTGATATTTGGTTGCTTTTGTGAGAGTGAAATTTGTTGCACTTGGTCCCATAATTTTGATATATCATGCTGCAATTATTCCTCTTCGTATGCCATAGTAAAGATTTATGAGGCATTAATGGGTGTGGAATTATTTTTGGGAGGAATTTTAGAACCTAATACTGATATCTATGCTTCAATTTTCTGATGGAATCACTTCAAACTGATTTTTCAAACAAAATTTATGCAATTTTAAAAAAATATGCACACATTTTTCTTGCTTTTGAGGAGCTTGATATTGAAACTAACGTAACTATGTGATTTCAGATCCCCAATATTTGAACTTCAGTCTTGTAGTAGCCCTCTATGTCTTATTTATAATTCCATAGGTCAGACCTAATTTGGATTCGTCAAGATAAATTTATGCTCAATCTCCCATGATGACCTGATTATAGACTGGTTCAGTAGAGAAAAATTGTACGGAGTGCCACGTGTCATTGTTTTGACCATTGGCCCTAAAATTTATACAAGAAAAACTAAAATATGTTCAATTTCTTCCACTTTTTACAGAATTCAAACCTAATGCTTGAAACGGATGTTATGACGATTTCCCTAGGTCACCTGTTTGAGATTGAATTTTGGAGCATGCAAAAACCTTAACTTCCCCCAATAATATCTCTAAAAATAAATCGAACCAAGATCTGAAATTCTTATATGACATTATTCAGGATTTCAACTTCTCCTAGGAAAATTTATAGCTTTTTAACCTTTGTATAAAAAAAGGTTATAGAAAAAATTCCAAGATGACCTGTTTTAAGATGTGAAACCCTAGAATCCAAAGCTCTAATACAAAATATTATGAAACTACCTCACAAAATAGAAGAAAAGATAAATCAAAGACTTAGAAATAAACCTCTTGGAGGAGGGAACCTCCTTTATATTACATAAATAAATAATTATTCTATGATATAAATGAAAAAACCTACCTTCTATATATAAGATTGTAAGGGGTCACAATATAACAATATGGGGACCACATGGGCACCACAATAACAATGATGGGGCTACATCTATGGGGCACAATAATAAAAATACAAGGACTACATGGGCACAAAAGTAAAAATAATGGGGCTAGACTAATAATAAAAATAAGGGGCTACGCTATTATTATAGGGACCTAATACCCAACATTCTCCTACTTGTTATTTTCTTTTCCACATAGGGCATCATAGGAGAGATTAGTAATTGGTTTAGCCCTACAATGCCCATTGTTTTTCTACACGAAGAAAACTTCTCAGTGCTCATGTAATTCTTCAATGCATCTACAAAATTCTTCAAATTGTCCACCTTTACTAGTAAAACCTTTTTTTCCTCAACCATATCCCTCACAAAGTGATACCGAACATAAATGTGCTTTTTCTTTGAATGATAAGCAAGGTTATTTGCCATGAAAATTTCAGTTTGGTTGTCACATTATATCCTTATAGCTTGTTGTACCAACTCCATACTTGAACACAATTTCCACAACCAAACTTCTTACTTACTTGCATGAGTGGTTTCCATTTGTTCAGCCTCTGTAGTTGAAAGAGCCACTACAAATTTCCTCTTACTCACCCAACTGACTGCTCCTCCAAATAGGTTAAACACATACCCACCTGTAGATCTTCTTTTATACAAATCTCTAACCCAGTCTACATCAACAAAGCCACAAATGTTTGAAACTCTATCCAATCCTAGTCTTCCTTGGTAGCACATACCATATTCACTAGTTCCATGCAAATACCTGAAAACCCACTTCACCATTGTCTAATACTCCTTCACTAGTTTTGACATAAACCTGCTCAATACTCCCACTGCATGTGGAATTTCTGGTCTAGTACAAACCATTGCATGCATCAGGCTACCGACTGCACTTGCATATGGAACATGGGACATGTCCTCTTCCTATTCTTGTGCCTTGGGACATTGTTAATAATATAACTTTACACCTACATGAAGAGAAACCTTCACTAGTTTTCTATCTTACATTTTAAACCTCTACAATATTTTCTCGACATACTTCCTCTAGTTTAACCAGAACTTCCTGTTTTCTTGATCTCATTTAATTTCCATGCCCAAAATATATTTTTCATCACCAAGATCTTTCATGTCAAATTTGGAGGACAATTGGGTCTTCAAATCCTAGATAATTTCTTTGTCATTTCCTGTCAGCAACATATCACCCACATACAATACCAAATAAATAACACAATAAAAAATTAATTTAAAATACACACAATGATCCACTTTTATTCTAGTGAAGCCAAGTCCTTGTATATATGTATCAAATTTATGATACCACATCCTTGGTGACTATTTTAACCCATATAGAGTCTTTTTTAACCCGCATACTAGTTCTTTCTTACCCTTCACTACAAAGCCTTCATGTTGCTTCATGTAGATCTCTTCTTCCAAATCCTCATGAAGAAATAATGTCTTGAAATCGAGATGTTCTACCTCAAAATAAAAAGTAGCAACAACATATAAAATTAATCTAATAGAAGCTAGCTTGGCAACAAGAGAAAAAATATGAGCAAGATTAGTTCTCGACACCTGGGAATAACCTTTTTCTACCAACCGAGTTTTTTAATTCTCCACATTGCCTTCTTCATTCATATTCTTCTTAAACACTTATTTTTTTCCAATGGGTTTCCTTTGGTTAGGGAACTCCACCAGCTCCCAAGCCTCATTTGTGTCCAAATATTCGATTTCATCAACCATGGCCTCTTTCCAGAGTTTTCCATCCTTTGAATCTAATGATTCCCTGACAGCTCTGGGATCATCATCAGTAATAGATAAATAAAAATTTGAATAGAAAGAAGATGGAATATACCTTTTTGGGTACCTTATCTCTCGAAATGATCTTCTCAAAGTTGGATTTTGTGGCTCTTCCTATTCTGATTCTTGTTATGTTGTAGAGTAAAATTATTCCTCCTTTAACTCAAACTCTATCTTCTCAAGTTCCTTTGGTAGGACTTCATGTTTAATAACATTTTCACCTCTCTAAAATCCACATCTCGACTGTACACAACCTTCCTTGTTGTTGGGTTCCAAATATTATAACATTCTAAACCATCCTTATACCCAATAAATATGCACCTTTCATATTTACTATCTAACTTAGTCATTTTATCCTTTGGAACATGTACATATGCATCATAACCAAATACCCTCAGATGTGAAAGATATGGTTTCTTACCAGTCCATACCTCATGCGGAGTCTTATTCTACAAAGCTGATGAAGGCGACCTGTTAACGAGGTAAAATGCAACCACCACTTCCTCTGCCTAGAATTCTTTTCCTAACCCAAAACCACTGAGCATGCTTCTTGCCTTTTCCATAAACGTCATGTTAATTATTTCTACAACTCCATTTTTTTGAGGTGTGTATGGATTATTCTTATATCGTGCTATACCACACTTCTTACAAAACTCTTCAAATTCCTTCTTGCAGAAATCTCCACCATTATTTTTCCGCAACACCTTTATCTTCTTCTCTCTATGGTTTTCCACCAGAGCCTTAAATTATTTAAACCTGTCAAAGAATTCATATTTATTCCTAAGGAAATATATATATGTATTCATTCTGACTTCATATATAAATAATACATAATACACAAACTTAACTAGTGATGGAATCGACACAGGTCTAAACACATCACTGTGCACAAGCTCTAATATCCCATTCACCCTCTTAGAACTAGAGGGGAAAATAACCCAATTATGCTTCCCATATACACAATGTTCACAGGTATCGAAATCCAGAGAGAAATTATACATTCTTTCTACCATAACATTTCCATGTAGTATTCAAAGGCCCGTCTCTCAAATATGTCCAAGTCTTTGATTCCATAGCATGGTATTTTCTCCATATTCCACAAGGTTTTCAACTCCACTTTAAGGAACCACAGAACTCTTGCACCCATCTATAATAGTGCTACCCAGAATCTTGTACAATGTTCCAATCCAAACTCCCCGCATTAATACTAGTGCTCCTCAAACCAAATTGCACGTATCCTTCTGGAATAATGCTTTTACACCTGCATCATCCATCTTTCTTATAGAAATCAGATTTTTGGCCAATGTAGGAATATGAAGAACACCAATAAGTGTTCTAATACCTCCACCTTGCAACTTCAGCTTGAATTTTTTGCATGCAAAATTTCTAGCCTTCATGTCATCCCCTAAGAATGCCACCACCATCATATTTATCATACTTGCAAAACCACTCCCTATGGGGAGTGAAGTGAAAGGATGCATCTGAGTCAATCAACTATGCCTCATGATCTACATGTGTACTTGAATAAAAATCCAAGTACACATCGCCACTTTCATCTTAGTTTTTTTTTCACTTCTATAGAAGGAGAATCAGAAAATCCATTCATTTATCAGGAGATTAAGATCTAAATTCCTTTTTGTAGTGCACTTCCTTTCCGCATTTCTAGCAGACCTTTACAAGATTTCCTTGAGATTTAGATATCTCTCTATATTTATATCTCCCACTCGAGGAATTATTTTTGTTTATGTTATGGGACCATCCTCGTACATACAAGACATCTCCATTCTATCTCTCCATATTTTTCTATCTCATCTCCTCTGACAACAAGGATGGGACTATTTCATCAAACTTCATGGTAGTTGTATTTCTACCTATTGCAACAACTAGATTATCCCACAAATCTGGTAGAGAACAAAAAAAACTGATGCACTTATCTTCATATAAAATTTTAATATCAACATATAAAAATTGTCTTACCACAATATTAATTGCATTTAGATGCTCTGTCACCAAGTCTCCATCCTTCATCCTCAGGTTATACAGCCTTTTCCATAGGAAATTTTGTTCACCAGAGAATTAGATTGGTATGAATTCTCTAACTTGTCCCACAAATACTTTGATATAGATGCCTTTTCTAGGTGGATATTGGTGGCCACCTACCTATTCAACGTAGTTAGTTTCATTAGTTTTCTTATTTACTATTTTTAGCAGTTTTCTGGGTCCTAAACTTTCAAATCCATTTTGAGGCCCTAAACAATGTTTTTTGGTCATGATTTCTCTAGTGGTTTGAATCAAATCGCATCAGTAGTTGTATTCCTTGGAGAGATATTTCCAACAAGATATCATACGCACCAAACATAGATAATATAACCAAGTTATGACCCTGGGAAGTAGGCTTCCCAACTAGCCCCAACGGGGACCATAAATGCTTGGTGTTACATCTCCTCGGGTTAGGGTTTTAATTGTTTAGGGTTTTCCCTTACTTTTCAATAATAAAAATGCCCTTGAGAATCAGTTTAACATAGTTAAGAGGCATGTAGCTACCACATCTATTCTCAGAGATAAGCTACGATCACCCGAGCTAGTTAATTTTCCATTTTGTCTGTAAGAATATTTCAGTATTTGATATTAATGAAGTGAAGTGTTATTCCTACTGCATCTCTACCTTTATGTTTTTTTTTTTCCTTTATTTTATTGTGTTCATGAATAAGTCCTTATCAGTGGTATCAGAGAATTCTGCTCTTTCTCTATCTTTATTTACATGTCCCCAATGAGGTTGGGGTATAAGGATTTAGGGCTCGATTTGGTTGAACCTTTGCAAGATCAGCCTCGTAAACCTCAATGACCTCCTATGGTAGATGAAAAGAAAGACAAGGGAACAATAGATCCTATCAAAATATTTCTCGAGGAGGCCCTCAAGAAACAAATGAGCGTGATGATGGAAATTTTTTCCCAAATCCTCCAATGACTACCCACCTGTTATCACTCTGTAATTTCAAGGCTGAAGAAAAAACCTCAGAGGTAACATCAAAACCACTTTGGAAGCTGGGATCTACACCTACCAACTTCAGAGAGGGATCTCTCTGTAAAATTTAGCTATGTTTTATGTTAATTTTAGGCTAGTTAATGGGATCAGAGTTTGTTTTTTCAATTGTTTTGATTGGAAAAAAAAGGGAAGGCCATTGGGAAATGGAGTCAGAACAACTAACTCGATTTACTTCAAACTTTAAAGGAGTTTCACAAGGCAAGATAGGTTGCACTAGTTGGATCTTTTAGAATGTAAATGATATGGAATAGAAGAAAAGAAAAGGTTCAGTAGAAACTAAGGAGAAATTAAGTATTACTTAATTTGACTTCAGAAGAAAACATAGAAATTACCTACAACCAGAAGAGGGTCCATATTTCAACAAATCCTATTCATCAGCATTCTGTAATGTAATTAAGCTTTTAAGAAATAACAACGAAATAAAACAATGAATTAATGCATGAATGAGAGAAAAACATAACCAATTTGTACACCACATGAATCATATGAATAATGTCTTGTATTACTGCAAAAGTTCACTTGAACTCAGTGAAAAAATTTACAATGAATGGTAGTCTTTATCATTACAAATCCCAACATCTATTACTTCAAATGATGAAGTATTATACAAATTCTTCACCAAATATCCTAAAACTGTGTTACACAAATAGAACTAAAATATAGGAAATTCAAAACTAATGAATCTACTTGCCACTATCTTTATGGATTTCTGGTGACAAAGAAGAGAAATTTTAATTTTATAGCAACTCTTATTTGATGAGGTGGCCTCCAAGTCACTAACTGTCTTTGAGCTTTTTCCTCTCGAATATATGAAACATAGGGTCTAGTTATCCCTTTTAATATCTCAATCCAAGATAGCTATGTAAAAAGTGAAAGAGTTTATTGTAGATGAATATTGTTTTGAGATGAAACTCTCTCATTTTCCCAAAATTCTGCTCCAGTTGTGCACAATATGCTCTACAAATAGATGTCTAAAACAAGATTTTTCACAGTCGGAACAATAGGTTGTGATGATGTGAATTTATCTCTCATGATATAATACTTGTGTGGAAAGTGAGATTGGTTTTTTTATTTTTTACTCTTAGGAACAGAAACCTCCTCCAATTTCTCAAGATTTGTCTCTGATTGGAAACAATATGCTTTGTAAAAAGATGGCTAAACAGGACATTTCTAGAAAATGTTCCTTCAAATATTATTTCAAATTTCCCAAACCATAATTTTTGTGAAAAAAGAGAGAGAGGTTTTTTCATATAAAGAAGTTAGAAACAAAAACCTCTTTCAGTTTACAAAAATTAATTTCCACTTATGTGGAAACGGTATTTTAAAATATTGACTAAAAATAGGAAAAATTGGGAAAATATGCCTACAATGATCTCTTTGAATCTCCCAAACCATAACATCTCTTAGAAAACCGTGGGAATTTTTTGTATATAAGGATGTTATCAACAAAAACCTCTTTCAGTTTTTGAAAATTCATTCTCAGTTGTTTGTAATCCATGTTTGAAATTATTGTGTTGTGTAGGGGAAAAAACATAGTTTTAACTGACCATGAAATGAACATATGACATGGAGGCGGGAGGTGACATGGAGGTGAGAAATGATGTGGAGGCACATGGTTAGAAGAAATATTTGACATGTGAGCATCAAAGGAAGGCACAGGAATGGGATGGTAAGTGGGAGCAGGATTAGGTAGGAGGAGATACGTGGCAGTAGTGGAGCGGAGGGGAGCACAGGGGGAGGAGAGCGAGAAAGGAGGGTGGTTAGGCAGATTTCAGAGGAGGGTTGAAGTGGTTTGCAGTATTGTGAGGGGGGGGGTGTGAAATACAGAGGGAGTGACACGTTGCGTGGGACTGGCAGGAGTAAAACCACTTTTCAGACCCCCCTGGTGGTAAAGGTAGGATGGTGAGGGGGGCTGAAAAGCATCTTGGGCCGTAGATCTGGTGGAGTGATAATCAGACCATTGATTGGAGTGCCTGACGTAACCAGAAATGGAAAGCTCATTTTTTCATCTTGCCAACTTTATAATAAAATTTTAACTATATTACCAAGGCCTTATTACAATTTATTTAATCACATTTAAATGGTGTGATTAATTTAAACTAAACATACTTAATTATCATCTAATTCTTCATTTCAGCTTGCAAGCATATTTTATTTTATTTTTCTTAAGGTTTTGACCTTTTTTTGGAAATAATTTACAATGTGGAATATAATTTACAACATATAAAACATAATAATCATCAACTATAGTTAAGTGACCCTATAAAAATTTATAGGATCCTAACACAACCAACGACACATCTTCATCAAACAGCCACTCTGGAGGCGCCACTCCTTTTATGGTACAAGTAAACTTTGACATTCCCATCTTTGAGGGCCAAATAGATGCAGACGACATAAATAGATGGCTGAATTTGTTGGAAAGGTATTTTTCGGTTCATGATTTCTGGATCGAGAAAATATTACCTTTGCACTCAAATCCAGCTGACATGTAAGAGATTGGTGGGAAACCTACTGTTAATAGAGGGATGTGGAACAACCCTCACTTTTTTTAGTTGCACCCACATGGAATTCGTTCTGAGATAGAATAAAGGAACAATATTTCCCCATGGGGAGCTATGAGGAGAAGTACGTCCAATGGACCATGTAGCGACAACAAAGGGATTAAGATGTGCATGAGCTGACGAATTTGTTCCATACCCTATGCATAAAGTTGGGTATTAAATATTCATAGAAACACTTGGTGCCTAAGTACCACAGTTTTTTGCACAGATACATTCAGGAGGAAATGGAGTTCCTCAACATTACCTCACTTGGAACGGCATATCGATATGCAGCCAAGAATGAGCATAAATTTAAGTAGAAAAAGCGAGTTTTTGGATCCGCGAATCCGAAGCCATGGAAAGGTGCCCCCAAACTGCAAAACAAGGGGCAAAGCCAAAGCGGGGTGACTCGGGACAATTTGTAGAATAAGCAAGCGAAGAAAAACAACACAAAGCCAAATAATGACATGAGGGAGTGGCGTGAATTTCATAACAGCTCCACTCACAACACAAGTGAGTGTTGGGCTAAACAATCGTTGGTGGTCTAGCTAAAGGCATCTAAATCAGATGCATGTTTTTATTCTGAGTTAGAACCGGACAAAGGGAATGAAAAAGGGAAAAAAATCATTGATTCAAAACCCAGTGCCACGATTGCCACCACCAAGATCCAGAAGGAGGAACCTAAAGATCCAAACAAGGGGGAGCGCCTATTCCATTCCTAGATGTGGGTGAAGGGTTCTCCACTACAATTCATTGTCCATAGTGAAAGCCAAAAGAACCTCAGTTCAACAGAGGTCATGAAGCTACTCGGCCTACCAACCAAAACACACCCGCATTCATATACCATCGAGTGGCTTCACCAAGGAAGAGATCTCCACATCAGCTAATAGTGTTTCCTACCCTACAACATCAAGCCCTTCATGGATGAGGTATTGTGTGATATTTATCCTATTGAAGTTTCTGATGTATTATTAGGCCAAACATACTTGTGGAAGTGACATGTTTTGTATGATTCTAGGCCTTGTTCTTTTATTATTACTTTGGGAAATAAGTTTTACAAGATACTAGAGGTAGTATCGCCTTCCGCCATCTCTTTGATTACTGCCAAGAAATGCAGTAAGATTATTTCCCAAACCAGGAAATTTATTTTCTTCAAAATTCGCCCACAGGTCAAGAAGAATATTGTGGTCGCAGCCTCCAAACAAGGCACCCCTATGTGGTAGTAGAAAATGGACAAAGTTGTGGAGGAATACCAGAACATTTTCTCCTCACCCACAGGGATTCATCTACACTGTCAGGTCAAGCACTCCATTGATCTGACCCCACGCACGTTGCTACCTAATGGGTCGATCTATCGATGCTCTGTTCTGTAGAATCATGAAATCAAGAGGCATATCCAAGAGCTATTGCAGAAAGGGCACATTAGGCCAAGCTCCTCGCCCTGTGGGAGCCCGACCATGTTGGTACAGAAGAAAGAAGGGACCTGGAGACTCTGTATTAACTATCGAGCGTTGAACAAGATCAAAGTCTATAATAGGTATCCAATCCCATGGATATATGACCTCCTGGACTACCTCATGGGGGCCAAATATTTCAGGAAGATCGACTTGAAGTCTGGGTATCACAGGCATCAATTGAACCCTGTGATGTGTGGAAGACTGCCTTCAAATCCAAGGAGGGCCTCTTCGAATGGTTGGTCATGCCTTTTAGGTTGATGAATGCTCCCACAAGCTTCATGCAGCTGATGGGAAACATATTGAGGCAATTCATCAACTCATTTTTCGTGGTGTACTTGGATGACATCCTAACCTTCAGCTATACTTGGGAAGAGTACCTCCACCACATCCGACAGGTCCTCCAAACACTGCAGCAACACAATTTTTGTGCCAATTTGGAGAAGTGAACTTTTGGCATGACCCAGGTTTAGTATCTGGGATACATTATTGATGAGAAGGGGGTGCATGTGGATCTAGCTAAGATCCAAGTCATTCAAAATTGGCCAGCCCCAACTACTCTAACAGAGTTTTGTAGTTTTCTGGGTCTTGCCAATTTCTACCGCAGGTTTTTGTTGGGATTCTCTCATATCACTTGGCCCTTGAGTCAAGTCACCAAGGGAGAGCGAAAGAAAAATTATTTTGGTCTAAATCTCAACACAAGGTATTTGTAGTGTTGAAACACTGCTTCTGTTCTACACGAGTGCTCACACTACCTGACTTGCAACAACCATTTGAGATTAAGACAAATGCCTCTGACTATGCTATTAGGGAAGTTATTACTCAACAGGGGCATCCAGTGGCATACCATAGTGAGACACTTTCTGACATAGTCCTAAATTATCCCACTTATGAAAAACAGATGTATTCCATTGTGCAGGCTTGCCAACAATGGAAGCATTACATTTTAGGGAAGGAACTGGTCATCCACACAGACCATTGACCTCTACAGTTCATACAAACATAAGGAAAGTTGCAAAATTATTGCCATCAAAAGTGATCCACATACCTACAAAATTTTCATTTGAACATCAAGTAAAAAAAGGGAAGCACAAATAATGTTTCAGAGTGCCTCAGTTGACCACCGATCGTGGCGCTAAACACCATGCTCAAATCTTGTGGGCACGAGACTTCCGATTGACCGTTTATTTACAGAAGCGATACAGAATTTAGCCACACATACAAGACACTCTTGGAGGGTAAGCAAGTTATAAAATTTCACCTCCAGGATGCACTACTATGTCACCTAACAAACCTTTGTGTTCCTTCAAGCAAGCGTGCCAAGATGATTTTGGAAGCGCACTAAATTTGTGTCGTTGTGGATTTTTGGGTTGAGAAAACAATGGCAGTATTGTAGAAGTATTTTTATTGGTAGAGCCTTCGACATGATGTCAGGAACTACATCAAATCCTGCACTGTCTGTGCCATTTCCAAGCTAACCATCGAGAAGAAAGGCCTATATACTCCGATGCCTACCCCTATTCAAAATTTGGAATCCATCTCCATGGATTACATGTTGGGCCTTACTTCTACTAAGAATGACAATGACTGTGCTTTTGTGGTCATCGACAGATTATTGAATATGGCCATTATGGTGGCTAACAAGAAGAATATCACAACAAAAGTCACTACTAAAATATTGTTTGAACGAGTGTGGGTACACTTTAGGATCCCACAGTTTATCTTCTCAGATCGGGACATAAGGTTCCTTAGTACATTTTGGTCGAGTGTCTAGTCGATGTTGTACATAAAACTCACCAAGTCCACAAATTTCCATCCCCAAACCGATGGACAGACAGAGCTCGTGAATAGGATGATCATACGCATTTTGCACATGTACAACATCAAGCATCCATGCACATGGGATGAGAGCCTTCCCTATGTACACCATAGCTATAACTAGGCCTCCACAGCTCAAAAGGCCACAACCCCTTTCATGTGGGCTTGGGATTCTAGCCACTATGTCCCATTGAAGTAGCCATGCCATTTGCGGCTACTCAGGTAGATTCGTCACATGTCCAGTCTAAAGTTGCTAAGGTGAAAAAATTCATTGATCACATTCATCACATCCACTAACATGTTCATGACATATTGGATAGAGCTAAGTACAAGTAGCGACATGATCAACATCAGGTGAAACACAACTTCTAGGTGGGCGACAAAGTGTGGCTACATTTTCATAAGGAATGTCTCACTACACCCCACCACCAGCCTTTAACCCTTTGATATGGGCCATACACCATCACCAAGGCTGTAGGGGATAATGACTTTGAGCTCAGTATTCCATGATTCCTTGGTTTGCATCCAGTGTTCAATATGGACCTCCTTCGGCCCTACTTTCCACCTCTACTAGACACATCGTACATGGATGAACAACTCATATGAACAGAGTTAAACCCAAACTTCATGGAAAAAGACACAATTGATCGTATTATGGACACACATATCAAGAACACCCACTAGTAGAGGATCTAGCTATACCAAGTGTTATTGCCTAAATCTACCTCAGGCTGAAAGAAGGCAGAATTCAGGGTAACATCAAACCACGCTCAGTCTAGTAGCTAGCCCTACCAGAACAGGAGAGGGCTCTCTCCAGGTCAATCTCAGGAAAAATGTATCAATAGGGCTTGAGATGACTGAAACAAAACTAATTTTAGGCTAGGTATATAAGTGCAAGGATTTGATTTTGATTTTGGGGGTTTTTGAAAGGCAGTTTTGGGTGCGGGGATAAGGCCTAGTTTTTGCAGAGTTCTGATTGGGGCAAGGAAGGAAATGGTTTTGATGCTTTGATTTGAATGGATGGAGGGTTTATACTACTGAGGAGTTGAATAGGGCGAGAGATCTCAAGGATCCTCTTCAAATAGATGAAAACATGTAAAACTAAACAAAACCAAAGGCAGAGCAAAGCAAGCTACTGAATTCCACCTTTAACACTGATTTGTTTAATTTAAGAAGAACAGAGAAGGGAAAGGATACACATAAACATCAATGAACTTACAAATACATAAAGAAGAACACCATAAAAACACAGAGCCACAAGGATCTCAAAATTTACTGCAAACCCTGGTCTTTCCTTTGCCAAAAATGTAGAAATGGATGTACAATGAAGTGCCAAGCAATCCCAAGTGTCCAAACCTGAAAATGACTCAGAAAATACATGATATAGACAATCCTAACCCATTCTCATGCCTCTAGGGGTAAAGCTCATAATTCTATGAGTTGTTGCAACCATATCTAAACTAGGAACTGAATAATAGACAATGAAACAACTTTCCTCTATATGTTAGGAAACTGATTCATTCACTTACATTTCACCTTTTGGTGAATGAATTTTCTAGAACGAGTAAAAATGTGCCAAAATTACATCATGGTCATGAATTTACATCAAGGTACATCAAAAATTACAGGAAAAAGTGAAACTGGCCCAAACTAGGCGAAATTCTGAGCTGCTGAGTGAAAAATAGGCCAAAATTCTCTATGCGTTGCACCCAAAATCTCTATGCATAGCACAACTTTGGAGCTGATTTTGAGGCCCTTCCCGAAGTCCAAATTGAGCTTATGATAGCTCGTTGGAAAGCCCTGCCTATCTACTTTCCAACCCAAGTAGAATTTCTAGATTTGGATGTCATTTTCCCCTCCAAAACTTCAATCTCCCAAGACTGGTTCCTGTGTGTGCAAAAAGCGGCAGAAAGGCCATTTTCAAGGTGTTTTTGACCCTTTAGGCAACCCAGAACTTGATGAAATTCTTAGGCCATTCCTGAGCATGCATAAATTTTCATAAAAAATTCAAAAATGCAAATTTTTCCTCCAGAGGATCTCTCAATCGTAAGTGCGCGCAAGGTGGCACTACGCATCGGGCAGGAAAATCTGTTTTGTGACCAAAAAATTCAAAAATGACAAAATTTTCTCCAAATTCCTTGAAATTTGGGCTGGAGGTCCCTCATCAAGCACTATGCTCAGCCAATGAAGCTTCAGCCAAGATTATGTCTTTTCACGCCTCCTTGATGCCTTCTTCATCTATGTTGCCTGAGGTGAATATGAAGAATTTGGTGTCTTTGTCCTGATTACCAAATGTGTCAAAGTCAATATGGTACTATGGGAAATAGGGCAGCGAGGATAATTGGGTTTAATCAAGTGATATTTGATAATGTAGGGATAAGTGATGGTCACTTGATTGTTTAGGAACTTGGGGTTTGTGAATTTTTCACAGATGAAATGGGAAAGGGAGAGTGATAGGAAATGAAGTAGTTTTAGGGATAGGGATAGTGGGGCTTAGGAATGAGTGACTTGTGATAGGAGGGAATAGACTGTAGTAATGAGATCATGGGAGATGGGAAAACAAGGTGGGGAGTGGCACAAAACTGTTTTAAAACTTCAACACAAAACCCTAAGGAGCAATTCTCCAATCAAAATTACAGCGTTTAGTTTTTGACGTTCAACTCTCATATCCAATCTCCATCCACACCAAACATGGGTTAATAGCAATGACAAAGTCGCACAAACTTACTTGAAACATAAAAGATTGAGTCAAGTTGAATTTTTGTGGAACAGTGGCAAAAATTTGGTGTTCTGGCCCTGTGCGCCGTGCGCACAACCCAATGCGCCGCGCAGGTTGTATGCACCGCGCACATTTAATTTTACACTATGGTAATTGGCTCTATGCGCCGCGACTTGCCTATGCACCGTGACCACTTCCCAACGTGCCACGACTGTAATTTCATCAACAGTTCGGCCTCCAAAACACAGTTTCGCCCTCCAACTGATTTCTCCATGATTTCTCTTGGCTCCTAGCTGACTTTTCTATGCCAATGAATTATGAAACAATGAAAATATATTTCATGGCATGGACTTAGATTTTTTATTTATAAAACCCACTATTTGAAAACTTTGGCACTTTTACATAACTCTGTTTTGCTTGTTTCCTTTGATTTTTTGCTGAATGATGAATCTTTTGTCGATTTTTTGCAGGGATAGCTAACATGGAATTTGGCAAGGGAGACCAAGGCTACGCCTGAAGAATTTCACAACTGAAAATACTTTGAAAATTACATGGCATTTATTACAAAAGACAAAATTGACGACTTTTCTTCAAAACAGAGTTTTGAAGAAAAGTCATTATCTTACATTATGACGATGAAATTTTGAAATGAATGCTTATTTTGAACCTCCCTCTGGCTTGCTGCCATTATTGGACACTTTGAAGACAAAATTTGCGAAACCCTAGACCTAATGACTAAAATGACTCTTTGTTGACCAAGAGACCAAACAGGACTGTAAATGACTGTAAAATTGATGTTGATGAACTTTGATGAATAGACCTGAGCCAGTAGGTACGAGGCATGATGGGTATGAGTGACACGACCCTTCCGTCAAATAATCCATGCCCCCTAACGGAATGCAAATTACTGAACTGAGCGAGACACCTAAAATGAAATGCAATAAGAGAAATGATCTCTGATGGGGGGATGAAAAGACCGACTCTAACATTGGCTCCAATGGGGATGGTAGCTCCTGGGAGGTGCCAAGAACTACAGATCTCTGGGAGAGCAGACAGTGCCTTCGTCCATTGGGCTATGGAGTCAAAACACTAAAATTGACATTATGCAAACTGACTCTGACTCAAGGCTAAAACTGAAAACCATACTAAAACCAAACCGAGTTAAAACATGACTAAAACATAACTGACAAACTGGAAAGATTCTCATAATTGAGCTTATTCATCAAACCTACTCTAATTGATATTCTCACCACCTGATCAAGTGAAATGGAACAACCAATGCAACCATGTAAGCATCCTGGCTGCTATTTGATTTCTTCCCAAATGCTATCTGATACGCAGGAAAAGGGAAGAATCGAAAGGCAACTCCCATGGAAACTTGGAATCAAGTTGACTGCTGATAAACTTGCAAAGCATGAATTGACTGGATGACTTAAAGGAAACTGCGAAAGGATCTTCATAAACATAGATATTAATTTCCATTAACACATTACTGCTCTGGTCCAAGTAATCTTCATAGCTGGATATTAAGATTTTCCTCAGATCTGTGTTGTCTTTCTCTGGTAACTGCAGCAAGCTGTCAAAAGGATCCTGAAATTCGTGAATAACCAAACTCTATTGATGATTCCAAACAGAACAAAAGTCTCCTTTATCAATCTCCTCATATGACTGCAAAACTTGATATGGGCTTTGTAACGAAAAATCTGTTGAACAAGACAATGAAGTCGAATTTTGAACAAGATTATTATCAACATTCTTTTCTAACACATGATTAGCCAATGGAGAAGAACTTTTACAGCAAACATCATCCAACACACGAGCAATAGGATCATCAAAAACTTGAGAAGACTGTTGCGATGCATCCATTGAAACTGTATGACATCCTACTAGCTGTTCACCTTTTCCTTTAGAGATATTACGAAGATTATTCTTTATAAACTGAAATGCTTCGAAACAAAAGGGTACAGAATTCTCTTGCATCGTTAAATCATGTATTTCGGCTTCCATGCCTTCATCTGTAATCTGACCTTCAATTGCATTTGGTGGCTGCAAATCCAGAGCTAGGGAGGGTTTTGTATCAGAAATGATTTCAATAGTCGTTTCCGAGGAAGATTTCTCATTAACAGTTTGCTCAAGAATTTCACTATCAGTCTCATCCTTAACATTAAAACTGAGAGATTGTTGATTTCCTACAGGTTGCTCATTTGAAGATTTACTATGCAATTTACCCTTCAAAAACTGGAATGATTCAAAACAAAATGGTACGGAGTCATCTTGTATCATTTTATCATATGTGCCAGCTTCCAAGTCTTCATCTGCAACTGGACAATCAATGGCTTTCAGGGGCTGCAAATCTGAATATGGGAAGTCTTGAACAAGGTTTTCATTGCCCTCAAGATGATCCAAATCAAGACTTGTCGACAGTTGATTTCGAATTTCATGAAAGTTGTCTCTGATGAACTGAAACGAATCAAAGCAAAAAGGAAAAGATCCTTCACTTACTTCAAAATTTGCTGCACTTTCCTCGCCATTGTCATAGCTGATATGCATTGGTTGATCACTGTAGTCAAGCTGCTGAAAGTGAACTTCCTCCTTCCACAAACTAGCTGCTGATTTGTCTGCAAGATTAGCTTCTGTTTGGAGAACATAATCGTCATCATACTGATCAAACTGAGGCAAATCATCAGTATAAAACACATCATCAAGCATACATGTCAAATCAACAGATTTCTCTTCTCCAATATGATCTACAAAACAATCATTATCAGATCTATGACAGCTGGGATAAGAAACAAAATGTTTTGGATCAGCCACTTGTTCTTGAACGTCATTTTCATTTTTTGCAGTCATTTTCCACACCATCTCTTCTACTGCGTTTACCAAAAGGTCAAGCTTTTCCTCTGAAGGTGTCAATTTCTCCGGATCCATGTTTTTCATCTCTTCTTCCTTCAACCTTGCCCTTCGAATCAGAAAATGAGCCTCTACATTTACTGCACTGTTCTGCATTTCTACAAGTGTTGCAACATTCCTTTCTCTCAGCTGAAACTCCATTTCTGGATCAAAGGCACCCAGGTATTGCAAGAGAGAAGAACTAGGAGGAGGTCTAATATCGACAGGTATCGAATAATAGACTCGATTGAATCTAGCAGAAAACTGTTGTACTTTCTCCCCTGACTGTCTTTTCAGCTGGGCATACTCGTCTAAAATAAGGAAAGGGTTCTGTCCGATCATCCACTTTTCAAGGAAAACTTTGACGAAATGTTGGAAATTTGAGATGCTCACATCAAGCAGGGCTTTGAACCAACTCTTGACTTTGCCTTGCAAAGAAAGAGCAAAAAGTCTAATACTAACATCCTCTTCATCAACTTAAAAAAGGTCTAAGAAAGTCTCAACATTCTGCACATGTTGCTCAGCGTTGACATTGTTACATTCACCGTCAAATCTCAGCAAATATAGGTAATAATTTGCAGGGAAAGCATGGAGAAGAGAAGGTAAAACAAGAGGTTTATACCTATCTGGGAATATAAAAGGTGTAGGAGTATATACAAGAGCTACGGGATCAGTTTTGTTCTCTTTAGACTCATCACTCTAAAGAGAGTCATCATATGATGTGGTAAAAGTAAGGAGGCCAGGATCAAAGGGAAACTCAGTATTTACACTTTTTGAATAGGTGGAGTGAATATTTTGATCACCTTTATCATAAAACAAATTCTGAAAAACTTTCAGGACAGCTTCAAGAACAGCAAAGAAGTAATTTACAAGAAAGCAGACTAGATCCTGAATACCATTCCACTTTGGATACCTGAACTTTGTGTAAGATCCTTCCATTTTCTCAGAGAAAGAGTTAGTCCTCCAGTGGAGTATCTACATTGAGTTGGAGTCACCAGGTGAATGATCTCAGCCTTGCGGTGTCTGATCGTTGTCCACCATCAACCATCAGATCTGAACTTGATTAGATCTTATTGAGGAAACTAGATGTTCAGTTCATAAACTAGACCGGAGATTGACTGAAGCAACATTTATCTACTTTCGCTAATGCAAAGCAAAAGCGTTTCGAAAGCTACCTGGCTAACTTCAGGCTCCATCTGTAGTTTATAAATCAGACAACAAACTTTTGTCTCCCCAGTCTGGTCACCACTATGTTATTGCCTAAATCTACCTCAGGCTGAAAGAAGGTAGAATTCAGGGTAACATCAAACCACACTCAGTTTGGTAGCTAGCCCTACTAGAACAGGAGAGGGCTCTCTCTGGGTCAATCTCAGGAAAAATGTATCAATAGGGCTTGAGATGACTGAAAAAAAACTAATTTTAGGCTAGGTATATAAGTGCAAGGATTTGATTTTGATTTTGGGGGTTTTTGTTGGAATCAAGGGAAAGGCAGTTTTGGGTGCGGGGATAAGGCCTAGTTTTTGCAGAGTTCCGATTGGGGCAAGGAAGGAAATGGTTTTGATGCTTTTATTTGAATGGATGGAGGGTTTAGACTACTGAGGAGTGGAAGAGGGCGAGAGATCTCAAGGATCCTCTTCAAACATATGAAAACATGTAAAACTAAACAAAACCAAAGGCAGAGCAAAGCAAGCTACTGAACACTGATTTGTTTAATTTAAGAAGAACAGAGAAGGGAAAGGATACACATAAACATCAGTGAACTCAAAAATACATAAAGAAGAACACCATCAAAACACATAGCCACAAGGATCCCAAAAAGTATTGCAAACCCTGGTCTTTCCTTTGCCAAAAATGTAGAAATGGATGTACAATGAAGTGCCAAGCAATCCCAAGTGTCCAACCCTAAAAATGACTCAGAAAATACATGATATAGACAAGCCTAACCCATTCCCATGCCTCTTGGGGTCGAGCTCATCATTCTAGGAGCTGTTTCAACCATATCTAAACTAGGAACTGAATAATAGGCAATGAAACAACTTGCCTCTATATGCTAGGAAATTGATTCATTCACTTACATTTCACCTTTTGGTGAATGAGTCTTCTAGAACGAGTAAAAATGTGCCAAAATTACATCATGGTTATGAATTTACATCAAGGTACATCAAAAATTACATGAAAAAGTGAAACTGGCCCAAACTAGGCGAAATTCTGAGTTGCTGAGTGAAAAATAGGCCAAAATTCTCTATGCGCCGCACCCAAAATCTCTATGTGTAGCACAACTTTGGAGCTGATTTTGAGGCCGTTCCTGAAGTCAAAATTGAGCTTATGATAGTTTGTTGGAAATCCCTGCCTGTCAACTTTCCAACCAAAGTGGAATTTCTAGATTTGGATGTCATTTGCCCCTCCAAAACTTCAATCTCCCAAGACTGGTTCCTGTGTGTGCAAAAAGTGGCAGAAAGGCCATTTTCAAGGTGTTTTTGACCCTTTAGGCAACCCAGAACTTGATGAAATTCTTAGGCCATTCCTGAGCATGCATAATTTTTCATAAAAAATCCAAAAATGCAAAGTTTTCCTCCAGAGGATCTCTCAATCGTAAGCGCACGCAAGGTGGTGCTACGCGTCGGGCAGCAAAATCTGTTTTGTGACCAAAAAATTCAAAAATGACAAAATTTTCTCCAAATTCCTTGAAATTTGGGCTGGAGGTCCCTCATCAAGCACTATGCTCAGCCAACGAAGCTTCAGCCAATATTATGTCTTTTCACGCCTCCTCGATGCCTTCTTCATCTATGTTGCCTGAGGTGAATATGAAGAATTTGGTGTCTTTGTCCCGATTACCAGATGTGTCAAAGTCAATATGGGACTATGGGAAATAGGGCAACGCAGATAATTGGGTTTAATCAAGTGAGATTTTATAATTTAGGGATAAGGGATGGTCACTTGATTGTTTGGGAACTTGGGGTTTGTGAGTTTTTCACAAATGAAATGGGAAAGGGAGAGTGATAGGAAATGAAGTAGTTTTAGGGATAGGGATAGTGGGGCTTAGGAATGAGTGACTTGGGATAGGAGGGAATAGACTGTAGTAATGAGATCATGGGAGATGGGCAAACAAGGTGGGGAGTGGCACAAAATGGTTTTAAAACTTCAACACAAAACCCTAAGGAGCAATTCTCCAATCAAAATGACATCGTTTAGTTTTTGACATTTAACTCTCATATCCAATCTCCAGCCACACCAAACATGGGTTAATAGCAATGAAAAAGTCGCACAAACTTACTTGAAACACAAAATATTGAGTCAAGTTGAATTTTTGTGGAACAGTGGCGAAAATTTGGTGTTCCGAACCTGTGCGCCGCGTAGGCTGTATGCGTCGCGCACGTTCAATTTTACACTGTGGTAATTGGCTCTGTGCACTGTGACTTGCCTATGTGTCGCAACCACTTCCCAATGTGCCGCGACTGTAATTTCATCAACAGTTCGGCCTCCAAAACACAGTTTCGCCCTGCAACTAATTTCTCCATGATTTCTCTTGGCTCATAGCTGACTTTTGCTATGCCAATGAATTGTGAAACAATGAAAATATCTTTCATGTCATGGACTTCTATTTTTTATTTAGAAAACCCACTGTTTGAAAAATTTGGCACTTTTACATAACTCTGTTTTGCTTGCTTCCTTTGATTTTTGGCCGAATGATGAATCTTTTGTCGATTTTTTGCAGGGATAGCTGAAATGGAATTTGGCAAGGGAGACCAGGGCTGCGCCTGAAGAATTTCACAACTAAAAAGACTTTGAAAATTACATGGCATTTATTACAAAAGACAAAATTGACGACTTTTCTTCAAAACAGAGTTTTGAAGAAAAGTCATTATCTTACATTATGACGATGAAATTTTGAAATCAAAACTTATTTTGAACCTCCCTCTGGCCTGCTGGCATTATTGGACACTTTGAAGACAAAATTTGTGAAACCCTAGACCTAATGACTTAAATGACTCTTTGCTGACCAAGAGACCAAACAGGACTTTAAATGATTGTAAAATTGATTTTGATGAACTTTGATGAACAGACCTGAGCCAGCAGGTACAAGGCATGAGGGGTATGAGTGACAAGGCCCTTCCGTTAGATAATCCATGCCCCCTAACAGAATGCAAATGAATGAACTAAGCGAGACACCTAAAATGAAGTGCAATAAGAGAAATGATCTCTGACAGAGGGATGAAAATACCAGCTCTAACACCAAGTTGTCAAAGTAGGCCAACTCCTTCACCAGGGAAAGTGGTTCACCAAGGAACAAGTTGAACATAAATTTCCCCACCTCATTGGAGGCTCTACACGCAATGGGGACCATTTCTTCCTAAGGGGGGAGGAATGATCTAGGTGGATATTGGTGGCCACCTGCCTATTCCACCTACTCAGTTTCATCAGTTTTCTTATTTACTATTTTTAGCATTTTTTCGGGTCCTGAACTTCCAGAGCCATTTTGAGGCCCTATGCGACATTTTTTAGGCATTATTGCTTCAGAAATTTGAAAAAAATCATGTCAAAAATTGTAGTCCTCAGAGAGATATTTACAATGAGGTATCATACCCGCCAAACAAAGATAATATGACCAAGTTACAACCCCAGGAAGTTGGCTTCCCAACTAACCCCAATGGGGCCCATAAACTCTTCGTGTTAAATCTCCTAGGATTAGGGTTTTGGTTGTTAGGGTTTTATCTTATTTTTATATAATAAAAAGGCCCTTGAGACTCATTGTAACATATTTCAGAGACATGTAGCCACCTCATCTCTTCTCAAAGATAAGCTACCATTGCCCGAGCTAGTTTATTTTCCATTTTGTCTGTACGAATTTTTCAGTATTTGATATTAATGAAGTGAAGTTTTATTCCTATTTAATCTCTAAATTTATGTTTATTTCTGTAATTTATTGTGTTCCTGCATAATTACAGATCACTTCCCTTCATACATTCAACAATACTAAATCTAAGATACACAATTGTATTGTGCTCTTTGCTTTTGATCCAACTTCTCCTAGTATTATGCTGACATTTTCGTTGGTTTAGTACCTGGATCTACCACGATCCATTGATATCTATCCACTAGTAGATCCTCCATCTTGAACTTCCACAACTCAAAACTCTGACCATTAAATTTCTCGATCTCTATCTTTCCACTTCTCACCATATTCTTTCACCTCAAGAATTGATCCCACAAATCTCCCACTTAAAACAGTCTACCACAATCTCGAGAAAAACCATTCAACTTCAAAGGTGTCCGCTTGAAGCTGAAACAACTTTGATAGCAACTATATGTTTTAACATTATACAGAAATTACCTTCAAAAGAATTATTAAAATAGAAAAATTTTAAAATGGCAAGAACATAAAACAAATATACACAGAGATTTTCCCTTGGATCCCGAAACTGGGACTACCATATTTTTTTTCATTATATTCCTTTCAATGTTACAATACTTGTATATACATGTTGAAGCATTCATAAACCCCAATCCATTAACCTTGGATTAGAACATAACTGTAGTTCCCTTGACTGGATCTACAAAATACCATGCGAAGAAACCCATCACGCCCAAAACCATGTGAAAAACCCATGCACAAAACCATAGGTAGGTCCGTAGGGTCTAAAATAAAATTCCCACAACGTTGCCCTGGACCCCATGCAAGCCCCCCTGGAAACCCCCTGACAAGGGGGGTAGCACACCCGACACAACGAACATGGGGGGCTAAACCTCCCTCTATGACCCCCCTGCACATGTGATTAGTTGTGGCAAGAATATAACACACCCAACATTATTGAGGCCTATATTTTCTTCATTTTCCTCTATTTTTCCTTTTATTTTCCTCTCATGAAAACCTGTGACCTTTCATATCCATTTTCTCATATTTTCCTTTATTTCCATAAATAAATTTCAATAAATGTCTTTTTTTCTTTCCAAAACTTTTACTAATGCCTTTGCCAATTTTCTTTAGCCATAACAAACAACAAGTGACACCCACTAGGAAGTTTTTCCCAACATTTAGCTTGGAATACGTCTCCGATGACCTTGGTCTTATTTTTCATTTATTAACTTTATTACATGAACTTTTAACCCGGGGCTGTTACAAACCCCTCCCCCTAGGGGGAACACCATCCTTGGTGTTCTGTGACAACTCTAACCAACAAGACAACTGAAAAACAAAACATATTTCCCATGGGTATTTATAATTTACCTCGATGCAGTATTTACAATGAACAACCTACTGAAAATAAAAACCAACATTACAACCATACTACTTATTAGATCTTTATAACACAACTCATTGTGGTATTTACATCCATATATATATATACCAAAAATCCTTTTTCGCAACGAATAAAAAATGAAGGTTACATAACCTGCATCTCATCAGTAATCTCCCATGTAGCTTCATCAGCCGTAAAGTGCTTCTATTACACTTTAACTTACTCGATTTCTTGGTTCCAGAGCATGATTTATTTCGGCTACAATATGCACTAAGGTTCCAGCTGGAATTATCCTTTAGGTTCCACCTGAAATATAAACCAATCAATCACATGATCAACATGCTTCACATATATTTTAATCAATTAAACATGGAAAACATCACGAAGTTTCATTGCTGGAGGAAAATCAAGTCTATAGGTCACTGGTCCAATCCTCTCAAGGATATCGAAAGGCTTGCAATACTAAGGTGCCAACTTGGAACATGACTCAATCCTCGAGGAGCTCTTCTTGCTCTTGATGCATAGGTACACATGCTCCCCAACTTGAAACTCCTTCATCACCTTGTTTTAATATGCATAATTATTCTTCTTGTTTTGTGTTGCGTTTAGATTCTTCTTTATAACCTTCATTTCATATTCCATTTTTTCCAACATGTCTGTTCCAATAAATATCATGTTCACTAGATCACTCCAGCTAATAGGAGTGTTACAATTCTGCCCATAAAGATCCTTAAACAAATTCATCCTCAAGTATTCATGATATCCATTATTGTAAGTAAACTCTATTAGAAAATTATATATTACAAATCAATGCAACACATAAAATATGCGGAAAACACAAGCACACAAAACACATAAAACCAGAGAGACACATATATATGTGGTTCACCCCGTTTGGGCTACGTCCACCTTGAACAACCAGTCCTCTATTTCTATTTTCCAACAAAATGAAGAGACACAACCTACAACAGATCCGATGTAATATCCTCTGTTCTCTCTCACAGTCTCACTATCTATTTCTTGCTTTGATAAATACACATGCAATACATAGCCGCAATATAATACCCTCATGCAAGCGAGGGGTTGCCTTCTAGGGAAAAAAACCCTAAACTAAACATAAATTCTACCGTCAGATCATACGCCTAATGAACGACCCAGATTGACTAGAAATTACTATACTTTTACAAGGCAATTTTACATATGTTTTTAGCTTCGAGGGTGCTGCCCCCAAAACCCCTCGCCAGGTGGGGGCTCCATAAAGTCATAGCCGCCCCCTAGACCCCCTAGGAAGCATTTAATTATGGGCAGCATTTTTGCCCCATTAAGGTACAGGGGTCCAACGTTGTGATACAAAATAAACAAGATAATCAGGCTCCACACCCAACAATATCCCACTTGGAGACTGATTGTAGCAACTCCACTGCTGCTTCATTTGCTTGACAATGACTCCACTTTGGACCTGACTGTATCTCATCTTCATCATCATACTTGAAGACCAATTGAAATTGAGCATATTCTCAGTTTCTCCATGGTTACAACTTTTGTTAGCATATCTGCAGGATTCTGGCTAGTGTGTATCTTTTCCATCTTCAACTATCCATCTTCCAACACTAACCATATGAAATGGTACTTGAGTTGTATGTGTTCAGTCCTGGAATGAAATGTTTAGTTCTTTACAAGATGAATGGCACTTTGGATATCACTGTATAACATGCCCATATCATGCTTCTTACCCAATTAATCCATAAACCTTTGTAACCAAATCATTTCCTTACTAGCCTCTAAACTAGAAACATACTCTGCTTCTATTGTTGAAAGTGCAACAACACTTTGGATTTTTGAAACGCAACTAACAATTGTTCCACCTACAGTAAATACATACCCTGTAGTGCTCCTGTTATCTTTATCACCTGCCATATCTGCATCAACATATCCCTGTAGAGAAATGTTTGAAACACCAAATCATAATGCTTGATTTGTGGTACCTCTCAAATATCTGAGAATCCATTTCACTGCCATCCAATGTTCTTTTCATGGATTGTTCATGTACCTGCTTACAACTCCCACTGCATGTGCAATATCAAGCCTTGTGCAGACCATTTCATACATTAAGCTTCCAACTGCTGATGCATATGGAACTTTAGACATATAATCCATTTCTTCTTGGGTCTTGGGTCACATCTCCTTACTAAGTTTGAAATGGCTAGCAAAAGGTCTACTAACTAGTTTTGCATTCTTCATATTAAATCTTTTCAACACCTTTTGTATGTACTCATTCTGATACAGTGTTAATTTGCGATTTTTCTTGTCTCTAGTTATTCTCACACCAAGGATTTATTTTGCAGCTCCCAAATCCTTCATTGCAAATGAATTTTCTGATTTTATTTTGAGCACATTTAGTTCCTACATGTTAGACCCTGCAACAAGCATGTCATCTACATACAATAACAATATAATATAGCTTCCATCATTTTTCTTTTTCAGATAAACACAATGATCAAAGTGACATATAGTATAAACTTGTTCAGACATAAGCTTGTCAAATTTTAGATACCACTGCCTTGGAGCTTGTTTTAAGCCATACAAGCTCTTCTTTAGTCTGCACACTAATTTTTCCTTCCGTTTGACCTCATATCCTTCTGGTTGCTACATATAGATCTCTTCCTCCAAATCTCCATTGAGAAATGTTGTCTTTACATCTAACTGTTCAAGATGCAAATCTTCTAATTCTACAAGACTTAAAATAGTTTTGATTGAATTCATCTTAACAACAGGAGAAAATATTTCATCAAAATCAATACCTTTCTTCTATGAAAACCCCTTCACCATAAGTCTAGCTTTGTACCTCTTTTTTCCTCCATCTTCTTCCTTCAGCCTATAAACCCATTTATTCTACAATGATGTTTTACCTCCAGGAAACCCAACTAAGTCCCAAGTCTGGTTATGTATTAAGAAGTCCATATCTTCTTCCATGGATATCTCCCACTTCTTCCTGGTTTCAACCTACATTTCTTCTTCATAACTTTTGGGTTCACCAGAATCAGTCAACAATAAATAATATAATAAAGGAGAGTATCGTTCAAGGGGTCTACTTATCCTGGTAGATCTTCTAACACCACTTTTAGGTGTTTGAGGTGCCTGTTGTTGTTGTGGTGGTTGTTGTTGTTGTGGTTGTTGATTATTATTATTTTCAGGCACCTTTACATTTTCTGTGATCTCATCATGAATTGTGTATTCTTTGTTTTCTTTTTCTAGTTTCTTTTCCTGCAACTGATTCTTATACAAGACATTTTTCATTGAATATTACATCTCTGCTCCTATTGATTTTGTGATTTTCATAATCATATAAGAAATAACAAAAATCACTAACACCATATCCAATAAATGTATATTTCTTTGATTTTGCCTCAAGCTTTATTCTATTTTTTTTATTAATATGAACAAAATCCTCACAACCAAAAGGCTTTAAAAAAGAATAATTTACCTTTTTACCTGTCCATGCTTCCTCTGGAATACCACCATCCAAATAACTTGAAGGCCCTATGTTTATTAGATAAAAAACAACATCAATAGCATCTGCCCAAAATTTTAAAGGTAATCTTGCATGCAATCTCATGCACCTTGCATGCTCCATGATTGTTGTTCATCCTTTCTGACACACCATTTTCTTGTGGTGTTCTTGGAACTGTCTTCTCTTTGTGAATTCCATGCTTTGAACAGTACCTATCAAACTCTTTGCTGCAATATTCAACTACATTATCTGATCTGAGACACTTCAACTTCTTTCCTGTCTCAATATCAACCAAAGCTTTCCATTTCTTGAAAGTATCAAATACATCATATTTATTTTGAATACAATAAATCCAAGTTTTTCTAGTTGCATCATCAATAAACTTAACATAATAACGAGATCCACCGAGAGATGATACCTGAGTAGGTCCCCATACATATGTATGCACAAGCTCTAATTTTTCTCTCTTCTTTTCTTTCCCAACTCTGAGAAATATGACTCTCTTCTGTTTTCCATAAATGAAATTCTCACAGAAATCTAAATCAATATTCTTCAAACCCAAAAACAAATCTATTGAGGGAAGAATATTCATCCCCTTCTCACTCATGTGTCTGAGCGTATGATGCCATAATGTTGCATCTACTCCTTTGGAAGATAAAGCATTAACAGAGTTAGAAATACCATTGCATAAATACAATGTACCAACCTTTTCGCCTTTTGCTATTACTAGGGCTCCTTTGGTGACCTTCCAAGTTTTATCTGTGAAAGTTGTCACACAACCTTCACCGCCTAAATACCTTGTTGAAATCATATTTTTCTTCAGATCTGGAACATGCCTTACCTCCTTTAATAGCCATTGGTTTCCATTCTATTTTTTTACAAGAACTTTACCCATTCCAACAATTTTATTGGGTTTATCATCACCTAAACGAACTTCTCCAAAATATCCTTAAACATAGTCATGAAAATATTTCTTATCAGGTGTGGCATGGAATGAGGCCCCTGAATCTACCACCTAGGAATCAGTAACATTTTCGAAAGAAAGAGTCAAAGCATCTTGTAACACATAACTTGTCAAATTTGCTTCATGATTTTTTTCTTGTTGTGCGTCTCCTTCTTTTCCCTTCTGAGATCTACAATCTTTCTTCAGGTGTCCTTTCTTTCCACATTTCCAGCACACTATCCCCGATCTGGACTTGGATCTACCTTTCCTTGTTTTAATGTGATATCCTGATCTCTTTCCTCTTTCCATTTTTTTTCCCCTAGACTTTGCACTCGAAGCATTACCCGATGTCTCACCGGAGCTTTTCCATCGCATTTCCTCACTAAGGATAGCACTGACAACATCATCAAACTTTAAATTACTAGATCCATACAGAGAGTTACTAATGGCCATAATTAAACCATTCCAGATTTTTGGCAATGAGCACAGAAATAATAGAGCCTTAAATTCATCATAAAAGTTTACCCCTATAGAACTTAACTAACTAGTAATCATATTAAAATCATTTAAATGGTCTGCAACAGATCCACCTTCTGACATCTTCATATTAAATAAATGTTTCATAAGAAATACCTTGTTTGAGGCCAAGGGTTTTTCATATAGTTTCGCAAATGCCTTAATCAAACCTTCTGTTTTTGTTTCCTTCGAAATATTGAAGGCTACCGATGCCGTGAGGCACAACCGTACTATTCCGAGTGCCTTTCTATCAGGAATCTCCCATTCTGCATCTGTCATAGTCATTGGCTTCTTTGTTTTTCTGCTCAATGGTAGGTACATGTATTTTTATACAAATAATTTTCCATCTGCATCTTCCACAGTGGGAATTTTTGGCCGTTAAATTTCTCGACCCTAAATTTACCATCTTCTGCCATTGCTCCCACTCGAACCAAGAACCCTTCTTTCCTGCGAGTTTGTCAGCCAAACAGAACTTGGATCTGATACTAGTTGTTAGAAAAGTATATATTATAGAGCAATGCAACACATAAAATATGTGGAAAACACAAGCACACAAAACACATAAAACTAGAGAGACACTGATATACGTGGCTCACCCAGTTTGGGCTACGTCCACCCCGAAAAGCCTGTCCTTCCTTTCTATTATCCAGCAAAATGAAGAGACACAACCTACAATAGATATGATGTAATATCATCTATTCTCTCTCACAGTCTCACTATATATTTCTCTCTCTGAGAAATACACATACAGTACACAACCACAATACAATACCCTCATACAAGTGAGGGTTTGCCTTCTAGGCCCCCCCCTAGACCCCCCAAGAAGCATTTGATTATGGGTAGCGTTGCCGCCCCATTAAGGTACAGGGGTCCAACTCTGTGATACAAAATAAACAAGATAATCAGGCTCCACACCCAACAAACTCTACCAGTGGAAGATGCTCTTCCCACTTCCTCTACTAGTGCATAACATACATCCTATGTAAGTAGCCAAGAATGTTTTTAACTCTCTCTCTCTGTCCATCTATCTATGGATGATAAGTTGTACTGAAAGACAAATCTATCCCCATACCTGCATACAAATCCTTCCAAAACCTAGAAGTGAACTTGGCATCTCTGTTAGATACAATCTTCTTAGGAATACCATGAAATCTCACTATCTCTGTAATGAAAATATGAGCTACCTCACTAGCTAAATTAGTAGACTTCACTAGAATGAAGTGAGCTACTATGCTCAGCCTATCAACCATAACCATGATAAAATCAATTTTTCTAGATGTCCTTAGAAAACCTGTAATGAAATACATGGAAATGACCTCCCATTTCCACTTTGGAATCAGAATCGACTATAATAAACTGTCTGGATGCTTGCAATCTGATTTTACTTGTTGACAATCTAAACACCTTGTGACGAACTTAGCTACCTATTTCTTAATATTAGTCCAACAATAGAAATTATTCATAGTCGTTGGAGTCTTCTGATATCCAGAATGACTTGAATATGTCTTAGCATGAAATTCCCTTAAGGTAAACCTCTTGGGTTAAATATTATCTGACACATAGATCATGTCCCTAAATCTGACTAAACCATATGCTGTGAGATGATGATGCACATCCTGATCACCTGTACCCTATTGTAACCAGTTTTTAAGCAACTTGTACCTATCATCCTATTGTCCAGCCTATAATATACGATCATGTAAATCTGTCCCATATGAACTCATAACTGTTATGTGATTTATCTAAACTCTTATGCTAAGAGCATCTGCAACCTTGTTCTCCTTTTCCTTATTGTACCTGATCTAAAAGTCAAACTCATTGAGCATGGAAAACCATTTAGCTTGTCTTTTATTTAGGTTAAGTTGGTCAAACAAGTATCTCATCCCATTGTGATCACTCATCATAATGAATCTCCTACCAAGAAGATAATGTCTCCATGTCTTCACTGCATGAATCATAGATTCCAACTCAATATCATGAGTCATAGAGTTCTTCTCATGCTCATTCAGTTTCCTTGACTCATAGCATACCAATTATCCCTCCTGCATCAAGAATCTACCAAGTCCTCTCTTGCACACGTATGTACACACCACGAAATCTGTATCTAGATCTGCAATCTTCAGAACTAGAGAATTTTTAAGAAAATACTTTAACTACTCAAAACTAGCTACAAATTCCTCTATCCATTCAAATTTCTTTGTTTTCCTCTACAATGATGTATTAAGGTAGGAAATCTATGATAAGTTCCTGATGAACCTCCTGCAATAAAATTCTAACCCCATGAATGATCTAACCTCATCCACATTCCTAGGATCCTCCCATTCTATGATAGCTCTAATATTTTTTGGATCCACTGCTATGCCTTCCTTGGAAACAACATGTCCCAAGTAATGAACTTTTGTCTGAAGGAAACTGCACTTACTAAGTTTTGCATACAATAAATTCTCTCTCAATAGTCTTAACATTGTTGCTAGATGTTCTACATGATATTCCTCATTCTTAGAATATATTAGTATATCTTCAATAAACATTATCACAAAATTGTTTAGATAAGGAGGAAACACACTATTCATCAAACACATGGAAGCATTTGGAGCATTAGTCAAACCAAAAGGATCCAAAAGAAACTCATAATGCCCATACATGGTCTGTAATACAGTCTTGTAAATGTCCTTTTCTTTGATTTGTACCTAATTATATCTTGATATCAATTCAATCTTTGATAACATTGTTGCTCCCTTCAATGGATCAAACAAGTCATCGGTCCTCGATAATGGATATTTGTTCTTAATCGTCACTTTGTTCATCTTCCTATAATAAATGCACAACCTGAGAGTATCGCCCTTCTTCTTTACAAACAACACTTGTGTACCCCAAGATGATACACTTGGCCTTATGTATCCCTTATTAAGCATTTCCTTTAGCTACAAATTTAGTTCCACTAACTCTTGAGTGCTCATCCTGTAAGGTGCATTTGATGATGATATTGCTCCTAGTACTGACTCAATAGAGAAATCCACTTCCCTATGAGGAGGAAACTCTTAAATATCTACCATAAATACATCTTGAAACTACTGCAAAACTAGATACCTCTTCAAGGCTTATGCATCCTCAAAATCCTTACCTTTGTCACTAGAAACATGCACTATTAACAATATGCACCATCTCCTGCAACTATGCTTTGCTTGCATAGCTGTAACACTTCTCATTTATGCAGGCTTCTTCTTACCCTGTGAGATTCTCTTTTCCCCATCATCATCCAAGAGCTCGATAGCCTTCTCATAATATTCCACCTTAGTCCTGCAAAGTTACAACCAATCCATACTGAGAATCATACTGCATCATCCCAACGGAAGCACATTTATATGTGTTGATGTAGGCATACCATTCAGCTCAAATACACAAGTTCTTACCCAATGATGAACTATTTTACTAGTACCTATAGCCAACTGCACCAACCAAGACTCTGCATGCAATTATTTTCTCAAACCACACTTATCCACCAGGTCAGGATTAACATTACTATAACTATATCCAAGGTCAATCAAAATAGAAACAACTCAATCATAGATCTTATGTTCCATCTCAGTAATGGATTCCTAGTGATCCACCTAATTTTTATTAAATGATGCATAGATCCGAGGAATACTCTAGCCCACATCCCCAAATATATGTGCCTCCTGAGAACTCTGGATTTGAGGTCTACCACCATGATACAATGAAAAATCCTTCTTGCGACAATATTTTCCACATATCCAACACCACCATTGTCCTCTACTATTACCTCTATCCTGGTGCTCTCTATGCTGAGGTCCATGTCGCTTCTCTATTGTATTAAAATTCTTCGAAGAAGCCACATTATCCTTCTCACCTACATTATGAGGTCTTGCTTGCTTCAGTGGACACTTTCCTTTAGTCTTATCATTCCCTTTCCAAACCTTCTTAGACTTGTTCTTATGCTTCAATTGTTCATACCAATGCTTCAATTTCTCAATTAATTCCTCTATCAACCGAGGCTCATCATACTCAGCAAATGGCATTCCACTTATGAACCTTTGAAATTTTGTATTTTCATCCTTTAGGTAAGGCACATACCTCAAAAAATCCAGGAACTTAGTAATGTACTCCTCATCTGTCATAGATCCCATATTTAGTTCATAGAACTCCTTGGCCTTACTGTCATAGTATATCTATGACAAATACTTATTTTGGAAGAGTCTTTTATACTCATGCCAACTCAAATCCTTTGTCCCAATGTCTCTAACACACTCCAAATATTCCCTCCAAATGTACACATTCCATTTGAGACTAAATATAGTTATCGTCACCTCCATATTCTTATTATAGTCATGCAACTTGAAGAACTTCTTCATTCCAAAAAACCATGATTTTGCATCTTCCAGTTTCTTCAACTCTCCATAAAATGTAGGTGGCTTGGATTTCTTGAACTCATCTGAAAATTATCCCATCCCACTCCTCTTGTAAGGATGATAGTGATTATGATCATGATACCTATCCAAACTAGAACTAGAATAGAACTTGTAGCCACTACCTCTCCTATCAAGTGTATCTAAGAACCTACCATCTTCAACTATGTCATCCCTGTCAAACTAGTTCCCTCCGTGAGACCTGCTACCGTATCCCCCATTATTCCTTCCCTCCATCTATAACTAATTTTTGGATGTCCATATCTTTGCAAGCCTGACAAATTATGAAGGATCACTGCATTAACCTTTTCTTATTTTCCATGTGCCCTATCAAGTATTTCCTGTATCTGAATGAACTTGTCATTATTTACCTTGCAACTTATGATTGTTTCCTTTAAACTTATCAAAGTATTCGTTATTTTGGGAGAGAAAACATATCTTGGTTGATCATTTTATCTATAAGGAGAGTCTCATCAATTGTAATCCACCATTCTGCTAGTCATCTTTGATCTTCTATCTCCTGCAAGCATACCATGTAAAATAAACAAATATAAACATAATCGACATAACTCAATGAAGTTTAGGGGAGGTTATCTCATCTGGAAAATCAGTCCATATTAGCATGATACATATATACACATAATCATATCAATATACCAACATCATGCATGATAACACTAATTGTATACAAGTACGTCATGCATGATAACCAAAACCATTACAATGTGTGAATCACAACATGCATCTAGCCCATCTAGTCCAAGTATTTGAACCATGCCCTGAAACCACTCTATAACACACCACACCACATTTACCTGCTTTTACAAGGATCTCGTGCATGATAACCAAAACTATGACAATGCATGCATAATGACATGCATCTAGCCCATCTAGTCATGGTATTTGAACGGTGCTCTCATACCACTTTGTAACATGCCTCCTCCCACATTTAACCACTTTAACCGACCTACCAAGGTAAACATGACCCCACCTCATAAGCCTAGTTAATGAAGTGGAGTCAACAAAATGGAACTTTACTTACCTTCCTTAAGAAGTACAATACAACTAAGAGCTAAGAAACCACTCTAGGTGGCAAAACCCTAAGGTAGACTTCTTTTTCAGTGACTTGGGCCCACAACCGCATGAAAAATATTTCAAGGGTGAAATTATGAACGTACAATCACATGCATAATCTTGCAAGCATTAAGTTATAGCCCAAAATTTCTAGTTCAGAGGGTATGGTCCCACATTCTGAGCCACCATTTCAGGCTAGCCTCTAGACCACTTCCCAGAACTCAATGATACTTTCAATAATGATAAATTACTTGAATAAAAGTATAATAATAAAAATATTGAACAATAAATTCACCTAACAAGTCCTAACCATGACAATCATTTCATCAAATGCATCGTAAAAATGGAAGCTACAGGTCATGAATGTATATCTTATTAAAGGAGTCTGAAACTTATCTGAGAATCATCAAGAAGGTCTAATTCCCTCCCATCATAGTTAAAATAACACTTTTTAGCCCATTTATTCATTAACCATTCAAATAACTATCAAATCCTAAGCAAAGCCATAGTTAGAGTACATTATAGATCCATGCTTATAACCAACATGTAACTATATTAATAACCATGAAATAAAATCCATCAAATAATCATAATATAAAGTAAAAGTGGTCATAGATTACCATAGGGTAATAACTCTTATTAACTAATGAAAAGGAAACCAAGTCAGGGACTTACACATACCACCTGACCATATATTAGGCTGCACTAAATGTTTCTTTCAACCAATCACCCTCGTCCCACATTCCAAGCATGAATGTGGGATGTCAAGACATAAAAAACCTACGCTTCCCATAGATTAAACCACCTCCATCCTCATGCTACCACGATCTCGCCAAAACTAGTCAAGATATCACATAAGATGTTATCACAAAATCAAACCCTGATAGGCTACTCGTCAAGTAGACTTTGTGTAACTCTTTTAGAACAATCTTTTGGCTGAGGCTTAGCCTCCTCAACCTGAGAGGGCTCTCTCAAAGGTTTATGATTTTTATTTAATGGATAGATGGATAACTCTAACATAAAAAGATAAAATGGTATAACTATTTGTATCACAGATTAGCAAACTTTCATTGGGCCATGGAGTCAATATAATCTTCAAAAAAACATCACAATCTGTTAAGCATGGAAGTCAAGGCATTTGGAGTCTAGGTAAATGAATAAAACAGTCACACAGTGAAAAACACAGTCTATTTGCATGTAAAGGAAGTTAGAGCATTTTAAAATGAATTATAAGTAACACATACAAATACTACCTCAAATAGATAATTATGGAAGGCCATAGAACAATGATAAACATAAACGCCTTATGAATCTTGAGTTGTCAAAACAGATCTTTGTATTAAGTTGAAAAAGACACAGTGACAGACATACAATAACACAGACTATTGCTAATGAAAATGCCCCACATCTATGAATTCAACTTCATGCTCTATATAGAGAATTTACAATCTAGGATTCCTTGATCCTCCACTAGAGAATTCGAATTCTCTTATTTTGACACCTTTTCTAATCTTAAACATGCCATTAATTACAAAGTGACAGCTTTACTGCCTTTGAAAAAGTCCTAGTTCTAATAGGGGTGAAACTCCTAAATATGCTTGCAACAACCTTATGTAAACTTAAATACTTCCTTTTATAGCTACAATCCCATGTATTCGAACTTTGATGATGCTTCCACCTTTGAGGTAATCCTGTTGATGATGCCAAAAACTGTCCTAAAAATCAGGAGACAGGTTTCCTGCTTTTTAGTCCTTAACTTCCATTTTCATCTTCGAACACTTGTTAACATTGATAGCTTAGTTTCATATGTGTCACATGTGTTAATCATTGCCTTGAAACCTTTAATCTTCCACCTGTGCAAAGAAAAATCTCTGACATAGTGTAAAAGGGTATGAATATGTCTCTGCTATGAAAGTAGCCTTTTTCCGTAGCACAGTTTGTATGTAATTGAAAACTTTCCTTTAACCCCTTTTTTCTCCTATTTTACAATTGGAGCCTTTACCTGTAGTCTCCATGCTTCCACCAGCAACATTTTAACTCAAAAACCATCAACCTTATCTCCAAAATTCATATGTAAAAGTGAAAAAAGTCATATTCAACAGTTTCGTAGTGCGCTACGAAACTGCTGTGTAAGCTTATTTCAAAACAATCTTCAGAAATTTTTTAAATTGAGGATATTTACACTTCACAAGGACTGATATTTTGATCAAAAAACATAGTAAATTAACCTCAAAAAGATTATTGTTATCAAAATTGGTCTTCACCTTAATGAAAAACTAATTTAAAATTTATCATTTTTCTGCACTATTCCATTACCCTGTTTCACTGTTTCTTTAGCATTTCCTGAGATGTTTTAGCTGGATTTCTAAGTCCTCTACCTGTCTCCTTAGTCTCATGTTGCTGGTCCTCAAATGATTATTCATAACCCTTACAAATCTTGCTTCTTTTATGGCTGGTATAGTCCAAGTGAAATATTGTGCTTCACTGCCAATTATTTCTGGTTTAGAAACTTTATCACCTTCCCAGAGGGCTTTCATCCTCTTGAATTTTTTTTTTTCAATAGCATGCTTTCTAGCTCTCTTCTTTAATCTGACAATTTCATAATTATCTTATTTCAACTTTTCCTCCATCTCTTCATTACTGATTTTCTCTATTTGTGTGGAGAATACTCTGTTTTTTGCCCTTTCTGGTATAAGTGAAGAAAGATCTATAAATTCTTCATGAACAATAGATGTTTCCTATGTTTCTTCTAGCTCAGCATTAAGAGCTTGCAATTTCTTTGACTTTCTGGTTAAAGGCTTCCTAGCCTTGAAGACATATGCTGCATCCTCATTATTGAACTCCAATTTTTTAGATGACTTTACCTTTTTCTGTTTATCTTCATCAATTCTTATGAAGTCAACTTGTACCAAAAGGGACTCTTCTATGTCTATGGCTTGCAATATAACATCTAAATTTCCCTTTAGACCTGGATTGTCACTTGTTCCTGAAAACACTACTTTCCCCTTCGCTTTTGCAACTTGACTCCTAGTCAATCTCTGTTGAACTTGTTTATTAGCTAACTGTTTCTATGTAATTTCTTTAATTTCATCTAACCTTTGTTTTGCGGATTGAGGAGTTTCTTTAATGACAACTAATGTCTTTCCTACCTGTTCTTTTACCTGTTTCCTAGGTTTTAACTTCACAAACCTTTTTGTCCTTGTCACTATAGGTTTACTAGATTCTGCTGGTGGAGTTTCTTTTGCCTTAGGGTTACTGCCTGTAGTTTGAGCTTCTACTCCAAATCCACATAAAAATAAAAATGATGACCATTCTCTGTTAATATTTTGGAGTTCATTTAAAACCATCAGTTTGATTAGACCATGGTGAAATAGAGAAGTTTCACACCCTTCAAGTTTCATTTGAACCTTATCTGCCATCTTAGGTATGCTTCTATACAGGAAAAATGGCAAGTCTAAAGATATCATGCCTGTAAAATGTAACAAAAGTTTAAAATGGTATGAATAAACTTTATGATACCTACCCTTGCATGTAAAGTACCTCTGGATATAGAAGAGTAGATTTTCATAGCTCTCTTTGATGCAACTCCTGGGAATTGCATTGTTTAAATCCATCTCTGTGAATTCTAGCTTTAGAAACACCTTGCATGCCTCCATGTCAAATCTGAAACCCTTAAACCATGTTTCTTTCCCTCTAGGGATCTCAGTTACCAAAGCTATGGTCTCAGGAGTAACTGATAAATTTAATATTCCAATCTTTGTGTTTGAACCACTGAAAATGCAAGGCAAATTCCTTTGTTACCTGACTGTGTCCTCCCTGCAACTTTTCACAAAAATTCAAACACCCTACCTTCCTGAACGCCTTTAACACTGGTTTATCTTTAGCTAGGGCTCCTGTGATTTCAGGTTTTGACCTTAGGCAATGCCTTGACCTATGATTTTTCTTCTCTTCTGTCATTCTTGCACTCAGAAATTTCTGTCTGCTTCCTATAGAATCTAATTATCAACCTCGCTTGAATTCAAAACAGTCAACCTCGCTTGATAATGGATGAGGGAAGCTTTGGTGTAAGATGACCATAAGCTTAACACTTGAAAAATATATGTTGAAGTGTTTTTCATGAAAACTGGAATAAGTAATCAGCCTTTTCAAATTCGAACTTGCCTTACATAATGAGACCTCTACGATTGCAATGATGAGTTTGAATGGCTACACGTTTTAGAAATGACCCCTAACTAACACCTAATTATGAAAACTTAACGGATTCTGGCTGATTTGATGATTTGACATGGCTTCCCTATGAATCTGTGCTTTCGTAGCACGCTTAGTGCATTTTCGGGGATATGCGCTATGAAAGTAGCAGCGGTTTCGTAGCGCAAAACTGTTTTTTTAACTGGCTACGCTACGAAAGTGTGGTTTCATGGCTTATTGCAAAAAAAACTTTTTCAAAGTTTAAAACATGACTTGTAAATGGCTGATGAGACCTTTAAACCATGAAATGAAACCTTTAAACTTCATTTGGAAATGAAAATGACACTTTGAAGACTTCAAACCCTATCACTTACCCTTTTAAGAATGAGATGACTCAAGACCCATTTAACACCATAAATAGAAACAAGGTAAACCTTCAGAGTTTTTTTAAAAATAAAACTTTTATAGTGATAACATAAGCAAACCAAAACATAAATAACCAGGGATTCCTAGAGAATAAACCACCTCCACCCGCAGGCTAATGTGATCTCGCCAAAAATGATCAAGAGATTACTAAGCTCAAAACAATATTAGATGCCTCATAATTTATTCACCATTACCTTGACAAATTTGTTTGTATCCACCCACCTCTTGAAGGGTTCCCGGAGATTAAATCACCTCTACTCCCAACCCTTGGGAATTTTATTGAGAGCACCTCACCCAGTTCCAATAACAACCCATGCCAATAACAAAAAAATAACCAAATTCACAAATTCATGTACCATGCTTTCACAAACCATCTAGGAAATCACACATGCAACAAGTTACCTACAACCTGATCCATCATTCCTTGCTTATCCTTGGCTTTCCTTGTCCTTGCTTTATTTTCCTTTTCTTGCTTCGTTGTTTTCTCCTCTTGGTGCTCTTTTCTCTCTGAAACTAATTCCAAAGAAAAACTAAAAAAAAGGTGTGAACTAATCCTAAGGAGTTTTCATTATTATTGAGGCCTCTATTTTCTTTAATTTCCTCTATTTTTTCTCATACAAACTTGTGACATTTCATCTCCCTTGTATCCTATTTTCCTTTATTTCCATAAATAAATGTCAATAAATTCCTCTTTCCTTTCCAAAGCCTTTTCCAATTCCTTTTCCAATTTCCTTTAGCCATAATAAACAAAAAATGATACCCACTAGGATGTTTTTACCAACATTCAGCTTGGAATACATGTCCTATGGCCTTGGTCTTATTTTTCCTTCATTAACTTTATTACATGAAAGTTATTTTTACTACTATCCTGATACCAGTGACAGTGAATTAAATGAAACTCATGGTAATGTTCCTTCATCCTTAGACATAAAGGATTTTCATGCTAGTATTTCTATTCCATTTTTTGAACCCAAATATGATTCCATTCATTCTAATTTCGTTTATTTTAATCCTCAAGCTCTATTACAAGTTTTCAATTTGTACATGATAATTTCAAATTGGAAGCCTGTTATCATAAAATATTTTTGAAACAATCATCTAATGACTCTTTTACCTTTTTAAATAATCTAGGTTTGTAAGTTCCCTCATTAATTTTAAAACTAATAAATAAAATAATTATGTACATATAACTAATGCCTTTAAGGATCCAACTTCTTCTTCCATTTCTTGTAATGATCAATATTATATGAGGGAGAAATATAGTTCCTTTAAATTGTTGAAGACAACTCATACAAATTATTTCAATCCGTAGAGTCTTCAAAAGTAAGATTTGATTGGATTCTTCAAGGGAATCGTACTGACCCATTAGATTGTACATTTCATGATAAAACTTATGTAGACACTACAACAAAAAATTTCTTGTGAGGGTCGAAAAATGTCACCATAATCTCATTGGTGATGGTCAAAAGAGCTTTTGTCACCAAAAATTTAACATCACCAAAGGTGGCGTCGCCAAACGTATAGATGTTGTGGTGACATTCAAGGTCCATCACCAATAATAATTTATAGTGACAGATTTATATCTAAATCAAACTTAAGAACTTTAGTCATCCACTTACTTATTTTTCCATCAAGATCAAGTTGAACTAATATCTCTCTAATAGTAGATGAAGGTACATAAGCAATAACTTGAGCATGCAGAATATAAATTGTAAAAGATTTTAGAGCTTTCACTAATGCATAGGCATGTTTTTCCAACATTTCTCACCTCAATTCCGCATCTCTAAATTCTCTGCTGAAAAATGCTATGGGAGCTTCCTTATTTTCTGAATCTTTTTTGTAACAAAACAACAACAATAGTATCTTGTGAGGAAAATGGGAAGATCAATAAAGGCTTTGAGTATTCAGGGCTTACCAGCTGAGGTGCTTCAATAATAGCTTTTTTTATCAGCTCAAATGAATTTCTGGATTCAATGGTCCATAACACTGTCACCGATGAAATAGGTAACCTGACCTCAAAACGGGAACTCTAGCCAAAAAAGACTCAAAAAACATGAAAAAACACTCCAAAAACAAAAAAAGTGTATTCCAGAACGCACTTGGTTTTTTTTGAAGGTCAAATTTCAACATTTTATAAAATTATGCTAAAAACAAAATTATTTCTTGAAAAAAGGATTGAAAAAACACCCTCAAAACAAAACCAGTTGATGTTGGAATAACAAAAAAAAAAAAATTGTGTCATATTTTTGACATTTTTAAAAATAGAAATAACATTTTTTAATTTTTAAAATTCAAACATTAAAAAAACCTAAAATTTAAGAAAAAAAAATAAATTTAAAAAATAAAAACATTTTAAAGCTTAAAATTTAAAAATATATAGGAATAAAAAAATAAAAATAAAAACAAAATAAAAATTTTAATTCAAAGATTAAAAAAAACCTAAAATTTAAGAAAAAAAAATAAAAATAAAAATTTAAAGATTAAAATTTCAAAATATATAGAAATAAAAAAATAAAAATAAAAACAAAAACAAAATAAAAATATTAAATTAAAAAAAAAAAAGTTAAAAAAGAAAGAAATTATAAAAAATTAAATATAGAAATTAAATTTAAAAAAGAAAAAGAAAATGTTTATTAAATTTAAAAAAAATTTTAAAAAAAAAAATTTAAAGAAAAAAAAAAAAATTTAAAGAAATATATTAAAATTTATAACCCCAAAACTTTAAAATAAAAATTAAAAAAAAAAATATTATTTAAATTAAGTAAAAAAATGAAAAATTAATTTAAAATGAAAAAATAAAAAATAAAATACAATAAAAAATAAATTTGAAAAAATATATATTAAAAAACAAATAAATTTTAAAAAAATAAAATAAAATTAAATTACAAAAAAAAAAAAAATATATATATATATGAACTTAAATTAAATATATATATATATATATATATATATATATATATATATATATATATATTAGATTTTGTTAAATTTAAAAAATATATATATTAAATTTTAATAAATAAATGAATAAACAAATAAATTTTGAAATAAAAAATAAATTTTAAATATAAAGAAAAAAAGAAAAAAAGAAAACATTGCTAAAACAAAAAGTTAAAAAACTTTAAAAATCAATTAAAATTGAAAAATTGAAAAAAATAAATTAAATAAAAATATATTAAATAAAAAATAAAATAAAAAACAAATTAATTTAAAAATATTATGTTTAATTCAAAAAAAAAATCTAATTTTAAATACACAATTTTAATTGAAATAAAAAATATATATAAAATTTTTATGTAATTAAAAAAATAATAACAAAAAATTAAAAAATTAAAAAAAAAATATTAAATTCAAATAAATTTAAAAAAAAAATACAAAATCTATTAAATTTTTAAAAATTAAATGAAAAAACTAAACATAAAATTTAATAATAATAATAAAATATGAAAAAAAAAACAATTAAATAAAAAAAAATACAAAATTTAATAAAAATTATTAACAAAATTTAGAAAAAGAAAAAAAAAATTAAAAACAAAAAAAAATGAATAAAATTAAAAATAAAAAATTTTAAAAGATAATTTTAAAAAAAATAATTTAAAATTTTTTGAATTTAAAAAAAAAAATCAAATTAAAAAAAAAAAAAATATTAAAAATTAAAAAAATAAAATAAAGAATAAATAAAAAAAAAAGGATTTTTTGGTCGTGTGGTGGCGCCGCCAATCGACCTCCCGCCCAGGTGGCAGCGGAGGCCGGTCGCTAGGCGCGCTGGGAGGCTGCATGGCCAATTGGCGGTGCCACCGCACGACCAAAATTTTCTTATTTTTTATTTTTAATATTTTTATTTTTAATTTGATTTTTTTTTTGTTTAATATTTTTTCATTTTTAATATTTTTTAATTCGTAACATTTTTTTTTAATTTTTAATATTTTTTAATTCGTAACATATATATATATATATATATATATATATATATATATATATATATATATATATATATATATATATATATATATTATTTTTTAAAATCTAAAATTTATTTATTAAATTTATTAAATTTTAATTTAATTTATTAATTTTTTTTTAAATCTTTTAGTTTATTTAGTTTTTCATTTTTAAAATTTATAAATTGTTTCATTTAAAAAAAAAAACAATAAATTTATGGATATTTGTTTTTTAATTATTTGCACGTGGTTTTTTCTCATTTTTTTTGTTTTTCAATGTTAGTTTTTTTTATTTTAATTTTCTTTTTCAATTTTTATTTATTTATTTATTTATTTTTTTTTTTTTGTTTTTTTTTTTTTTTAATTTGTTTTTTTTGTTAATTTTAAAATTTGTATCTTTTTTCTTATTATTATTATTATTTTTTTAATTTAAATTTTTAAATTTATTTTTTTCTTTTTGTGTATTTTATTTTTTTTATCTAAATTTTAATTTTGTAATTTTAATTATTTTTAAATTTTCTATTTTAATTTTTTTTTTTTTTTAATTATATGGGTTTTTTTAATAACTTAGAAAAAAAATGTTTTTGATGTTTTTTTTTTTTTTTTTTTTTGGTTTTTTTTCTTTAAATTATATGTTTTTTTTTTCAAATTTTGTCATTTCTTTTGATATAATTTTCAAATATTTTTGTTTTTTTTTTGTCTTTTTAATTTATTTTTGTTTAAATTTTTTATTTTTACGAGTTAATTTTGTCTTTTTTTTACATTTTTATTGGTTTTTTTTATTGTTTATATATATATATATATATATATATATATATATATATATATAAAATCTAAGTTTTGTGTTTTATTACCAACATGAAAATCACCACTCTAAAAAAAAAGGTTGATGCTGCATCAATACGTTTCAAAAGTAGCATGAAAATCACCGCTCTAAAAAAAAAAGTTGATGCTGCATCAATACGTTTCAAAATTAGCATGAAAATCACTAACATTTTAAAAAAAATATTCATACTTCATAAATAAAAATATTAGAGTGTAAAAAATGTGCACAAAAAAAAGGGGTGATTCTGCATCACCACTTTTCAAAATCGGGTGCTTTTTATGCTACCAAAAAAAAGTAGGTAACAGTGCGGTTACCTATTTCATCGGTAATAGTGTTCCATTTGACTTCTTTGTCCTTATTCAACATGCAAGGAATCTGCTTCACCACTTCATAAAAAATTGGAATGAACCTTCTTAAGAAATTGATCTTACCAAGGAAAGATTGAACTTATTTCTTGGATCTTGGAAGTGTTAAATCTTGAATTGCAATCAATATCTTACAATCAATTTTCACTCCATATTTTGAAACTATGTTACCCAACATCTTACCTTCTTTGAGATCAAAATGATATTTCTTTGGATTCATTGATATACCATATTTTCTACATTTAACTAATACTTGTCTCAACTGTTGAAGGTGTTGTTGATCTAAAGTTGAATAAACAGTAATATCATCTAAATAGATGACCAAGAATTTGTCTTTTTCTCCAATGAATGCAAAGTCCATAGCACGATGAAAAGTAGCTTCAACATTCATAAGCCCAAATGGAATCTTTTCATACATGAATGTTCCCCAAGGAGTAGTGAATGTTGTCTTCTCTCAATATTCCGGCCAAAATGAAACTTGAATGTACTCGAAGAAACCATCTAACATTGAAATTTTGTCTAAACCAGTTACATTTTGAAGAATATGCTCCATCTTTGGCAAAGGATAATTATCTTTCTTGGAGAATTTGTTAAGATTTCTGAAATCTACACATAGTTTGACTTCACCACTCTTCTTCCTTACTGGAACTAGATTATCAACCCAATCTGAATATCTCAAAGGAATGATGATTTTGGCATCCAAATGTCTCTTAACTTCCTTCTCCATCACTAGTAATAATAGTGGATTGATTTGCCTTAATTTCTGCCTGAATGGCTTAGTACCATCCTTCAATGGTATCATATGCTCAATGATAGTTGTCTCATATGTCTTAAGCTCTTAATATTTCTAGGAAGAAACATCAACAAATTCACAAAAAAACTGGTGGTATTCAGCCTTAATTTCTTTTGATAAAATTTTTGACAACTTCACATACCTTGGTTCTTTTTCTATGCCCAAATTGAAACCTTCCAATTCTGTTTCTATTTCAGCCAACTATGGTTTGACTAAGACATCATTGTGATCAAAGAGCTTCTCAACTAGGATTAACCCCTTGGGAATGTGATTGGTAGGCAGTTGGATGATAGGTTGATCAACAATATGCTTTTGCATATTTTTGGTGTCTTGCAAATCAACATCATTCTTCATGAAATTTTCACCTTGATCAGTGTTTAGGACAACAAACTCTTCAACAACTTCAATGAATCTTCTACTCTCTTGATCATCTTCAAAAAATTTCCAATGCTTGACATTATCAGGAATGCTATGTCTGAATCTAACTTCCACTTCATATTTCAATTTTATAGGTATTGGAATCTTGAAGGAGCTTGCTGAAATAGAAAGTGAGTAAGCCAAAATATTACTTTCTCTTGGAAAAAAAGAAATGTTAAAACACAGGAATGAGTCTTCTACAATGCTCCATACTACATTCCCTTAATCTCTGAATATGGGATGCTTAGTTTGAAAAAAAAAATTGATTTGTTGAATGATAAGTTCAGCATCTCCAAAAACAGGAATTTTTAAAATATTCATGTCCTTTTCTATTCTTAAACCAATCAGCAAAGCTTCATACTTAGCCACATTGTTATTTTCTTCAAATTCAAGTTTCAAAGAAAAAGTGGAGCTCTCTTTCAAAGGATAAGAACTATTCTTGCGCCAACTCCTTCTTTAGAGCATGAACCATCAAAATACATTTTTCATAGTTAGGAACCCTCATGACTGATTTGTTTTTCAACTGGCTTCAAAATCTGAAAATTTTCTATAGATAGGACAACATTATCCATGTGTAATATACTTGAACCAACATCAGTAGTTCTAGCATAAATTGGATGATTAGTGGGGTTTTTGTTGTCACTAATGGATATGCCCATTGAGATTCTCTATAAAGTATTCTTTTTTCTCCTCCAAAAATAGGGACAATAGCATAAGTGAGATCTATTTGCAAGGTTCCTCCCAACCTTCTAATCCATGACCTAGAAATTAACATGTCAAATCTAGGAGGAATGTCAACTACAACAATATCCATCACCATCCCTCTCATAAGTAACTGAAAAAGGCTTACTACAAGGTATTTGATGACACCAAGGCATTACTTTCCTGGAATCAAAGGAGTGGAGATCTTGGTATTCGCTAGTTACTTCAATGCCTAGTTCATCTGTGACTACCTTGGGCATTAAATTATGTGAGGCTCTGGGGTCCATTAGAAAATTATGCAAGAAATTTTCATGAATATTTAGAGATAGATAGAAAGGAGGGGTAGAGTCATCTATGTCTTCTACCAATGGACCTAAGATAATAGTGGGCTTGTCATATTGAAGGTTAACAAAATCAGAAGCTACTTCAATAGGTGGGGGTTGAAGAGTTTTCATAAAATTCTTTTTGAAATCATCATTTTTCATGAGTTCCATAAGAGGAACAAGTATCTTTATCTTTTGTATTTCATTTTCAAAATTGAAATTAATGGGCAGTTTGTGAGAAATTTTTACCTCAAGTGAAGGAGTATTAACTGCTACCAGAATTTCTAGTAATTTCTGTTTTTTAACTTGTTTTTTTGTTGGAATTTTTTCTGTACCCTTATTCTTCTTGAGTTGTGCAACAGAATTTGGATTTTCATCAATCTTCTTTGATCTTAGATTATATCTGGTATGATGATTTGCTGCAGTCATGGAATGATAATGAACCACTTCATTATTCTGAGTATATGACATGAAATCCTTATACTCTGCTTGTGTAAGATGGATCAATCCTTCTCTGTCTCTCAGAAAATTTATATTAGCAGCCTTCTCCAACCTTTCAAATTCCTCTTCATCTTCAAATATAGTATTTTGCAAAGGAGGCTAAACTCTTTGATCATCAACCACTCTCCTCTCTTGCTGCAAAATTTTAGGAACATTAGGTCTTCTAAATTGTTGCCTATTAAGAAGATCAAATGAAACATTTCTGGTAGTAGCTGGTCTTGCTTCCATCTTGAGCTTGGAAATTTCAGTAGTCAGTGATTCGACCATCTTGGTCAGCTCATATAACTTAGGATCTATGTCTGAAGTTCCTGAAGTAGAAAATTCAGCTATTTTCTTTCTTTTCTCTCTAGAAATCCCTCCTCTTATTCTATCAGTTTCTAACACATTATATTCTACCTCCAGTGGATTGTCCTGCATTTGTGTTACTATTGTAGATCTTATTTCTTTTAATAATAAACAAAAATTAGGATCAAAGGCACTAGCATAATTGATTTTAACTGAAGCTTCAGTAGGCTTGATTTTAGTAGGTATTTTTATATACATCTTATTGATTCTCTTAGAAAAATCAGAAAATGATTCTCCTTCTTTTCTTTTTATTGCACCAAATTCAGTGATATAATACAAAAATATTTCTTATCACCCCATTTCCTTAAAAATTTATCATCTATGGTTTCAATTCTAATGATGCTACCAGCTATCAAAGATCTGAACCATTTTCTAACATCACCTTCAAGGCTCTGAAAAAAACTCTCATCCAGACATCTTCATGTTCAATATTCAGATTATTAGCATAAGCATAAAAATCATCAAGTTTTTCTTCAGCTGTTAACTCTCCCTCACCACTAAATTTAGTCATAAACTTGAGATAATATCCTCCAGGTAATGCATTCATAGGCTGAGGTAAAACGAAAGGGGCATACCTAGAAGCAATAATTGCATCCATTCGGTTAGGGGGTGGGTTTCGACCTGCCATAGTGTGAGTTGTTGGGATTTTTGGAACAACAATAGGTGGATGTGAACAATAGATGATGAAGCACCAAATTTTGATGTAGGTATTTTTTTTTTATTGGAAAACATGGGAGGTACAAGATTTTCTACAAAATCAAGGATAAATTTCGTAGGACTTCTTAAGGAACATCCTTTGAGAAAATAGTAGTAGTAGAGGAAAAATTTCGTTTACTCTTTTTCTTGATTATATTTTCAAGGTCAGAAACTGGGATTCTCAAAGGGGAATATGGGTTAACCCTAATTCTAGTCCTTCTAGGAGCCAGAACTTCTCACAATAGTACATATGGTCAATTTTTCGACACTTTAGTTTTGACACTTTTGACGTATTGTGTGAAAGCTCCCCAAATTTTCTCAATTTTTTTAATCCCGCCAACAAGCGTCACTCTAGCGACATTTAGTAAAATCGTTGAAATTGTGATGTTTAGGAAAATCATCAAAATACCAACGTTTCGAGACAAAGCGTCAGATTTGTGACGTTTCAGAGACAAGTGTCGATATTGCGACATTTGGAGACAAGTGTTGGTATTGCGACATTTGGAGACAAGTGTCGATATTGAGATGTTTGGAGACAAGTGTCGATATTGCGATTTGTGCGAGTATGCATCAGAATTGTGACGGTTTGGATACAAGTGTCTGTATTGCAATGTTTAGGAGACAAGTGTCGAAATTGCGACATTAAGGAAAAGCATCGGAATTGCGACGTTTCGTGAGTTAGGGTTTAGGGTTTAGCAAAAATGTTTGGGAGTTAGAGTTTAGGGTTTAGGAACAATGTGTCAGGTCATGTGATCGGGATTAGGGTTTAGGAATAATGTGTCCTGTCATGTGATCGGGTCATGTGAGGGTGCCTAGGGAAACATGTTCCGACGGGTCGGGTTGGGTCTAGTCGGGTCGTGTCGTGTGAGGTTGCCCAAGGAAACGCGTTTGTACGAGTCGGGTCGAGTCACGTGATGGCACCCAAGGAAACACGTTCGGGTCGGGTCAGGTCAGGTCGTGTTTTATTGTGAGGGTGCCTAAGGAAACACGTTCGGGCAGTTTAGGTCTGGTATGGTCCGGTTAGTTTGTGTCGTGCGAGGTCGCTCAAGGAAATGAGTTCGAGCGGGTTGGGTTGGGTCGGGTCATGTGAGGGTAGTCGTATAAAAAATGCTAAGTTTTGACTCTCCATGTTGCTAGTGAACATTTGTGTGATCTGTTTTCTTTTTGCTCCCTCGTGCGCCCTTCATTCGGGCGGGTCAAGTCATGTCGTATGAGGGTGCCACAGGAAACACGTTCGGGTCGAATCATGTGAGGGAGGCCATATCAAAAATTTTAAGTTGTGACTGCCCGTGTGGCTTGTGCACGTTCGTGAGACCCATTTTTCATTTTCTCCCTCATGCCTTCGACGTTTGGGCGGGTAGGGCCGGGTTGTGTGATGGTGCTCAAGGAAACGTGTTCAGGTCGGGTCGAGTCGGGTCATGCCGTACCATGAGGGCACCCAAGGAAATGCATTCAGGTCGGGCGGGTCAGGTTGGGTCATGTGAGGGTGCCCAAGGAACGTGGCTAGTTGGGTCATGTTGTGTCGAGTCGTGTCATGAAGATGCCTAGGGAAACACGTCCAGGCGGGTCAGGTCGGGTTATGTGATGGCACCCAAGGAAATGCGTTTGGGTCAGGTTAGGTCGGGTCATGTCATATTGTGAGGGTGCCCAAGGAAACACGTTCAGGTGGGTTGAGTCAGGTCATGTCCGGTCAGGTCGTGTCATGTGAGGCCGCCCAAGGAAACACGTTCAGCCGAGTCGGGTTGGGTCGGGTCGTGTGAGGGTGGTCATATATAAAATGATAAATTGTGACTCCCGTGTTTCTTGTGCATGTTTGTGCGATCCATTTTTTTTTTCTCCCTCATGCGCCCTTTGTTTGAGTGGTTCGGGTCGTGTTGTGTGAGGACGCCACAGGAAATGCGTTCAGGTCGGATCGTGTGAGGGAGGTCGTATAAAAAATCCTAAGTTGTGATCGCCCATCTACTTTGTGCTCGTGCATGTGACCCGTTTTTCATTTTCTCCCTCATGCCTTCGACGTTCGGGTGGGTCGAGTCAGGTTAGGTCGTGTGATGGCACCTAAGGAAACGCGTTCGAGTCAAGTCAGGTCAGGTCGTGCCATCGCATGAGGGTGCCTAAGGAAACGCATTCGAGTGGGTCAAGTCAAGTCATGTCATGTGAGGTCACCCAAGGAATGTGTCCGGCCGGGTTGGGTCATGTCGAGCCACGTCATGAGGGCACCCACGGAAACGCATCCAGGCAGGTCAGGTCAAGTCGTGTGATGGCGCCGAAGGAAGCACGTTCACGTCGGGTTAGGTTGGGTTGCGTCGTATTGTGAGGGTGCCCAAGGAAACGCGTTTGGGTGGGTTGGGTCGGTTCGGGTCCAGTCAGGTCGTGTCATATGAGGCCGTCCATGGAAAACGCATTTGGGTAGGTCGAGTTGGGTTGGGTTGGGTAGTATGAGGGTGGTTGTATAAAAAATGCTAATTTATGACCACTTGTGTTTCTTGTGCAAGTTTGTGCGATCCGTTTTCCATTTTCTCCCTCGTGCACCCTTCGTTCGGGTGGGTCAAGTCATGTCATGTGAGGGAACCACACGAAAAATGTTCGAGTCAGATCGTGTGAGGAAGGCCGTATCAAAAATGCTAAGTTGTGACCGCCCGTGTGGCTTGTGCACGTTCGTGCAACCCATTTGTCATTTTCTCCCTCATGCCTTCAAAGTTCAGGTGGGTCGGGTCGGGTCAGGTCATGCCATACCGTGAGGGCACCCAAGGAATCACATTCGGTCGGGTTAGGTTGGGTCATGGCAAGCTACCCAAGGAACGTGTCCAGCCAGGTCAGGTCATGTCAAGTTGTGTGAGGGCGCCCAAGGAAACACGTTCGGGCGGGTCGCGTCGTGTGAGGACGCCCAGGGAAACATGTTCGGGCAGGTCAAGTCAGGTCAGTTCATGTGAGGGCACCTAGAGAAATGTGTCTGGGTGTTTCAGGTTGGGTTGAGTCAGGTCGTGTTAGGGTGCCAAGAGAAAGTCAAGTTGGGTTGTGTTGTGTGAGGCTGGCCATATCAAAAATGTTAATTTGTACTAACCGCCAGTGTGCCTTGTACTACACGTTCATGCGACTCATTTTCTGTATACTACCTCGTGCCTTCGACGTTCAGGAGGGTCAGTTCGGGTCGGTTCGGGTGGGGTTGGGTCGTGTGAGGGTGGTCGTATAAAAAATGCTAAGTTTTGACCGCTTGTGTCGTGTCGGATCGGGTCGGGTTGTGTCGTGTGAGGCTGCCCAAGTAAACGCATTCAGGCGGGTCAGATTGGGTCGTGTCATGTGAGGGCACCCAGGAAAATGAATTTGGGTGGGTCGGGTGGGGTTAGGTCATGTGAGGGCATCCAAGGAAACATGTTCATGTGGGTCAGGTCGGGTCGTGTGAGGGCACCTAAGGAAATGTGTTCGGGCGGGTCATAAGGTTGGGTCGTGTCATGTGAGGGGGCCCAAGGAAATGCATTCAGGTGGTTCGGGGTGGGTCGGGTTGGGTCATGTGAGGGCACCCAAGGAAATGCATTCGGGTGGCTTGGGGTGGCTTGGCTTGGGTCATGTGAGGGCGCCTAGGGAAACACATTCGAGCGGGTCGGGTCGGGTCATGTGAGGGTGGTCGTATCAAAAATTTTAAGTTGTGACTACCCGTATGCCTTGTATTACATGTTCGTGCAACCCATTTTTCATTTTATCCCTCGTGCCTTCAACGTTCAGGTGGGTCGGGTCGGGTCGTGTGAGGGTGGTCATATCAAAAATGCTAAGTTGCGATCGCCTGTGTCGAGTCAGGTCCAGTTGTGTCGTGTCAGGCCACCCAAGGAAACACATTCAAGCAGGTTGGGTTAGGTCGGGTTGGGTCATGTGAGGGTGGTCATATCAAAAATGCTAATTTGTGACCACCTGTGTGCCTTGTGCATGTTTTTGTGATTCATTTTCCGTTTTCTCCCTCGTGCCTTCATTCGGGCGGGTCGGGTCATGCCATGTGAGGGCACCATAGGAGACACATTTGGGTCGTATTGTGTGAGGGAGGTCGTATCAAGGGAGGGAGGGCTAGAGGGAAGGCATCAAGATAAATTGATATGAGAACCCCTAATAGTTGTGATAAGGTGATTAGGGGCCCCATTATCATAACCCATAATCCATTAACCCATAATGAGTAAATTCCCTATCCCCTTAACCCAGACCCATAATCCCTTAACCTCTACTATTATAGGTCAATTTGGGCATCATCCCCCATGATCTAGTCAAACTGGACATCATCCCCAGGACCAATGAAATGGGGTCTATCATCCCCTATCATTTCAGTTGCTACATGCCGTTAGACTAGAACAAATCATTCATGACTTCTATTGCAATATTTCCAAGGTTTGAAGTATATGTTATATCACTTATGATCTCACCAACGCTGCCTCTCAAGGGACTATCTGCGTTGCATATGCAGCTCCCTCCATTCAAGGGTGCACTACAATGCATTTCCCGACATTCAAGAGTGTATGGTGCCCAAATTGACCTATAACAATTTCCCCATAAAGCATGAAGTCAGAATAATAAGAACAATATTTTGAATGAGATGCTTTACACTGTGATGGGCTAGAGATGAAGCGGAGTGGCAACCTACATAAATCTTACAATACATTACATCATGATATATCCTCTTGATCACGAATTGTTGAGGGAAGGCATTCCCATGCTCATCACATAAACTATCTAATAACATGTACATAGTTTAGAAAGTCGTCTACATTGGAATGTTGCCCAATACAGACATGCCTATAGATATAGGCCCATGTTCGGATGATGATCTATATGTAAGGTCACCATATAGATGATGTGTACAACAACCCTAAAATTGCAGCCCAGATGGCTAAAACTAGATTCAGGGTCTTCTTATCTCGTTCACTTGATCATTTAGGTACAAGTCTAGCCATGCGAATATATGATTTGTAGTCGAACATGGTAAGACATCGTTTGATTACCAGCCAATGATGTGAGTTGTTAACAAACACGAGAGAACCACCGTTAATGTCAATGGCGCTCAAGGTACTGCAGTAAATTTTGTAAGGCGTGAATATATGATTTTATGTCGAACGCCAAACAAAATATTTTGGTCAAAAGTCCGGAAGCGAGGATCTTGTCGATACTGTAAAAAGCCTCATGGTACTAGAATATGATGTTTCTAAGTGAACTTCCTGGATAATGATTTGTCGTCGATAGGAAGTCACCTTATTGTGAAATGGAAGTTACTGATTTCGGAGACAAAGGTATGAGTTGATATAGTAATGTTCAGGGATGACTACCATTAGAATGAAAGTTTATGAGTATTGCAGAAGGATGAGCATTCACTAGATGACTTCTCTTGAACATTTCAGCGACACTAAGATGAGTTGGCAGCATTGACCCAAAATCAAAGTGAAGGTATGATGAACCATAGGTATGAATTAACCGTCAAGAAGATTACCCAACCCAAACAGTCATGGTGATGGAGTGAAGTGTCATGTTCATGAGCATCCTACTACCGTAAAAAGTTATGTTCACTTTCCAAAATTTTCCCCGGTCATTTGTCAACTAGTACCTCTTTATTTTTTAAACAAACTTGAGGAGGATAACATATGCTTGATCTATAATTCAACCCTTCGGGCGAATAATGTATCTCTATTTAATAATTTAACAAGTCTAGTGATGAATGAAACTCGATTATTGCCATGATCAACAAGCCTGTCGCTATTTTATGTTTTAACGAGGCTAACGACAGTGATAGCCTGGTCCTTTTTCATATATAGAGATTTTGAAAAAGAGGATGAAAGAAAACTCCATAAGTACTTTTTCGTAAAGTTGTCCCTCGGACCCAAAAAAGTGTAAATTAATATCTGAGAGAACCTCTTAAGTCATGTTTGACCAAGGTATTCCTTTTTTTGTAAATATTTTATCTTAGTTTGGAAAAGGTTTAAACTTATACTGAGTAGATATCAATTCATTCATTTTTACGAGCTCAAAAAGACAAGTGCTCAGAAATCTTTTCACATGATCGGAGTCTGAAAAGAGCTGAAAGAAGACTCCAGGGGTTCATTTTTCACTGTTATCGAAGCTCGAAAAAGAGATAAAAGTGCGCTTCAAGTCCTTTTTCATTTTTAAAAAGGCTCGAAAAATAAGGATAAAATTATGCTTTGTGGTCAAATCATTCTTGAAATAAATCTGCACGACTAATCTTTTCATTAGTTGTAAAACCTATTTAGAACAAAATAAAATGGATTAAAATACCTGTTTCATGATAAAAATAGAATAAAATCATAGTCACAATAATAAATATTATTTGAAAATAATTAAATGACTAATAAAAAGAGTTTTACCATTCATTTTTACCATTTGAAATTTACCATTTGCATTTTGGATCTCTGAACCTGTTTTTGCCCTCGAATTTCAACCGTTGATTGAGTGCAATTGGTAAGAATGTTTTGAATGCCCACTGCAAGAGAAAATATTGAATGCCCCCTATTAGGGTCCTGTGATTTGGCTGATTGGCAAGCCAAATGACAGTGTAACATCAAACCAATCTTTGGAGCCCAAGGACCTAGCCTTCCTAGACTCAGAGAGGGCTCTCTCTATTTGTGTAAGGGATATCTGTGTGTTTGCTTATTGTGTTCTGATTTTAGGCTAGTTATGAAGTAGGTTTTTGGTTTTGGTTTTTAGGTTGTGAGGAATGAACTGATCAAAGACTAAGATAGGTAAAAAATATGTCAAATCAACTGGGCTATGGGGTCAAAAAGGTCAAGAAAGATTTCAGGTGGTGATACAAGGTTGTTGAAGGGCCGATTTGATTCGAGGTAAAATGGATCTTTGGGTAAAATGAAGTGAGATGGAAATTAAATTTGTGAATAACAAAGGATTTTAAACATAACTAGTTTAATAGCTGACATAAACATGGTAGGGCTAACCATTAATCATGAGAAATGTAACTATAAACTGATTGATGCATAGAAATAAACATTCAAGCCATGCATAGAGATATATGACTCTCTAACTTTAAGAAATGGATATCATACTTTGGGGAAATACATTTTAGACAAACAAAAAACTCAAATCACTATGAAGGAACACCTACACATAGTATTTCAAGCTATTGGGCACTTTGAAAGTAAGATTGCATAGTTTTAGGCAAAGGGAAAGATCAGTACAAGACCTCCTTGGTTCAACAAATGAAAATCTAATCAATCAAAGAGAGGTTTCAGAGGCGGAGCTATGACTAGCCATGAGTAAGCAGGGCATACCGTGAATCATACTTAGCATGCATAAAACCATAAATGAAACAAACAAACAATATTCTTCAATTATCAAAGAGCAATCAAGGATTCTTTATTATGACTAAGAATGAAGAAAACATAGAAGCTGTAAAGAAACAGGAAATTTGAGGTGCCTCCAAGGGCATGTCTCAAATCTATTCTCTACTGTCTTATAGCAAGCAAGAACATGGAATTATGAATGAAAACTAAGAAACAAAACACAGAGAGAGACGCTATACCATTCTACCAAGTCATGGAATCCAACAACAGTCCTCTTTCATCATCCAAAAGCACTCAAGAAACTATCCAATGCATGAGACAAGTGTTTATTCCAAGCTTGTGTAACCATATATTTCTTCTATTCATCAAGTTCAGCCTTGTTTACAATGAAATCCTTTGGAATATATAGGCCAACATGAGGGAAAACCTCCTAGTTCAACTTTCAATCTCATTGGCCTATCCAAAATATCTGATTTTGTCCTTGAGGCTTTGCAAAGCCCAAGGCACAAAATATCTAATAAAATATCTCAAAAATGCTAAAAAAGGAAAATAAATTGACTTTTCCTAACTAACCATGCACAAAAATAGTTAAACGCACATGAGGAAAAGTCACTTTTGAAAGGTGCATTTTTTACAAAAATACTTAAGAAATACATCAGTAGAAAGTCCCCTGACTTGCCGGCAACTTTTGGAGGCCTTCCCGATGTCAAAACAAAGCCCGTGATGGCTCGTTGGAAAGATCTGAATGTCTATTTTCTGAAAATGTTTAGTTTGCTCCAAAATGACCACTAGAAGTCCTCCAAAAACTGACCTATGTGTAAAAACCCAAAAAATAGACCTTGCTGATAAACGGGGTAGAGTGTGGAAAAACTGAGTGTTTTTCGTTGTTTTGGGGGAGAAAATTATCTTCAAATGATCAGAAAATTTTTGAGTATATGCCCCTAAAATTATGGTATCCAATGATACCATTTTCATCCTTTGAGGATGCCCCAAACATAAATGGCGATGCCCATGAGGTTTAGTCAAAAACCCAAAAATGACAAGAAACCAAAACTTGTTGAATTTCGCCCAATTTTGGCAAGCATGACCCTCAAGGGTTTTTAGAAACATGTTGTGAAGCTGAGGCCAAAATTTGGAGCTTTGAGGTGTCTTTCTTCAATTTTTGTGCCGGGCGCCTCCTTTGAGCCTCCTTGAGTTTTTCCTGTGTGGCCTTCAATTTTCATCGAGCAAATTGATTGAGCTTCTTATAGTGCCCAGTCATCCTCCGTTGAAGGTCCAAATCTCTATTTTCCTTCTCCAACTTCTTTTCCAAGTGATCATTTACCCTCTCAAGCCACGCTTCTCGATTTTTCTCTATCTCTTGGGTGAACAATGTAGTGAGAGGGGTAGATTTGAGAAGGGAAGCTTCTTCTTCCTTTTGTTTCTCAAGGGCTCTTTTGAGCCCCATGGTTCTTGGCCTCTTTCTTCTGGGCTGATCTTCATACTCACTCTCATTGAACTCACCCATGAGTTCTTCCAATCTAACTTGTGCCTTGGAGGCCTCCTTTTCGTATTTGATGGCTCGCGTCTCATATACCACCATATGGACACTCATCTGTTTGTTTTGAATTTGCAAAAAGTGATTGAAGTTTCTAGCCCTTTCTAGATCAGTCCTCAAAGCATCAATTTGGTTTTCTCTATTGATCAAGATAGTTTCTAGGATTCAGGCTTCATTGTCGCTATCATCACTTTGGATTTGAATTATGTCGAAGTCCCTCTCCTCTTCATGGTTGCTTTCTTCTTTTTCCTTCCCCTTGCTTTGGGTGGCTCTTTTGGTCTTCCTCCTATTGGGAAATTTGACAATGGGCTTCTTGGGAAAATTCCCCTTGCTTCAGAGGGCCCTAGTGACATTTGGAGTTACAGCTTTAGGCACCCTTTTCCTTGATGTCCGGGGCTTGGCCACTTTTGGAGAAGAGAGCATGGCCCCTTGCCTAGGAGAGGCAACTAGCACATGCTCTATTGGATCTTTGCCCTTGTTACTTTCCTCATCATTATTGCCACTGTCTTGAGTTTCTTCATGGATGCCTTGACTGTCCTCTTGCATTTCTTTTTGAGGGCTACCCTCCTCACTGTGTTGCACCTCTTCATCATGCTACTATTCTTCTTCATGAGGCTGCTCATCCTCACTGTGCTACACCTCTTTATCATGTTGCCCTTCCTTATCTTGTTGTTGTTCATCATCATGTGGCTGCCTTTCCTCATTGTGTTGTTGTTTATCATCATGTTGCTCATCTTCATGCTCTTCTTCCCCTTGCTGCTCTGCCTCACTGTGCTCTTCTTCCGCTTGCTGCCCTGTTTCATCATGATGCTCCTCATCATCATCTTCCTCCTCTTGCTCATGCTCTTCTTCCTCATCATACTCTTTTTCTTGTTCAATGGGAAATTTGAGCTTCTTGGGAATGGGCTTGCTTGAAGAAGGCGAAGGATGGTGAGTGGAAGGTGAAGGAGATGTATGAAATGAAGGGACAGTGGCGAAATCTAGATGTGTAATGAAAGTATCCCAAGAGATTTCCTTCTTTTCAAGCTGATGAAGAATGATAACCTTGATGAGGGAGTGATGGAAGAGGCAGGTTGTCTGTTGAGAAGGAGGTTTTTTCTGAACAGTGGAGGCCATTTTCTCAATAATTTTATGGAGGAAGAAAGGGAGATTTAACAATTTGGCTCTAGTGAAATGCATGAGCAACCGGACATGGTAGGCATAGACTCGGGAGAATCTTCCCTCGCAAGTGAAGTATTTCATGATTATCTTCATTAGGGGAGCATAACTAGTCAATAGATATGAGAAGGGAAAGATGGATGGACATGTGTCTCTATGCTCAGGTTTTATAAAAGGTTTTTACTATTCTGGGTCTAGGTGGCTTTGTTTAAACCACTTCTCTCCGACATATGGGATTTTGGTGGCCTTGGAAATGGACCTAGGAGAGAACTTAAAATCCAATTCTGCCAGTTGAAAGTGCTTCTCTTGAAATCTCAAAGCACAAAGATGTCTCAAAGGGGAATAGCTTTTCACCTCCTGCACCCTTTGACAAAACTTTAGACACCCAACCTCATGAAAGTTAAACAGGACTAATGGATGAGCATTTACCTCTTTAGTTGAAATAGGCTCAAACCTCCTGTGAAGGCCACTCCTACTGTCTTGCCTAGGAGGCATTTTGTTTTAAATGTTCTTTGCAAAAACAAGTTGTCTCAAATGGCCTTTGGAATGGCTTCTCAAGCACACACCCTGTCCTCCTTGTCAGTCACTGTTTGACCAAGACAAGCTGCTTCAAATGTTTTGTGAAATAGTCCCCCAACACCAACTTTGTGCTCCTTATAAATCACTGTTTTGACCTCTTTTATGCCAAACAACAAGTATTTTTCAAATAAAAAGCACACAGTCAATTTATTACTGTGTTTGGACAAGGTATTGAAAAGAGGTATTTGTGTTTTCTTGTTAGAACAAGGATCTCCTTGTGTTTAGACAAAAACAAAATCACCCTTCCCCAAACAATGCTCTTCTGTTGTTCACTGGCTTCTATACAAAGGTAGACCAAACAACACTCTCAATTGATTTTGAAAAACCTTTCACACACTGTGCTTTTGGGACTTATGGAGGCTACACAGATTTGGTTGTTTCATCACACAAAGAGGATTCTTTATAATGAAAGCTTTTACCTTATAAACACTGTTTAAACTGATTTTTCAGACAGAGGTTAATTTTGTTTTTACCACTGCTAGGACACCTTACAGCAGCTTGAAACCTCTACCACTGTTTTTTCTGTCTTGTCATTAGTATATGGTTTATCACTTTGCTTGAAGGGAATTTTAGGCCTTTTGAAACTGATACAAACACACCCTAGCCTTCGACTGTAATAATCTTTGGCAACATAGTAACAAACCACCTTGATTTTCTACCAAGAACTCCACTCTTCAATCACTGTTTTAGTTTTGAAAAAAACATGGTATCAACACCTCTTTAGAATTTCGAATGCAACAAGGGGCAATAGAAATACCTTGAAGATGGCTTATGGCCCTTGTTTGATGAGTTGAGTAGGCCCCAAGGCGTTTTGGAAGGTGCTTTGGGCGTTTAGAGAGGAGCGGCATGTTTACTGAGAAGAACACCGTGCAACGAGAGGTGTCGGGTTGGCCTTCGGGAAGTGGTGACCGGCGCTATAGGCGCACCGTGCAGCCGTTGAAAGCTTGTGTATTTTCTCCTCTGAACACACCACGCGCTTTTCCAGGCACACCGCGCAGGCTTTAAGCCTCAAAACACTCGAAATTTTCTCGAACTTCTTGCTTGGTCCGGTGAACAGCTAGGAGAGCGATTGTGAACGCTTGTTGAGTTTTGAATTTTCCAAATGGGAGTTGCAATGGTCTCTCACCCCTTTTAGAGTTGAAATAAAGTCAACCATCCTTTAAAATTGCTTTATGAGGGTTTAGGATGCTACGAAGGCCCTCTTTGTCTTAAAACAACAAAAATCACTGTCTTTATGCTTGTGAAGATCATTTTGCTCCTTTAAAATGAAAATTTCCTTTGAAACTTCATAAAAGACCTTTCACCTTGCAGCTCCTTCAAAATAGTCCTTCAGACATAATATGAGATCTTTATCTTTATCGGATGATGAAGGCCCTTTGATATGAATATAAAACTTGTTTGAGCATCTCTTTAACCATTTGCATAAAGTGATTTGTATGGTGAAAACCTCAGGAGAAATGACCCTCTGCCTTTTGTGAGGGAGGAAATTTTCAAGTTGACAAACCAACTGTTATGGTGTTTGATGGTTGATCATGCCCATTGTATAGGCTCAACAGCAAAGGTTTTATAAAATTTCTCTTCAGGCATCAAAAACGAAAACATCCACAGAGGCTTATGTGTGCCAATCACAGCAATCAAAAACCTTAAGAACCTGCCCATCTTGAACTTCACAAGTGCAACAATAAAACTATTCTTGGTCCATATCAATAACATGCAAGGCTGGTATTTAGAATGGGTAATTAATCTCTTTTATTCGAAACCCCATTTGAAACTTCTAAGTGAAAAGATCTGCTATAAATAGTCTCTAACATCAAGGCAAATGACTGACCTTGGATTGCCACAGTAATATAGTCTTCAACTTTTACGAAGATATAGCAGGGGATGATGAGCTGAAGTTGAATTGAAAACATTAGAAAGTTGTCCTTTTGTTCCTCTGTGAAGGAGGTTTGTAAGAATAATGAATTTTCATTCATTTTACCATTTTTGACAGCAGTCCCTTTTGAAATCTCTGCCACACTGAAATGAATGCTCTTCATCCTCAAACAATGGTGAGCCTTCTACTTGTTTATGAAGGAGGCCTATGTTTGACAACTGCCTGGCCTCTTTTCAACCCCTGTTTTTAACCAAATGAAGAATTTCCATGAACCAATTGTTAGTGTTTTTCTTTGTATTTAATAGCATAAGTCAGTTTAAAACCAAGGTTGTTTTACTTCCTTGGCCATTTAGATGAGGTTGTCTTTAGTCAAAACTCCACCTCCGGAATCTTATTTGAAGGAGACTCTCATAATCATAAGAACAGAGGTTTTCAGCACCATTGTATTGACCATCTTTTTGCTTAAACACCATTTGAAATTAGCAGATGTATCTTTTGCTCATCCTTTGGAAGGAAGATGACTCATCATTTCTTAAGTCATCTAAAAACACCTTAAATTTCTGCTTTCAAATGAGGTTACATCTTTGTTCCTGGCCCTCTGCTTGTTAAATGAAGGAGGCCTTTATAATAAGTGACCCAACCCTCTGCTCATGCTTGGAGGAGATTTTATACAATGATGCAATCTCATTTGTTTTCAAATAGTGCCATCTTTCCTTTCACTGCCTTTTCATAGTTAAGCAAAATAAAGTGACAAATTGACAATATGCCATGAGGGGCATTTCTCTGAGACATGTAATCCTGCTATTAAAATACCTTTATGCATCTTTAAACATCAGAAGCAACCTTACCAGCATCTGTAGAGTATTTCTTGTTATTCATAAGTCACTAACCTTTTGACTGTGTTTGCAGGAGCTTATTGAAATAACTCTCTGTCCATCCCAGGCTCAAAACCACATGAGAAGCAGCTGTCTTCTTATGTTAAGTTTAATAATGTCTTCTGGAACACTGGTACACTTCTGCTCTTGAAAAAGACATTGAAACACTGTAAATCCACCTAATATCAGTTTGACCTATGGCATATGCACTACTGAGACATCAAGGTTTGTTAGTGGCATGGCCTAAGGGTGTAATCAAGCTTTATTTGTAGAATAGGAAGGTTATCTATGACTGGTTGATATTAGACAGAGGTTCTCTTGGCTTTAGGATAGTTTGCCAAGGTAGGATCGCTAAAGCGCCACTACCTAACTTAGGGGAGACTTTTTGGACAGATTTGGAGTATTCTCTTTGGAGCTGATGGACAAGTTTGTATGACTGAGGCTAGATAGGGCTTGACAATTAGGTTTTATCTCATCATGGGCTCATTGAAAAGGTAGGAGGGCAAAAATTTTTATGGGTGTTTTCTAGCTGACAATTTTGACATATTAGAGATCAGCTGCTAGAAAACTTGGCTTTAACAACTATTCATCATAAATAGGTGAAAAATACTGATGACTAACACCCCCTACAAGAGCCCATGCCCCCCAAGATTCATCCCATTCACCTAAGTAGAATAATAGTTACTAATAGTTTGATGGAATGAAGGTTCATTATAGGGGAGGATTTGTTTCATTTTTTAACGAGCTTGACATAGGAAAAGAACTATGCTCATGGAACCTTGTTTCATTTTTTAATGAGCTTGAAATAAGAAAAGGAACTATGCTCATGGCCTATTTCATTTTTTAATGAGGTTGACATAGTAAAAGAACCATCCTCATAAGCACTTGTTTCATTTTTTAACGAGGTTGACACAAGAAAAAAGAACTATCCTCATGAATTTGTTTCATTTTTTAACAAGGTTGACACATAAAAAGAACCATCTTCATTGTGCAGTGGGACTAGTGAGTGTGCTCTGGAAAAGACGTAGTCTAACAGAGTCATGATTTAAGGAGTTTTATGAGTACCACAAATGATAAATTATAACATGCGTTGACGGGTCTTCTCCATGGTTTTCATTGAATTTTGAAATTTCAGAGGGTGATTTCTGTGAAATCACCAACCACTAAGGAGCATAACTGATGGGACCAACTTGATATTGCACTGAAGATGTGAATAAAGGATCAAGTCATTCAGTACTCATAAGGGAGGAACCAGATAGGATTCCAGATGATGACATGGGTGAATTCAATGGACAAAACATTGAAGATGAAGCAATAGTAGAGGTTGTTGCAGCTAAAATAAATGGTTCAGTCTGGGATGTTATATCAACCATGGTTAAATGACCCAATGTATACCCTATAGAATCTATTAGAACTCGAAGTGAAACAGGATCAACAAAAGTAGAGGAAGGTGATTGAGGAAAAGACTCGTACACATAAAGCTCCTACCGAAAACGAGTTGGAGTTAAAGGTGTCTCATCTTGTGATATTTCTTCAATCGAAATCAAACCAGGTGGAAGAACTTCGACATCTGGCCTGAAGTATATTCCAGGTGGTTGACTGCGCGATATGGGAGACTCAATGGCTAAAATAGATTGTGGAGTGACCAATATAGGAACAACTTCTAGTTGTTCGACTTCAGGATCAATATTTTCTCCACTTAGGGAATATAGCAACTGAAATATAATGGGATGATAGACCCTTTTTCATTGGTCCTGGGGATTATTTCCAGTTTGACCAATAATAGCTAACCCCTAAAGCGTAATGGGATCTGGTTCCAGTTGAACAACGTCGGGTTTGGGAGGTATGGTCTCACATATTGGATGGATCGTGACCGCAGGTAGTTCTGAGGACTCTATCTCGACAACAGTAGACAAAGCAGGATTTGTAGAAACAACTTGTGCCAACTCTGGTATATGGGAAGATGATGCTTCACCAGAGGTACTGAAAGTACTGGTTTTGATAGAGTGATGTCGCCTTGCCTACCAGGAGTAACTTCTGGTGGTAAAGGTGGTTTCAATGATAATCTATGCGAACGACGGGGGAAAGGATTTTGTTCTTCCACGATGATTGATTATTTTAACCAAAAACAAATAAACAAAATAAAAGGGTAATGCTAGGCAAAAGGTTTACCAAGAAACTGTGAACTACTGAATACCTCCTGGCGAACCGAGAAGTACAGGCAGGAAATCTCCCCGAATGCTGTGTTCAGTGTATCAAAACTTAAAAGGTGGCAAACTTGGTTCACTATGGATGGATAGAAACCTAAATTTTTCCTCCCAAATATACCAGAAGGTACATGGAGGCCCAAGTCTATATTAGGGATGTCTAATGTGAAACCGCACAATGAGAGCACTCCTTTATACTTTTCATACTGTAACACCGCCGGATATACCTGAAAGTATGTGGACGAGCTACACTATACTTACATACGTGGAGTGAGGTATCACACTAGGAATGTATCGTAGACAATTAATGACAGTTGCTATGTTTTACTACACTAAAACACGTCTCTAGCCTAGACCATCTAAATTTTATCGTTATGGTTCCAATGCTTTGTTAGGTAAATTGATGTAAATTTTAAGTTGATCTTGTTTATCAATTTTCCTTTCAAGTTTCACCGCAATGATGTAATGGAAATTCCTAAAATGCAAACTAAAATGATAATAAAACTTTTCACTTTTAGTTTTTTCAATGAAAGTCTTAGCTACTAAAGGGAAAGAGCAATCAGTTTCGAGAGCAAACGATAAAGAGAAAAAACTAAAATGCAGTTTTCCTAATTGTTCCTTTGCAAAAAACATAATCCACTATATGAAAATGCAAGTTTTTCTTTTCAGTCCCTTTAAGGTGAATGAAAAAATGAAACTAAATGCATCAAATCAACAAAAAAAAATTCTTTCTTCTTTGAGAAACAATGAATTCAACAATAATTTCTCTTTTAGGAAAAATGAAGAATGGAACTACAATTTTTCCTACATGAAACGAATAATTTAACGACAATTTCCTTTACAAAAACAAATTTATCTAATGCAGCAATAAAAAAATTTGAATTTGATTTGTTAATGATAAAGAAAAACACTTAAAGATACAATGAACAAACTTACTTTTCAAAGGAGGAAGATTTAGGTAGATTCACTAGTCTCTATGAGGCATTAGACAGTGGAAAACACGGCAACAAAAGGCTGAAAGTAATGGCAATGACAACTTCAAAGGGAATTTTTTTGGCTTAGGGGGCAACGTATTCTCTAAGGGGAGAAAGTGTGTTGCAAAGCACCCCTAAGTGGGAGACAGTGCTCTGCAAAGCACCCCTGAACAGGAGACAATGCTCTACAAAGCACCCCTAAGTGGGAGACAGTGCTTTGCAAAGCACCCCTGAGTAGGAGACAGTGCTCTACAATGCACCCCTAAATGGGAGAGAGTGCTCTGCAACACACCCCTGAGTGGGAGAGAGTGCACTGCAAAGCACTGCGTCTTGAACAATAGTGCATTAGGCGCAGCAGAGATTCAAAACACAAGCTACTAAACACACTTCTAATGCAATTATTTATGTCAAAAGCCTAATAATTGAGAGTATATGCTACTGGGTGGATAAACAGAGGCAAGCACACCAAGGATGAAGGTAAACTCCCCAGTGGAGTCGCCAATTTTTTATGCGGAATTATGGATTATGGATAAAACATTATTCCCTAGATGTGGTGCTCATCTAGAACAACAAGTTAAAGAATTTTCAACTACTTTTCCTAACTGTAAATAGACACACATAATAGATCAAGAAACTTACTTGGAGTCCAAGCGCTTCCAAGTCTCCTTCTGTCGCTCTTGTTGTAGCTTCAAATCCAAGCTAGATCACCAAAATATTTCCTGCAATAATGAACACTAAATAGAAAAAGATAGCAATATACATATTTATATTCAAGTTATTTAGTTAAATCAATGAAAGATAAATCATATGCATCAGATAAGAATTCATAATATGAAAGACAAAAACTTATACATATACATATGTGGGAAAGTAAGCAGCAATCTTTATTAATGGATAGAAGGGGAGGTTACAATCCAGTGATTGATTTTATGTCACCATCTCTAGCAGCATCCCAACCTCATCACAATGCACATCTCTCTAGCGGCATGTTACACAAATCAACTCCTCAATTGAAATTCCACCAACATTTCTCTACTCAATTTCTTCCTTCTCAAACACTAGGATATGTGCTCAATTTATAGATGAACTGGAGGTAGTTTTACAATCAATGACTTTATAATAATAGACAAGACATGTTCCCAATCTCATAGATGTCAAATGGACACATGGATTCGAAGTTTGACACATATGCACTCTCTGAGAAGGCACTAACCAAGTGGAGATTTCGTAACAATGATAATTTCACTCCCAATTTGACCAACCCACCCTTGAGTGTAGGGAAGTGCTTTGCAGAGCACCCTTGAGTGGGGTTGCCTGCATATGAAACATACTTAACCCCTTTAGAGATTGCATTTGTGAGCTCATAGGTGATTTATCATATACTTCAAATCTTGGAAACCTTGCAATGGAAGCCATGGATGATTTGTCTTGCTCTTTGTCTTAGGGCATGTAGCAACTGAAATGATAGGGGATGATAGACCCTATTCATTGGTCCTGGGGATGATGTCTAGTTAACCAGGTCATTGGGAATGGTGCCCAAGTTGACCTATAACACATTCTTTGTTTTTCCTAAAAGAGATTTTTTTGTTAAATTCCTCATTTCTCAAAGAAGAAAACATTTGTTTTTTGTTCATTTGATGCATATAGTTTCCTTTTTGCATTCACATTAAGGGGACTGAAAAGAAAAACCTGCATTTTCATATAGTGAATTGTGTGTTTTGCATAGGAACAAGTTAGGAAAGCTGCATATTAGTTTGTGCTCTTTGTTGTTGTTGATCAGCGATTGTCATTGATGTCAACCCAAGCAACACCAAAGTCTACCTCAATATTGCATGGGAATTTTGACCTATCAAATTAATATATTCTAGGTCAATAATTATTTTGATGGTTTCTACTTGTTGAGATGTTTCCGTTGATATATGGCACACCACGTAATTCTTCACGGTTTGAGAGATATTCATGTTTGAAGTTTATACCCCCAGTTAGTGGGCTAAAACCCCATAGGGTTGTGGCATGGGTCATTGAAAATTCATAATTAATCTTTTTTAAGCTCCTAAAATCCCTCCCATGTTCACTTGTTGAAGCCCCTCTCAACCTAAGCATTTATATAAATTGTGATCCTCATATCCTCCTTATGCAAGGGATTTCGCCATCTGAAACAGGTCATCGTGGCATTTTCGCTCTAACTTTTTTCTACAAAGGTTCAGAAGCTGAAATATTTATGAGGTGAAGCTGAAATCCTAAGGAAGCTATAGTGAAAATTTCAGATCAAGGTGCGCAATATTTTTGGAGATATAATTTGTGGAAGTCAGTGTTTTTGTAGGCTCCTGAAATTCATCTCAAAGAAGTGACCTTGGGAAAATAATCATAACTCTCTCTCTGAGTATCAGATTTGAATTTCGTAAAAAGTGGTAGATATTACATAGACTTTTGTTTTCGTTCTATTAATTTCAAAGCCGAATGAATAAAAAGTGACACGTGGCACGCCGTACAAGTTCACTCTGCTGAAACAGTCCATAATTAGGGCATTGTGAGAGATTGGGTATAACTCTCTCTTGAAGAATCCAAATTGGGTCAGACCTGTGGCATTGGAAAGACAAGTCAGAGGAATACTATAGGACCAAAAATCAGATATTGGGGATTTGAAATAGCAGAGATACACCATATTCAATATCGAGCTCCTAGAAGGCAAAGAAAAAGCTAGATCATGTATTGTCAAGGGCTGCAAAGGACTAGACTTTCTAGGGAAGCAAAGCAAAGCAAGGTGCAGCAGAGGGTAGCATGACAAGAGAAACAGCCAAGGTGCATAACAGCAGCAATAATTTCATCACATGAAGTCTTCAAGTGGGCAGCACTGCATACAATCATTGTAAAGGTATCATTGTACTAAGTCATTGTAAATACATTATTGTAAAAATTGTACTAGTGTCTATCTGCCAAGAGTTGAAGAAGCAGTGTCAGGTGGTCTAAGATCATCATTAGTTGGTTGTGTCATAGTTGGGGTTATGTTCTAGTGTGTCTTCTTCTTCTACATCATTCTATATCATTATAAAGTGGACCATTTTCCCTGGTACGGGAGTCCATTCTTCTTTTATTCTTCTACAGGGTGGTAGGGTGGTGCTAGGGTGAGTTGTAGCTCATTGGGTGTTGGGGCATCCATTCAGTTGACTACTGAAGAATCTCGAGCGTTGGCGCGTCCATCCAGTGGGAGCTGGAGAAGAATGCTTTTCTAAATTCTAGGAAGTTGGAGCTTTATTTTCAATTGGAGTTGAATATTAAAGAATTATTAGAAAAGCATTAGATGGTTTTTGTCCCGGAGTGGGTTTCCACCTTAAAAATTGTGTGCATTTGTGTTCCTCTTGTTTAGTGATATCATTGTACATACACTGATAATAATTGAAGATTAACTAATTCTTAATTGAAATAAATATTGATTCACCCCCCCTCTCAGTATTTCCAACAGTTGTTTGCGTGTCAAACCTGATGGCTCTTTCTCTTAGAAGTTAGGTTTTTCATTAAAAAGCTAAAATTGAAAAGTTTTCTTATCATTTTAGTTTTCATTTTAGGAATTTCTATCCCATCATCATGGTGAACCTTGAAAGGAAAATTGATAAACAAGATCAACTTAAAATTTACATCAATTTACCTAAAAAAGCATTGTAACCATAACGATAATATTTAGAAGGTCTAGGCTAGAGACATGTTCCGGTGTCGTTAAACATAGCAGTTTCATTAATTTTCTGTGATACATTCCGAGTGTGATACCTCACTCCATGTACGTAAGTATATTAGAGCTCATCCACATACCTTTGGGTATATAGGCCAGTGTTCTAATACGAAAAGTATAAAGGGGTGCTCTCACTATGTGGTTTCACATTAGATAGTGCTAATACGGACTTAGTCCTCCACGTACCTTCGGGTATATTTGGGAGGAAAAATTTAGGTTTCTATCCATCCATAGTGAACGGATTCGTCCTCCTTCTAAATTATGATACACTGAACATAGCATTTGGGGAGATTGCTTGCCCGTAATTCTTGGTTCGCTAGGAGGTATTTTGTAGTTCACAGTTTCTTAGTAAACCTTTTGCCTAGAATTACCCTTTTATTTTGTTTATTTGTTTTTGGTCATAAAATTAATCATTCATCATGAAAGAAGAACACCCCTTTCCCTGTCGTTCATGTATAATAGCACTGAAACCACCTTTACCATCGGAATCCACTTCTGGTCGGTGAAGGCGACATCACTCTACCGAAACTAGTACTATCAATACCTTTGGTGTGACATCATCCTCACATATACCAAATTCAATACAGGTTGTTTCTACAAATCCTTGTTCATCTACTGTTGTCGAGATGGAGTCCTCACCGCTACCCGTGGTCATGATCCATCCAGTCAGTGAGACTATACCTCCCAAGCCCAACGTTGTTCAACTAGAAGTTGATCCAAATCTTGTCTCTTTTTTTCCAGAACATCTAAATCCCAAAGTCGAATGACCAGAAGTTAATATTGTATCAGTCACCCCACAATCTATTGTAGCCATTAAGTCACCCATATCCCGCAGTCAACCTCCTAAAATAGACTTTGGGCCTGACGGAGAAATCCTTCCACCTAGTTTCATTTTGATTGAAGAAATACCACAAGACGAAACACCTTTAACTCCAAATCAGTTTGGGATGAAGCTTTACCTATACTAGTCCTTTCCTCAATCACCTGCCTCTGCTTTTGTTGATCCTGTGTCTATTAGAGTTCCCATAGATCCAATAGGGTATACATTTGGTCGAAAAACCATGCCTGGGCCAACATCTTCAGCTGGACCATCTAATCCGATTGTGATAACACCTGCTCTCGCTACCCCCTCAATGTTCTCAACTTCACCAGAGTCACATTTATATGGTGGTCCTTCTGTCCCACCTGGTTACCAATATTTATCTAGAACCTTCTCTGGTGCATCCTCAAACCCATAGACTTCACCAATGTCATCGTCTGGTATTCCAACTGGTAAATCTATAGTGAGTAGTGAACGTCTTGATCCTATATACACATCATCAGGGAAATATCAAGCTAGTCCATCTGGGTATATTCCATCCATTACAATTTCAACTAGACTCCCTACATTTGGAGAAAAATATTTTCCATCTTATTATACTCCTCATGCTGGGGGGAAACCTATGGTCATCCACTTAGACAGTACTCCATCATTATTTTTTCATCTTAATGTTAGAATGAATGTTTGTCAATGGAAACCCACTCTGCCTATCCAACCACAAACGGTTGTACACTCGTATCAACCGGTTCAACTCGTTGCACCCACATAAAATCCAATTGTTAATACATATTTACCCCTATTACAGACACAAATTTTTGTACCTCAACCATCTCAAGCGGGTCCTTCCACCCAATACCCCCAAGTATTGGGCCCTTAGACTCCAACTCCTTCAGCTAGTTTACAACAACCACCTGTATCCGAAATCATTTATTCACAAGCTAGATTACCGTATTATGGGATGTCGCAGCCACAAACAGGTTATACCTACCCTCAACTGAATCCAAGCTATCTTAGTTTGGGTTATAACATTGGCGGACAGACCCCTTGGCAGCCACAAGCACAAATGACACAACCTTCATTTCAACAAGTAACGTATCCAGGTTTTGGTCAACAGAATCCTCAAGCATTTGCCTATCAAAACAACCCCTATTTGGGTTACCAACAACAAATTTCTTATGTTGGTGCTCAAAGGCCTCTTTCCCAAGCAATTCCATCATACCATGTATATTCTCAACTCGACCTAAATCGACAGTTTCCCTTTGTTGTGACTTTAGAATTATCAGATTTAAACTGGCTTACCAATGATCCAATCAATTATGCTCCTTGGTGGTCGGTGATACCTCATAAATTACCCTCGAATATTCCTAAGTTCAATGGAAACCCTGGAGAAGACATGTTGACTCATGTTATGACTTATCATTTGTGGTGTTCATCTAACTCCCTAAATGATGACTCCGTTCAACTACATCTTTCCCAACGTATGCTCACTAGTCCAACTGCAAAATGGTACATTGAGTTACTGAGAGCTTCTTTTGATAATTTCGCTACCCTAGCTACTGTCTTTTTGAGCCACTTCCAGTTACCCATACGATATGAAACTGGAATGGAACTCTTGACTAATTTTAAACAGACTAATGCTACTCACATTTCTGATCATATTCATGAGTGGCGTCGTCATCGTAGAATGATTAATACATGTGTTCCTGATCAGCTCCTTGTTGAGTGGTTCATTAAGTCCCTGTTACCGTCTATAACTGAGGATGTGGCTAAGGGTGGTGTCGTCACTGAAGAGCAGGTCATTTCTCGTTCCCAATATTTAGACTTGATTTATACTCAGTCAGACACGCTCTATGAAAAAATTCCCTACGCACTGCGATCTAATTTTATTATTCCTTCTTCATTTAAGGACTCTCATGATGGAGACAATATGATTAGTACTGCAAGCACACATCACTCTACTGCATCTGATTCTGCTCCTTCTTCTGAAATCCATTTCATGTCATCTGACAAGGGAAAAAGTGATAAGCAACCGGGAAGTAAGAAAAAGAGGAAATCAAAGAAAAATCAAGCTTCTACCATGTAGGAAAGATCATTTGATCAATTGACTGGAAATCAGAAACCTCATTACCCTTGCATAATCTGTAAAGAGGAACACTTTGTTAGGGACTGTCCTCACTGTGCTGAATTCTTAAAAATGGTTAAGACCTTGCATGCGTCAGTTGTGTTGACAGACCCATTTCTGAATCCAGACACAAATTTGGTTGCTACGGATCCAACTTCTAGTTCACAAGTGCTTATGTTGTTTGTCACGAAGCCATCGACTCATGTTTTGGTGTCAACGTGTAATAAATATTATGGTATTTAGGATACTAATCAACCTACTACCTCGACCATGAATAAGTATACAGAATCAATACCACCACCTGTTATTCCTGAATTGATAATCAGACCACCAAAGGGAGTCGTTCATAAATAGACATTTAATCCTCAAGAAAGAGTTGCTCAAAATTATAATATAGTTGAAGATTTGGCTCAATCCCCTTCAGCTATGTCAGCGCTTGAGGTGCTACAAAATTTTCCTTCCCAAAACAGGCTTTGTTGTTGGCAATTGGTGGAATTGATCCAACTGATTCTAATCTTGTAGTATTTAATCATACAGGCTATGTACCACAATTACCAACATAATTGTCATTCTCCATCCAAGTAAATGGTCTCAATCACCTTTTTCATTGTACTATTATTGATGAGGGAGCATCTACATGCATTATGTCTCTAAACTGTTGGAAGTCACTTGGCTCGCCGCGCCTATCTCAATCGCCAATGGCATTGAAATATTTCGATGGATGTACATATAAGCCTTGCGGTATTATCAATAACCTGCATGTTGAACTAGGGGGGGGAACAATGAATGTTGAAGTTTAGGTCGTCAATGGACCCCTTGAATACAATATTTTACTCGAAAGGCCATGGTTATATGCTATGACTGTGATCGTCTCTACATATTTTAGAATGATCGCCTTTCCACAGAAAGGTGTCATCATAGTCATCAATCAACTATCCTTATTTGCCTCGATTTCCCAAGTAACTGGAAGTGTTTCATTATTTCACACACCCCAACTCGAACTTTAGAACTTTGGTGTAGGAATCTTAAAGGATTCCACTCTCATGGGAACCTTTGCATTAACACTACTTGCAACATCAGCAGAAATCACAAGCATAGAGACCCACTACATGATCTCTTCCACCCCATCTAGCTTAAGGAAGAGTATAGGTGATTCCAAAGTTGTTACGTTGGATGAGTTTATGCCGCCCAACCCAATTGAGATGGCATAGAAATCAATATATCTGGCTTGGGCAACGAATCTGAAATCATCATTGCTGATCATTTGGGTTGATCATTCATTATATTATGGTACTCCATCTGATCCTTTTTCCTCAACTTTCTTGGCATATGAGAATATTCTGGAAACCATGATGTCTAAAGGAGAACCATGGGAATATCATCATGATCATTCCCATCTTCCAGATTATGAAGAAGATAACCTTCGTGAACTATATCACCCATCGACCAAAACTTTATTTTCAAATTATTTTCCTACTAATGCAATCAATTTTGAGAAAATTTTATCAAATATTAAAGAAACCATTTCTATCGATATTTCGACCAAACACGGCGTTGTAGAAAATATGAATGTTGGCGTGTCTTGTTCTCCATCAAAACTCGAAACATATCGCTCTTTCTTTCATGAATTTCATGATGTATTTTCTTGGTCTTACGAGGAAATTCCAAGCATAGATACTAATATCGTTGAACACACTATTAAAATGTACGTTGATGTCAAGCCGGTATGTCAACGCCTTTGTCTTGTTCAACCGAAGAAGGCCACTGCAATTAAAGTAGAAGTTGAAAAAAATTTTGCGTGCTAGTTTCATTTACCCTATTCCATTAAGTGAGTGGGTTTCCAACAACGTTCCTGTCATGAAAAAACAAGGAACCATTAGAGTGTGCGTCAATTATCGAGATGTCAATCTTGCTTGTCCAAAAGGCAACTATCCTACTCCTTTTATCAACCAGATTATTGAAGATTTTGTTGGATGAAAAATATTTTCGTTCATGGATGGATTTTCTGGCTACAATCAAATCAATATCCGCCCAGAGGACCAATATAAGAAAACATTCATCTGTCCCTGGGTCACATTCGCTTATCGGAAACTGCCGTTTGGTTTAAAGAACACATGGGAAACTTTTCAGAGAGCAATCACTAATACATTTGGGGGAAATTCCGACACTTGGTTCTGACGCTTTTGACCAAATGTCGGAAATTTCCCCAAATTTTTTCAATCCCGCCTGAAACCGTCGCTATACCGACGTTTAGAGAAAAGTGTCACAATACCGACACTTAGACAAAGTGTTGCAATTGCGACGTTTGGAGGAAGACGTTGCAATTGTGACACTATGCCCCAAAGCGTCGCTATTGTGATGGTTGCCTCCAAACATCGCAAGTGTGACACAATGTCTAAGTGTCACAATTGCGACGTTTGGAGGCATCCGTCGCAATAGCGACGCTTTGTCCGCCGTCGGTATAACGACACTTATATGCGTGCTACATAAAAATATGAAACTTATATGCGCGCTACATAAAAATGATTTTATTAAAACTACATTAACGTCTGATATCACGCGCGCATTCGCCCTCCGCTCTTGCAGAACAACATTCACCCTCAGCATTCACCCTTAGCTCTTGCGGAACAGCATTTTCCCTCACTCTTGCAGAACAACATTCGCCGTCAGCTCTTGCAGAACAGCATTCGCCCTCAGAATTCACCCTGAGCTCTTGCAAAACAGCATTCACCCTTAGCATTCGCTCTCAGCTCTTGCAGAACAGCATTCGCCATGCATTTGCCCTCAGCGTTCACCCTCAGCGCTTGCAGAACAACATTCGCCCTCAGCTCTTGCAGAACATCATTCGCCCTCAGCTCTTGAAAAATGGTAAGTTCTTACTGCAGGCCCTTCCTCCTATAGTAGGGTTGACTCTATTTGGGTTTTTTTGGTCAATTCCATTGGATTGTGTTAGGCTGTAGGGTTCTCTCTAGATGTCTTCCAATGTTCTTTCGGATGAGTTTCAAAGAGGATGTGTAAAATGTGTTTGTGCTTGCATGAATTTGACTCCACCAGTTTCATGAAGTTTAAGCTATGGATTTTAGTTCGACAAACTCATCCATCTCAACACCCAGTAATGAATTGCCCTTGGTCTGATCTATATTGAAGGTGAAGTGCAAAGTGGTAGAGAATGGGAGATCGAAAGTCATCAACTTTATCACAAGGGTAGTACTCCAGATCGAAAGTGATGAGCTTTAGTTCTCCAGATTTGGGGATTTTCTGATGACATACCAAAGGCCACATCCATACAACCATATCAAGGTCAATGTTGAGATCATTCTCATATAGATATAGGTCACTGATATATAGGGTTAATATCATCATCACTATCCATGGAAACCGAGTGGTTACAAAATCTGTGATTGTGGTTGGCTCATTTATAATTATTACCCATTTACAGTAGAGCACATAAACACTAAATATGGCCCGAGCAGAGCCTTTACAATAGGCAATGGAATTGCAGCTGCTTCATCAATAACCAATAGCTCCACTTGAGAAAACTTTTCATAATCTTGGGGCTGGATATACTGTAGAGCAAAAAATTGTAGTTATCATTCGTGCTCCAATATATTAATATAATTTTTACATTGAATTGAAGAAAGGGAAACAAGCAAATGCTAGCCATCATACAATGCTTTGACATAAGAGTTTTGAGTGACATACTTGAAAAAGGGAACTCATCCACTGATATTTATAATCATTTGAGTTAGTCAAGTTAAACACAATGTCAAGAATCAAGATTCAATACCCTCTATTATCTTCATCACCCAATACAAGATTTAAATTTTTCCCAAAGAAACACTTATTAATTTGGCAACCATTATTTCTCCCTGCTTTAAAAACCCTACATTTAAATGAAAACAAGCATTGCATTTCAACTACAAAAATCTATTAGTGTTCGAATGTACATGTGTGCATCACTTGTGTAGGGTATTCCTTTTCCAATTTCACATTATCCGAGATTGTGTGCAGTATAGTTCATATTTTTTGTGATTTAGATTATCTTGAAAAAGAAAAGGCAAATTATTTCCCATGGAAAAAGAAGGTTTTCCCTTTTTACTACTAGAAATGGTACAACAAAGTTCCATTTCTACCCGAAACTCCTATGAAATAGGAAAAAAATAAAGGCCATGTCCTCAATGGATATCATTTGGCTTTGAAAATGGCCATTGCACCGTGTTGTTTGTTATATTACATCACGATAGTTTCTTAGGTCATTTCTTGTTTCTTGAAATGAAAAACAACCAAAGAAATTGTGAAGATCCTTTCAAGAAATAAATGACCATTTCTCAATCATATCTCAACTATTTTTTATTTTATTTACTGGTTTCTTACTTTGAGAGAAATTTGACACTTTTATAAGGAATATAACGTAAAAACACAAAATGGGAAGGAATTGATGAGGTAGATGACCATTAGTTGTTGTCAATTAAGAATTGATAATACACAATGCATGTTCTGTACTACAAACTAGATTCCTTCCTTGAGTTAGGACACAGAGTATTGAATCAAAGTTGTAGTTTCTAACTTCTTCTATTGGTTCATCAATCTTGAAATTCAGAAATTGCATGTCTTCATTGCTTCATGTTTGAATAATTTGCATCATATCGTACAATAGGAAATTAGGAATTATGGTTATTATTACTTGATGGATCTGTTAAGTTACTTTTAAGTTTGCATGGTTTAGTGTGAAATTATTCTAGTGTGGCCCTAGGCCCAGGTGAAGGAATTCCAAGGACTGAGAACCCTAGTTTTTAAATGGTATTCTTTCTTATACCCAAAAACCCCTCAACAGCACTTCTTATTAGTTCTTAACAATAGTTTTGTAAACAATTTGAGAATTGATATAGAAAAATCTCACACTTCTCAAGATAAAGTCCTAAAGCTAAAGTGTGATACCATGTGTAATTCAATAGCCTCATTGTCACCTCACCAACCTCTTTTCACTTCGGGCTAGCTCTCCTCCAACTCAAGGGGGTTTCTCCCTAGTAGATGTTAGGGATATAATGGCCCAACCAAACGAATTCAAGATCCCCATAACCCTCTATGTTTACTACTATCAATCAAAATATTGAACAATAGGGTTAGACATGCATCCTAAAGATAAAATTTCCAGGGTATTTTTCGGTAATTTCAAAGGGAAAGTCCCCAAACACATATAATCAAGGAATTATAACGTGATTTCAAACATTAAATATCAACAAAATCGTTTAAAGGATATTGAAAGGAAAAATGTGATGGAAGATATAAAGTGCCTTACTTAAATGCTCTAAGGATTTTTCAATAGTTGCTCCAAAAGCTTCACTTCAAGGCCCTTCAAGATCATCTCCAACAATGCTATACCATTAGCTTCAACAATGTTTCTCCAAAAATGTCCTCAAGGTCTTCACAACAAGTTTACTAGAAGTTTCTCCAACAATATATTCAATAAGGTATTCATTGTCAACTCGTCTCTTGTTTGGGTGCCTTAATTGGCAATGACATGTTTCCAGGACTAAATTCAATGCAAGGCATATTTGAAACTCTAACTCTGTCTTCTGGTGTCTTATTAGAAATTATTTCAGTTTTCATTTTGTGTTTTCAAGTTAGATATTGTTTTCAAGTTCTTACATTTATAATTTTATTAAAATGTGGCAAACTGATCAGGACAGTATAGGAACAACCCCGAGATGAGATGAATCGCGAAAAGAGGCCAGCGAAATAACATGTAAAGTGCCATCATTGCTCTATCTTCAGTTATTTTAGTTATTTACGTAATTGAAATAATATTAATTTTTTTCAAATATGCAGACACATAGCCATGGTACGCCTGATGATTCCCTCTTTGAGGTAGAGCTTTCTTCATCCCTATCTCCAGTGCTCTTGTTGCAAAAAAAGGCACGAGATGCAAGGTCAGAATTTAATACTTTGATAGACGCGCCTCAAATACCTGAAACATAAGAGAGGATAAAAAAACTTATGAGCCAACTAGAAACATATCAGGTAATAATAAAAAGTAAAAAGGATATTTTTTTTGTTCTGCATAAGATGAATTGTGATAGTTTGATTTTTAATTTTTACATTGACTAAACTAACAAAAAATTCTTTTGTTTGTAGCATTTTCTGGGACTTGCTGAACCCGGTGTTGGTGGTAGTGGGATAGAAGGGCAAGAGATTTCCCAGCAACCCTCTCATACACCTTCTACTCCTTTAGGTGTCAGCCAAGAAACACACCCTGCCCAAGCGGACACCCAGCCAACTGCTGAACGTGTTGGCAATGATGAGGTTGATATGGCCAACTACATTATTGTGTTTCCTAGAGCTACACATGTCAGCTCCAAAGGGACCATTAATGGCACGTTGTTGGTGAACGTTGAAAGTGTCCCTATAAAGCACATACAAATCCCAGGTAAATTTCAATATTTTAACTATTTCATGTACTCTATATAAAACATATTTATCATGATTTTTATTTTTAAATTAATGATAATATATTTTTTGTGTGTAGGAAACAATGAGTTCTATAGGTTTTTGGAGAGCCATGCGTTGGTAATTTTTGGCCCAACCATATGCACAGGGTGGAATTCCTAGAATTCCAACCTGAAAAAAAAGAACTTCTAGATTATCTAGAAGCCCTTTTTGGGGTCGGCACATTTGACAGAACAGTCTTGGCTCGGGTAGCTGGAAAATATTTGAAATATACCAGGGACACCTATAGGACGCAATTGCAATTTAACCCTAGATACAAGCATCCTCTCATAGTTCTAGAGAGTGAGTGGAGAGCACTCATCTATGACGAAAAAGAGAAAAGGGCAAAGAAAGAAAGAAAAATGCCAACTAGACCCGCAAGGTAAATTACAACTTTAATTCAATAGCTTTAATTTTCTTTATGTCCAAAATAAAAGTGTCCTACGTCATATCTGACTTCAATATTTTAATTCTAGGTTGCCTGACACCTCAAAGGAAACCAAAGCTAGGATTGAAAAAAAGGGCCATCAAAAGCTAGGCCAGGGTGGCTACTTGAAATTAGCCGCAAGAATTGTAAATAAGTAGCTAAACATCTTATAATTAATAGTATCGCCTTCCAACGTTTTTGTAATCCTATCAAATATGATTGAAAATACACAATCATACGTAGTTTAGGGTGATGACCTCGGAACAAAAACTACAGAGGAAGATAAAAATATCACTTTCCATTTCGGCTATTAAGCCATAGTTGAACTTTGCAGAAGCTTGTGGCAGGTCCCAAGATCTAGAATGTCTGATAAGGTAAAACATTAACCTTTCAATATGTTTGTTTTTGTCCATAAATTTAATGTCTAAAAACTTTGTTTAAATTAGGGGAGCAGCACTACCGACAAGGCAAATAACCCAGTTTTAGAGCCAGATGTAGACGATCCTCACATGCAACCTGATCATTGTAGTGGGGACCAGGCCGACAATGCTACTATCAGTGAGGGCCATGATGGTAATTAATTTCCACTTATAATTTTTTCTAATTATGCCTTGATGGTTGTCCTTATAATTTTTTTTTTTTAAATGACAGAGAATGTTTCCCTTGAGGATCTTACCACCAGAGGGGAAGATAGGGCAATAGTCCCAATGGCGACAACTGGTGCACTAGGTAAATAATCTCATTACAAATTTTTTTATTAATATTACCGAACTAGTTCAATGATATTTAAAAACTGACAATTAAAATTTAATATTATCTGATTTTGTAGGCAATGCCCCATCACTGGATGAGACCAGACATCGTAACTACGCAACTAGGTCAGCGGCAGCAACTAGTGCACCAGGTAAATAATCTCATTGCAATTTTTTTTATTAATATTACCGAACTAGTTCAATGATATTTAAAAAATGAAAATGAAAATTTAATATTATATATTTTTGTAGGTGATGCCCCGTCACTGGATGAGGCCAGACATCGTGACTACGCAACTAGGTCAGCGGCGACAACTGGTGCACCAGGTAAATAATCTCATTGCAATATTTTTTATTAATATTACTGAACTAGTTCAATGATATTTAAAAAATGAAAATGAAAATTTAATATTATCTATTTTTGTAGACGATGCCCCGTCACTAGATGAGACCAGACATCGTGACTACACAACTAGGTCAGCGGCGATAATTGGTGCACCAGGTAAATAATCTCATTTAAATTTCTTTTATTAATATTACCGAACTAGTTCAATTATATTTAAAAACTGACAATTAAAATTTAATATTATCTATTTTTGTAGGTGATGCCCCGTCACTGGATGAGACCAGACATCGTGACTACACAACTAGGTCAGCAGTGTGGGTCGAAAGGCACGAAACAGGAGCAGAGCATGAAGATATTGATGATGTAATTAGCAGCTTTAAAAATAGAAAGAAGAAAAATAAATTTGATAATGTAAAATATTGTATTATTATAAGACAAATGTTACCATACTTGGAACGTTTTTTGCGTTAAATAAAAAACCCATTTATCATACTATTTTTATGTCAAGCATTAATTGCAATGTTTCCTTGCGTACTTTTTGTTGAATTGTTTTTTTATTAGTTATTGAATATATTTTTTATGCTCATGAAAGTAAAAAATGAAATATAGATTGGGTATTGGGGAATTGAGAGTGATGTGAGGGGGGGGAGGGGCCATAAGACCTTCCACCTTCATGTGGTTGGCCCTGTTTAGTAGAGAATAATTTATTAGAGTGATTTAATCTTGGAGCAAACCTCCCTCGATCCATCGTAGCAACAAAAAAGTCACTGTTGACTTAGTTGCTACTCTTTCAGATCATGGGAGGCTTGTTCCAAGTTCATGTGACTCCAATAAATTGTTCTTGAAACAAAGAGGAGCTTATTCATATATGCTTTGACATTTTCAACATATGTTCTAACATTACCATAAGAATGCATCTTAGAGTAAAAAATACTACATCAATTACTTGTATTTATTTTATAGATAATGATGGATTTTGTTTGACTTGGCAATGCAGGTACAAATACTCTTGCATCATGAGCAATACAACTGGTCAACCAGGGTCATGTCCAAGATATTTTTGCTTGTGCGCTTGACCAGGTTCATAATGTCACATTTTGTAAGTTCCTTTACAGTTCATAATTCAATATTAAGCTTGTTCATGATTATTATCTAGGTTTTTTGTATGCATTTTTTCATCTATTTGATTGTAATCAACTCTGCATGTTTCCTGTTTTTCACTATGATTTCTCCCATTACCACTCCTAGGATTTTTCCGAATTTATTGTTACATAGGTTACTTTATTGCTACTATGATTTCTCCATTTACGATTTCATAGGTTACATCATGTAAAGTTGTCAATCTCAGGTTGGTGATGAGCTTTAGTTTTCCAAATTTGGGGCTTTTTTGATATTTTCTCCCTCATGTCATTCCTGCATCACCTCGTTGTTTGAGAATGCCAATTGTCTACCACTTGTACCAATTGGCACATGTCAATCTCTGAGTGGTGCCACCTTTCACCTATTTTCAGTGAGTGTTTAGGGTTTCTCTAACATAGCTTCAGAAATCTGATTCAGATCTTGCTTGAATATCGTCACATAATAATCATGGTTTGGATTGATGAGCATGTTCTGAATGGTTGTTTGATTCATAAGAACCACCCATATAGTCATCTTGAGATATTTCAGAAGTTTTCTCCGGTTTCATTTTTCACCGTTTCTAGTGGGTGGGATGGTGTGGGGTGATCCATCAATACTGGTGCTCTTGTAGTAGGGAATTTGTTTTTGGGGATATAAAGGAGCGTTTGATGTAGATATCCCATTGGATGAATTCATAGGTGGGCACAATAGGTCAAGAATTTAAATTAAAAATATGTAACCTCCAGCATGGCAACTTGAAGGCTGCGAGAGACACTCGTTAAATATTGTTTCGTACTGGCCTTAATATAGTCATGATTTATTTCTATTATCTTAATGAAAATATATAGTCTGGTCTCATTAAAATTAGGATTGTGGTTGTATTTCTCTTTGGTTGTTTCTCTCTTAATGCTCCAAAAGTTGCCAAAAGTTGCGATAGTTGTTTAGTTTTCCTGTTACAACTTAAAAGTGGTTTTTAGCAATGCGAGTCATGTTTTTTAAGGTTCATACTAATATGAAGATCCTGTAATTCTATATTCAGGATAAGAGAAGATGGCCTCTGCTTTGGGCAGTATGAAAACAATTGCCACATCTACCTCATTGGGTAACAATGGAAAGGGGAAGAAGTTGGGTGCAATGTTTGATAATTATGGCAGACAATTGTCTTCTCTTTCTGTTTTTTCACCCATTTCCTTTAATCACTCAAGAAGAAGAGGGACTATGAGATTACATGACAGAGATAAGGTATTTAATACAAGAGCTATGGAAAAGGAGTTGTAATTCAACAAGGATGGCTCAGTGACAAAAAAATTGCAGGTCAGAGAAAAAATTATGTTTAAAGGAAGGTCACCTGCACGTGAAACTTCACTGTGGTGGATCTTTCCTTGTCCAGTTATATTTGATTTTAATGTGTTATTTTAATTTTTCATGGAGGATTGTTTTGGCATATGGTCTGGCATTCAATTGCACACTTACTGAAAGCAATGTCAATTTGTCTTGCAAGCAGTGTGAACAAACTTGTTGATCTTGTTGGAGTCACCCTTGGGGAAAAGGGAAAAATATTGTCTTGGAGAGCAAGCATGGTTGTCCGAAAATAGTTAATGATGGTGTGACAGTAGCTAAGGAGGTAATTTGTAGATGTGTGCTCTGGTTTTCTTTTTAACGTTGTATTAGTTCCCCCTCTTAAATGTCTTAGATTTGGTAGGCATAATTTGGAAACTCAAAGGTGAAAGGAAACATATTTTTTACCCAGTTGTCTACTTGTCCTATGGACTAGCCACATTAGAGTAATGCATAAAGCTTTTCACAACAATAAAAGGAAAGGGTTATGGCTGAGTCAAATTTTATTTTTATTGACAGTGTAATGAAATGTATCTCAATGCTATGGTTTTGGCCTTTTTATTGGTTGAATTAGAGGACCCAGTTGAAAATATTGGGGCCAAGTTGGTAAGGAAAGCTGCAGCAAAGACAAATGATTTAGCTGGGGACGGAACCACAACATCTGTTGTTCTTGCACATGTTGGAATATTGAAAAGTTCCAGAACAATGAATGGAGAATAAATCTTCCTTGCTCTAACACAGAGAAAATAAATTTTTCTTTGACAGGAGACAGAGTTTCAATACTTTGAAAAAAAAATTCTATTCCCTTCAATAACTCAAAAAAAAACTATTACACTTCTTCCTCACTGAGAGGGATTAAAAAATTATGACTGCTACAAAACGCAGTGCATAAAACCAACTCATTGTCTATTCAAAACAAACATACTCTGTCTCTAAAACACTCCACTGTGTTTTTCACTTTCACACTATTGTGCATACACACTTAAAAAGTTACACTCAGTCTTTCACTTTTTACACACTACTTTGTAATAAAAAATTTACGTACTGTCTATAAAAAAAAATACCAAGATTTTTTGTCCTTTTTATTTTTATATGCTGTAACATATAAAACATATTATAATAAACCCTCTTTTAAAAAAACAATTAAAACTAAATTCTATGGCCCACCTTTCATTTCACACACACACACACACACACACACACACACATATATATATAACATATGTATATATTAAAGCATACATAAAATTAAACTATCAAAACATTAAAGAACCCTTTCCGTTAGACTTCAAAAGTCTGAATAGATTGAATTTCAAACCAAATTCGCATTCCAAAATGGGATGCTGACGTCTGCCTAATTTGTAATGCGAATTCTCAATCCAATGTGCCCTATAAAAAGTTCAGGTCCGGTTTCCAGGTTTTCATATTCCCTTAAATTTCATGTGATCCAATATTAATGCTCCACGTGTCCTCCTTTTGAATTGACAAAACCGTCGGGTAAATTTCTGTTTGTTTAATTTCTGGTTGGTGAATTGCATTAATGCTAGTTGTTGTGTTTAAATACAATCTTGTACAGAAATATGGCTGTGGCTGTCTAAAAGAAAAACTTGCAGGAATTTTAAATGCTGAATTAAATTTCTGGATGGCGTGCAAGCAAACTCCAAAAAAAAGTGTTGCTGCTACATCCGTCCTTCTGCTGCAGCAGTTGAAGTTAAAATTCAACAGCACAGGGTTTAATAAGTGAGGGTGTAAAGGTAAATTTTTGTCGATAGTATTGGATTAAGATCATCTATTCATTTTTGTAGGGTCTTATGGTGTTTGGTTTTTTAGTTTTGGGTTGGGCTTATTGAGTCTAAGACAATTTTTCAGTGAAAAAATTGCTATCAAGTATCAAAAAATTTTGGTTCTCTTGTCAAAATTTATGAGCTTGTTATGAGCTTGTTAGGAAATACAAAACTGACAATGGTTGTATCTTAAATCTGTGGAAAATAATTTTAAATGGAAACTTTTTGTCTAGGTTGTTGCAGCAGGTGCAAACCTCGTTCAAATTACTGGGGGCATTGACAAGAAAATAAAGGCCCTTCTTTCGGACCTCAAAATTTTGTCAAAGGAGGTAAATGCTTGCCTTTTGAGTAGGTTGGTTTTCCTTTTTGCTGATGGTTTGGTGTATCTAATTTAATTAGTTGCCTATGGTATTTTTGGTTGGAAACTCCTTTTCATTTTTCATACAGTATTGGCCTTGTGGAATACATTTGATTGTGTGGTCTTGTTATATCTACAACATTTGTAGTTGTTTAGTCTTATGGCCGAGGTGCACTTTTATTATGGAAATAGTTGATGCAATATTATCATTTAATCCTTACTGCATGGTAGCATGTTGAGAAGTTTCTTGTGAAACATTTGGTATTCAAAATGACACTTGATCCTATACAGCATCATGCACTTGACTTCAAAATTCACATTCAAAGTGTGCCAGACAATTCTTGCAAAAATTCAAATATTTATGTTGTTTTAAACCATTATCTTTTTCATGTATTGGATGCTGAAAATGAGAAAAATACTTTGGTATGAAACCAACTAGTGAATAATTTCCAGCAAAACAACCACTTCCAAGACATGATTTTTGGAGAAAGACTTTCTTGATGCATTGTCAACGTTTGGCTAGGGTTTTTTTTGGAGAAAATAACTCATTATTCCTAGAATAGTGATCTTCAATAAAAGTAAATGGCAGAGAAGAGATATCATCGTGTGACATAAACCTATAAACAAAGGTGAACAGGGAATGATTATTAATTATGGCATACTAAGTTGTCAGTGATTTTGACTATTTGTCTTTAACAAGTAAAAATGTTAAATTCCAAACTTACATCATCATGGTTTGGCATCATGAGCTTGACTAATTGTCCACCATGCTCATAATTTCATGGTTGTATTCATATCTATAAATAACGTTTCAAATAATAATAATAAAGTTCTATGAGAAAAATCTAGACCTCCATGCTGCCGCTCCTTGTGAGACAAAGTCAAAATTTTATTACACAGTCTAACACATAAGAATCTCCTATATCCTAGTGGTATGTATCCAAACTCTTATAATAGTGTCTTCAAGACTTATGTTGACATTGCCAATGAGATATTTAAGCAATGCAAGATGGAACCTTCTTCATTGTTGCATATGTAACAGTCTTTTATTAATATAAATATTGATGGTTTTGTCTTTCTGAAAATGAAATGTAAAAATAATTTATTGTGGTCAATTGAAAATTTTTTTTTTAAAGCTTTTCATTATGGAAGGGCGACATAGATATATGCCCTTCTAATTGAAATTCGGACCTTCCCTTCAAATCTGATCACTGTGTGGGACCTTAACAAACAATAAAACCATTCCGCCACGCGTTATATAAAACATATAACAAAACCTTTGTCAAAACTTCAAATGAACCCTTTAGCCGTGGGTATTTCATCGCGAATTGATCATTTTACCATGTAACTTCTTCTAGAGGAATATTCTTCCACTTGATTAGGTACTTCATAATGGTTATATGTCAAAGAGATATAGAATGTTTATCTATAACTTTTTGTGGTTCAAGAATCAACTTTCATTCTTCATCTAATTTTGGAAGTTCTATTTACATTGGCATATTTTTTCCCAAAACCTTTTTTAGGCACGATACATGAAAAAACTTATGAATGCAAGAAGAAGGAAAATATAACTTCTATACCACTTGTGAAATCCTATGAATAATTATTTAGGTTCATAACATTTTTGTGCTAATTCTTTATTCTTCTTTTTCTTGAATGAATACTGTTTATAATGCTATAATCCAAAAAATACCCAATTACTCTCCTCAAATTATCTTTCACTTCAATGTTGTTCCCCTTTTTGTTTTATCATGTTTCATGTCATTTGAAGGTTTTCCATAATAATTTTCAAAGTTTCTTTAGTATTTTCCATATGTGACTCTGTTTCCTATACTTTGGACTTATCTTACAAAAAGTATGAGATACTAGGAGTTGGATATCCATAAAGGGCCTTAAATGGGGAAATTTTAGTAGATGTGTGATAAGTAGTATCATATTACCATTCTTCCTTGACGAACCCACTTCATCCATTAAGATTTCTTTTCCAAAGAGTAACACTGTAGATAACCTTAAAAACATTTTTTAACTATTTTTGTTTGACCCTTTGATTGTGTTTGATATGTAGAACTCATGGCAGCTATTGTTTCTCCACTCATATTTAATAATTATTTCCAAAATTTTCTTGTTACTATTACTTTAGGAAAACCATGATGACTATGAATTTCTTTCATGGACGCTTCTGCCACTTGGCTTGTTGTTTATGTACTTTCAGCTCTACAAAAAAAATCTACAAAATTTGTCTATATAAATGACCACAAAAATGTAATACTTACCTTTATATTTTAGTAACCCTGTAATAAAGTCTATTGATATATCTTCTAGTCTTTGAATATGTATGTGGAATGGTTGAAGTAACCCTAGAGATTTTACTATCTCTCTTTTATTTATTATACAAACTTGGCCTTCTCTTACAAAATTTTTAATATCCTTCTTCATTCCTTCCAAAAATATATTTTTTGATCTTTTGAGATGTTTTAAGGAACCCTACGTCCTACCATTAGAGATACATGGGGCTCCCTTAATATTTGTTTATTCAAATATTCTTGTGTGCATAAAAATATTCTACATTTGCACCAAAGTATATCTCTCTTTCACTCCCAATGCTCCATAGAGTTCATCCCATCCTTTATAAATTTTAGTTTTTGTTTAGTACTATTGTCATTTTTCCATTATGGCAATCTTCTTCTAGCCACCTAGGAATAGAAAATGTAATTGGATATAAATTTGAGGCCTCTTCTATTTTAGAAAGAGCATCATGTACTAAATTTTCCTTACCCTTTTTGGAGATTATCTCAAAATTAAAACTTTGCATTTTTTCTCCTCATCTTTGTTAATCTTCCAATGAAATCCATATCTTCAAAAAACACTTTATGCTATCATGGTATATCTTGACTTTAAAGTACCTCCCAATGATATACTATCCCCATTTTTTTTTGCATGTAATATTGCTTCCATTTTTTTTTCATACATAGATTTCACCAAATATTTTCTTTGAATTCCTTGCTTTTAAAAGACAATGATATCCCTTATTTTGTTAATGTTACATAAATTCCTTGTCCTAGTGCCTCACACTCTACTATGAATGTTTTACCAAAAGTAGGTGCAACCGATGTTGGTGTAGAAGACATGGCATCCATTAAAAGAGATAATGCCAAAGTAGCCTCATCATTCCATATAAATGATATTTTCTTCAAGAGATATTGGAGTGGACTTGAAATGCATGCATAGTTCTTAAAAAATGATCAATAATATCATGTAAGTCTAAAAAATATTATAAGAACCTTGATTTTCATAGGAATAGGTCATTTTGTAATAGCTTGCATCTTTTGAGGCTCCAACTTCACTCCTTCCTTTAAAACAATATGAACCAAATACTTGAATTCTTATTTCCCAAAAGCACATTTGGATATTTTTACATAAAAATGATTGTTCTCAATAATTTATATAACTTTTCCACATGTTTAGTGTGGTATTCCCATGATTTATTATAAATATGTGTATTATCAAAGAAAACCAACACAAATTTTATAAGATGGGATAAAAAAAAAGTGTTCTTAAGTTGAGCGTCAGACTTCAAATGACGATAAACCATAATTCAAACCAAATTCACATTCCAAAATAGCCTACTGACGTCGGCCAATTTTGTGATGCGAAAACCAAATGAATTCTGCCCTAATCTTTTTCGTGTCTGAATTTGGGCTGCCGTATGGAGGGAGAGTTGTGACGCGAATTTCTTATCAAATTTGCCCTAATCTTTTTCAGGTCTGGATTTACACTGCGTGAGTGGCCCAAACAAAGATCTGCTCCAATCAATTTTTGCCACGTGTCCTCAATCAAAACTTGCCCTGCATTTCGCTATTGGTGTATTCGATGGTGTTTAAGGCGACGGGACATGGATGTGGTGATTTCATATCAATCGCATTAAGTTTTAAAGTTGTTCAATTAAGCTCCAAGGTTTTCACATCAAATCTGCATTAATTAATTTTTAACACTATTCAAGGTCGGACCTCCACTTCTGTTAGTGATTTTTCATGCTCCAATATGATCTGGCCTTCAGCTCTCATTAATGATCAGAGATTAATTATGACGGGAATCCTTCGATTGCATTGCAGTCAGGTCGATAAAATGGCGTTTCACTATGGTTTTTCAGATGAGCTAGTTGCTGGGTTACACTTCCTGCTCACTATGACGAGAAGGAGAAGTGCCCAGCTAAACTGCTGCTTAGACCTTGTTGCATATCTTCATTTCTCTCAGTCTAGTATGTGTCTCTCTTCCTCTGTTTCTTGGAATTCTGTTTCTCTGTCTCCTCTTGTGCCAACTGCTGAGACTACACCCATGCCACGCCTGCATCAATGGATGTGTTGCCACAGGGGGAGAACTAGAAGTCAACCCCTGCGTGCTCCCTCCAGCCCCTCAACCGAGTCGTCTTCCGGCCAGTCCAATGATTATTACGCAGGTCGCTATCCAAATACTAGGAGTGGGCGGGGTCGAGTTGTAGGATTTGGCCACCGTATGGATTCCCCTTCTCCTTGTTTCCCCACCGCTAGCTCACCTTCTCCCACAATGTGCATTGCGCAATTTTCCTTTAATTTCTCTCTCAACCACCCCCGAATCATAGATTCAGTCACTGTGGCTTTTTGCGAGGAGGCCCAAATGGAGGAAGAATGCACCAGTCTAGCGGGTCTGAGCTCGGAAAAATCTAGCCAACATTCAGGCCTTCAGGAGGGGAGTCGTAGCATGAATGTGGAGGTAGCACCTAGCGATGCTAGACCTTCTGAAGGATGGTGCCGAATCGTTGAAGAACCATTGGAGGAGTAGTTTGGTTAATTTGGTTTTCTTGCTTTGCAGGCCCACTTGATTGGGCATGTTTTAGATTATATTATTGTGCTGGACCTCTCTAATATTTTTGAATTTTGTAAACGTTCAAGACTGGATTCCCCATATGAGGGCAGTCTTCTTAATTTTTTGATTTTTTGATGAAAAATTTCCCATGAGTCTGGGCAATGTTTTTGACTTTGGTGTAATTTTATTCCCATTGTTAATAGATTAATTGTACTTAGAAAAAAAAATGTTTCCCTGTTTCTATTTTAAACCTGTTTTTTGAAATATAGAGCCATGTTTATATTATTTTTTATAGTCGAAGTGCTACGAGGTGGTTTATTATATTAATATTTCATGGCCAAATTATGTTCATAACAATTGCAAAAGAAAAATGTTGCATTGTTTCTATTTTAAACCTATTTTTTGAAATACAGAGCCATGTTTATATGGTCCACGTATTATACTCTTTCTATGTATATCTACAGGAACCTTTTTGCTATGAACAGGGTGGATGTTGTAACGGGCTACTAATGGAAACAAGTGAGCCTTTCCTGTATCCGCTTTATGATACTATTTTATGTGTTGATAGGTTATCACTCTGCCTTCAAAACTGGCGATGCTGGTCTATGTTTTTGGTTTATTGATATGGTATGATGGTATTTTTATATTTTGGACATATCACACTCCTCACATGATTAGCATTTTTCTCTGTTCAAGGATTTTGGGTACTTTAATTTGTATTTGGAACAGTGGACGTCAATACTCTATCTATTGCTTTACTATTCTACATACTGCTATTTCACTTTCTTATAGATGCCTCGGGCATATTCGGTTTCTTTCTTAGATTGTTGATAATCTTCATGTGGACTATTACTGGGTTTTATATCATGTCCCTATAAGTGACATGGGGTATTTTTCTATCATTTTCTAGGGTGGGACTTCCACTTTTCTGGATGGATATTTGGGTTCCAATATTCAGATGTGAAAATGTAATGACTTCATGGATTGTTTTACTTCATATAATATATTCAAAACAACATTTTTTCTCTTGTGAAAAAAAAATGATTAATGTTTATCACTCTTCCTTCAAAACTAGTGATTCTGGTTTATTGATATGGTCTGATGGTCTTTTTATATTTTGGACATATCACACTCCTCACATGATTAGCGTTTTTCTCCGTTCAAGGATTTTGGGTACTTTAATTTTTATTTGGAACAATGGATGTCAGTACTCTATCTGTTGCTTTACTATTCTACATACTGCTATTTCACTTTCTTATAGATTCCTCGAGCATATTTGGATGCTTTCTTATATTGTCGATAATCTCCATGTGGACCATTACTGGGTTTTATATCAAGTCCATGTATGTGACATGGGGTATTTTTCTATCATTTTCTAGGGCGGGACTTCCACTTTTCTAGATGGATATTTGGGTTCCAATCTTCATATGTGAAAATGTAATGACTTCATGGACTGTTTTAATTCATATAATATATTCAAAACATAGTTTTTTCTCTTGTGAAAAAAAAAAATGATTAATGTTTATCACTCTGCCTTCAAAACTAGCGATGATGGTCTATGTTGCTGGTTTATTGATATGGTCTGATGGTATTTTTATATTTTGGACATATAACACTCACATGATTAGCGTTTTTCACTGTTCAAGGATTTTACTTAAATTTATATTTGGAACAATGGATGTCGATACTCTATCTATTGCTTTAATATTCAACATAATGCTATTTCACTTTATTATAGATGCCTCGGGCATATTTGGATGCTTTCTCAGATTGTCAATAATCTCCATGTGGACCATTACTGGGTTTTATATCAAGTCCCTGTATGTGACATGGGGTATTTTTCTATCATTTTCTGGGATGGGACTTCCACTTTTTTGGATGGATATTTTGGTTCAAATCTTCAGATGTGATAATGTAATGACTTCATGGACTATTTTACTTCACATAATATATTCAAAACAATGTTTTTTCTCTTGTGAAAAAAAAATGATTTATGTTTATCACTCTGCCTTCAAAACTAGCGACGTTGGTCTATGTTGCTGGTTTATTGATATGGTCTGATGGTCTTTCTATACTTTTGACATATCACACTCCTCACATGATTAGTGTTTTTCTCTGTTCAAGGATTTTGGGTACTTTAATTTGTATTTGAAACAATGGACGTCGGTGTTCTATTTGTTGCTTTACTATTCTACATATTGCTATTTCATTTTCTTATAGATGCCTCGGGCATATTTCGATGGTTTCTTAGATTGTCGATAATCTCCATGTGGACCGTTACTGGGTTTTATATCATGTCCTTGTATGTGACATGGGGTATTTTTCTATCATTGTTTGGGGTGGGACTTCCACTTTTCTATATGGATATTTGGGTTCCAATCTTAAGATGTGAAAATTTAATGACTTCATGGACTGTTTTACTTCATATAATATTTTCAAAACAACATTTTTTCTCTTGTGAAAAAAAAAATGATTGTTTATAGTCGAAGCATTGTGGTGTGGTTTATTATTTTAATATTTCATGGTCATTGGAACGCCCAAAATTCATAACAAATATTGGAGATTTACTGTCCTATTTTAAAGTTTCAATTTTTTTTTTTTAAATTGAACCCGTCGTCGGTATACCGACGCCTTGTAAGCATCGGAATTGCGACAGCTTAAATACGTCGGACCACATTTCGTCGGAATTGCGACAGTTTACAAACATCGGAAGAGCGACGTTCAAGATGTCGGACCACATTTCGTCCGAATTGCGACCATTTACAAACATCGAAAGAGCGACTTCCAAAACATCAGACCACATTTCGTCGGAATTGCGACAGTTTACAGACGTTGGAAGAGAAATGTTCAAAATTTCGGACCACATTTCGTCAGAATTGCGACCGTTTACAAATGTCGGAAGAGTGACGTTAAAAACATCGGACCACATTTCGTTGGAAGTGCGACAGTTTACAAACGTCGGAAGCGCGACGGTTTGGGAAATGTCAAAAAAGCGACACTTGTTTGGAAGCGACGGAAAAAGTGTCAGTAGAGCGACACTTTGTAAATGCATCAGAATTGCGACGGCATGGCAAACCACGTTTCTCCCGTCCTCAAACTATCACTCTTGCGGTGACTATGTGTCGGAATAGCAATGATTTGGCCGTTGGAAATTGCGCCAAATTTTCTAGTGCTATTACATGGCACTTAGGTGGATCTAATATTCATCCAATTCTCCGCCTCTTTTCAATTCCCAAAGGCTACAATTTATAGAGGAAATTGAAATATTGTGGATCATTTTAAGATCCATGATCTTCTCGATCCTCTCCACAAATAAATCAGCATGGATTTTTTTTTAAAAGATATCCACATGGATTTTTTCCACAAAGCTCTCAACAAATTTCCAATATACCTCGTAAATATAACTTTTTAATATTTTTAACAAATTTCATGCCTTTTGATGCACTTTTTCTCATTTTGTGCTTCTAGAAGTGGTTCTTGTTAATTTCTGATAGGATCGGTTGATGATCCTACATCAAACTCCCAAGGTACTAAAATTTATGACCTCCCAGTCATATTTTTTCTATTCTTCTCATAATACCTTCAGCTCTTGAGTTTTAAATCGCTGCCACACAATACCTAACCAAAATTTCACCTGGTTTTGTGATTTTCGCATCCTCCTTGTTCTCTTTTCTAGACCCCTTCGAGCACTCCTTGGTCTTGGTTGGGGAAAGTCTTCTCACGTTCCTTTATCTTCACCTACATAGAGAAAACTAATATCTTACCATGTCTTCAATCACCTGTACCTTATTTTATTGCTTCACCTCCACACTACATGCAAAATATTTTGTGCTATGATACCATTTGATGAAAATGATTTATAGGGGTCTATCATTTCAATTTTTCATATGGTCTTGATCCTACGACCTGTGGATCATGACCCCAAAAATTGATCTCGTCCTCGCTTCCACTGCAAAAATTCAACAACCATGTGGTCTACATGTAACATTAATTCATCAAACAAACTCTACAGATTTATGCATCAAGCCAACAATGCATTAAATCACCATGCACATTAACAAAATCACACAAAATAGGCATTAAATTCAATTTAATAGCTATACTATTACATGGTGTTTAGGTGGGCCTAATATTCATCCAATTGACCGCCTCTTTTCAATTTCCAAATGATACAATTTATAGCGGGAATTTCAATATTGTGGATTGTTTCAAGATCCATGATCTTCTCCATAAAGCTCTCAACATGCTCCTCTCCACAAAGCTCTCAACATGGATATTTTTCACAAATCTCTTCACATGGATTTTTTTCATAAATCTCTCAACAAATTTATAAGATTCCTCATAAATATTACTTTTCAATATTTTTAACAAACTACTTTCCTTTTCCAGCACTTTTTCTCATTTCTTACTTATAGAAGTGGTTCTTACTAATTTTTCATACAATGGGTCTTCACTTGTTCTCATCCATCCATGATATTTATAGTGAATTGATGTATGTGATTTAGATCTTAAGGCTAGTCTAACTTCTCTAACATTAGACTCCTTTAATTTTGGTCCTCTCCCTTTGGAAAACATATATTTTGGTCCATGATTCCTCGGATCTTCCTTGAAGTTAGGTATCCTCCTATTTTTTATAAGCATCCCACTCTATTTCTCCCTAGCTTTTTCATCAATTATAAGACAAAGCTCAGCATCAGGTGTGTATGGAAGTTATAAATAGGTAATAAAGGATGATGAATGTTGAGAAACCATAAATTTCACACATAATTGTGCATTTTCGCTCACATTTATGTTTTTTGGGTGCATTTTCAAATATACACACCTTGCAAGGGAGAGAAAAAAATATATAAATGAGGTTTTTTTGAAGATACTTTTATATGCAATTGAGGAGAATAAGAGATTAATTCCATATAGGAGCAATTATGCATATAGAGTGAAAAAATATGCTAGAAAAAACTTATCATAGAAAAAACTTCAACAACCATGTGGTCTACATGATTTTAGCACATGATACGTGTAGTAATACAAGATACTTGTTCATCCACTTAATTATCTGCAATTGAGGGGAATAATAGATGAATTCCATATAACAACATCTATGAATAGAGTGTAAAAATATGTTAGAACAAACTTGGAGCCTCAGATGCAAATCGTCATAAATAATCCTTTTTATATATGTTAATGTGGAAAAGACTGGTTTTGGCTCTACTTCATTATATTTGTGATCAATTAAATATTTAAATTTCATTGAATTTTATGATGAAATACATAGTTCACCATTTCATATATGGTGAAAAATACGATTTCAAATAGAAACATGATACATTTTCACCATGTTAGCACATGATAAACATACTAATAAAAGACAGTTGTTACTAGTTTCAAGAATTTCACTATATTCAATTGAGGAGAATAATAGATCAAGGCCATATAAGAGAATTTATTCATATAAAGTGGAAAAATATACTAGAACAAACTTCGAGTCTATGATGCAAATCTACATAAATAATCCTTTTTATTTAGGTTAATGTGGGAAAGGTTGGTTTGGGGTGTACTTCATTATATTTGTGATCAAGTAAATATATAAATTTCATTGAATTTTATAATGAAATACATAGTTCCCCATATCATATATGGTGAAAAATACTATTCAAAATAGGAACATGATACATTTTCACCATTTTAGCACATGACACACATAGTAATAAAAGATAGTTGTTCCTAGTTTCATCCATTTAGGTATATGCAATTGAGGAGAATAATATATGGAGGCTATATAACAACATCCATGCATATTGAGTGGAAAAATATGCTAGAAAAAATTGTCTATGATTCAAATCTACATAAATAATGTTTTTCATATGTGTTAATGTGAGAAAGGTTGGTTTAAGGTAAATATATATATTTATTTTAATTTTATGATGAAATTTCATTGCATATATGGTGAAAAATACTATTTCAAATAGGAACATGAAACATTTTCACCATTTTAGCTCCACATGATACATTTAGTAATAAAAGATAGATGTTGCTTGTTTTTTACTTTTCAGTATCATATAATGTAAGACTACATATCAATAGTTCTTTAAAGATGTTATTCATGTGTATGTATAGCTAATGTTAGGATAAATGACTCTTGATCCAACATAATAGATGCATTAAAATGTTGCAAATAAAAACAAATTTTTGCACAATAATTTTGTATATTTGTGATAAAAATATATGGAATTAACTTCATTTGCGGATGATTATATATCTTTAAAAAAATCAATATAATATTTTAAGAAAATAATAAAATTATTTACAAAATAATTATATAAAATTATATAATTTTTTTAAACAATAATGTTAATTGATATAAATAAAAAATACATTTTATAAATACACCAAACTATATATATAATTTTACAAACTTTTTAAACAGTAATTTTTATTAATATATATAAAAATTACATTTTTTAAATACACCAATATATATACATATTGATATTGTTGAGAAACCTATCAGATCAAAATATAGCAAAATATCATGCCAACGACATAATTATATATAAAAAAAAAACCCACATTTATAAACTCAAAACATGGTCATCACATTAACCCTTCATAAAAACAACAGATATACATAAACTCAAAACATCACCATCATCATAGTAACCCTTCATAAGAACAACAGATAATGTCTAGAGAGAGAAGCAATAATACATAAACTCAAAACATGATCATCATCATAGTAACCCTTCATAAAAACAAAAAATAATGTCCAGAGAGAGAAGCGATAACTCTCACAGCAAAAATACCAAGATCCCAAACATTATTCCTTGGAAAATCGAGAGGATTAAAGGAATAAAGAGATCTATTTACCTGAATAGACCTTCAGTACAAGAAATCATCAAAAACAATAATCCTGCTTGGCGCTATCATCCACAATTCTCTAAAATTCAGCCGCAGGTGTCCCACTATACTCCACGACTTCAAATTCAAATCATAGATGTCTACTGTCTCCGTGATCCCTGAATTCACCACCGCTATAACTTTATATGCGTGTCCATTGTGGTCGTGGATGATCATGGCCCCAACAACACCATCGTCTATTTTTGGAAGTTCAAATGACGTTCGTGTGAGAGGATTAGAAATAGCGTGTGTGACTTCACGTTTAACAGACATGATGGATGCTAAGAAAAGGCCTGAGTGCCAGTAGTCTGAATCAAAGAGTGTTCAATTTTCTTTTGTGACTACAAGGAGTATGAAGACGTGAGAAAGATACCTGGATGTGGCCACATGTTTAACGTGGTTTGTATCAATCTATGTCTTCAAATCCAGAAAATTAAGCAAGGTAGATGGTATCCTAAACAAATTTTTGGGCTGAAGATAGTGGAAGTGCGACTAGGAATTGGATTATTGGGGGTGATTGTGGGAGAAGGGTGGGAAAGATTTTGAGGGGAAGATCGACAGATGGGACATGTCGGGTGGATTCGAAGCCATGCATCGATACGAGCCACATGAAATAGGTTCATTCATCAAAAAAATCCTAGAGATTCATGTATCAAGCAATAAATGCATTAAATCACCATGCACATTAACAAAATCACATAAACTAGGCATTGAATTCAATTTTATAGCTATATTATTACATAGTGTTTAGGTGGGTCTAATATTCGTCCAATTGAACGCTTCTTTTCAATTACCAAATGCTAGAATTTATAGAGGAAATTTCAATATTGAGGATCGTTTCAAGATCCATGATCTTCTCCATAAATCTCTCAACATGTTCCTACACAAAGCTCTCAACATGGATTATTTTCACAAAGCTCCCCACACGCATTTTCAAATCTCTTAACAAAATTCTAAGACCCCCCATAAATCCGTTTTTTCAAGATTTTTATGAAACAACTTTCCTTTTCATGCACTTTTTTTCATTTTTTACTTCTAGAAGTGGTTCTTTCTAATTTTTCCTAGGATGGGTCATCACTTGGTCTCATCCACCCAGGATATTTATAGTGAATTGGTATTTCTGATTTGGCTCTTAGGGCTAGGCTAACCTCTCTAACATTAGATTCCTTTGATTTGGGTCCTTTCTTCCTTTGTAAAAGATATATTTGGGTCGATGATTCCTCAAATTTCCCTTCAAATTAGGTCTCCCCTATATTTGATAATAATCCCACTCTATTTCTCCCTAGATTTTTCTTTATTTACAAGACAATGCTCAACATATGGTGGGTATGGATGTTATAAATAGGTGATAAAGGATGATGAATGTGGAGAACCCATAAATTTCACCCATAATTGTGCATTTTCCCACACATTTATGTTTTTTAGGTGCATTTTTCGGTATACTCACCTTGTAAGGGAAAGGAAAAAAAATAGAAAATATGGTTTTTTGAAGAGATTTTTATATGAAATTGAGGAGAATGAGAGATTAATGTCATATCAGAGCATTTATGCATATAGAGTGAAAAAATATTCTAAAAAAAAATGTGGATTCTATCATATAAATCTACATAAATAATCCTTTTTATATATGTTGATGTGGGAAAGGTTGGTTTTGGATCTGCTTCAATACATTTGTGATAAGTTAAATATATAAATTTCATTGAATTTTATGAGGAAATACATAGTTCCTCATTGCATATATGGTGAGAAATACTATTCGAAATAGGAATATGATACATTTTCACCATTTTAGCACATGATAGACATAGTAATAAAACATAGTTGTTCCTAGTTTCAGCCATTTCAATATATGCAATTGAGGAGACAAATAGATGAAGGTGATATAAGAACATCTATACATATCAAGTGGAAAAACATGGATTCTATGATAAAAATTTACATAAATAATCATTTTTATATATGTTAATGTGGGAAAGGTTGGCTTTGGATCTACTTCATTATATTTGAGATGAGGTAAATATATAAATTTCATTGAATTTTATGATGAAATACATAGTTCCCCGTTGCATATATGGTGAAAAATATTATTTCAAATAAGAAAATGATACATTTTCACCATTTTAGCATAGATACATGTAGTAATAAGATATTTGTTCCTATTTTCATCCACTCCATTTTCTACAATCTAGGATAATAACAGATGAAGGCCATATAAGAGAATCTATGCATATAGCGTGGAAAAATATGCCAGAACAAACTTGGAGCCCATGATGCAAATCTACATAAATAATACTTTTTATATATGTTAATGTGGGAAAGGTTGGTTTTGGCTCTACTTCATTATATTTTTGATCAAGTAAATATATAAATTTCATTGAATTTTATGATGGAATACATAGTTCACCATTGCATATATGGTGAAAATTACTATTTCAACTAGAAACATGATACATTTTCACCATGTTAGCACATGATAAACATAGTAATAAAAGATAGTTGTTCAAACATTTCAGTATGGCAATTGAGGAGAATAATAGATGAATGTGATACAATAGCATCTACGTATATAAAGTGGAAAAATATACTAGAACAAACTTAGAGTCTAAGATGCAAATCTACATAAATAATCCTTTTATATAGGTCAATGTGGGAAAGGTTGGTTTTGGGAGTATTTCATTATATTTGTATCAAGTAAACATAGAAATTTCATTGAATTTTATGATGAAATACATAGTTCCCCATAGCATATATTGTTAAAAATACTATTCCAAATAGGAACATGATACATTTTCACCATTTTAGCACATGATAAACATAGTAATAAAAGATAGTTGTTCCTAGTTTCAGGAGTATATGCAATTGAGGAGAATAATAGATGAAGGCTATATAAGAACATCTATCCATATTGAGTGGGAAAATATACTAGAAAAAACTTTGAGTCTATGATTCAAATCTACATAAATAATCTCTTTTATGTGTTAATGTGAGAAAGGTCGGTGTTGGCTTTGTTTCATTATATTTGAATTATATGTTTGAATGCCATTGCATATATGGTGAAAAATACTATTTCAAATAGGAACATGAAACAATTTCACCATTTTAAGACCACGTGATACATTTAATAATAAAAGATAGTTGTTCCTAGTTTTTGTCATTTCAATATGGTATAATGTAAGTGGTACATATCAATAGTTCTTTAAAGATGTTATTCATGTGTATATATATCTAATATCAGGGTGGATAAATGACCCTTGCTCCAACATAATACTTGCATTAAAATGTTGCAAATAAAAAATAACTTTCTACACTAATTTTTTATATTTCTGATAAAAATCTATGAAATTAATTTCATTTACACATGATTATATAATTTTAAAAAATATCAATATAATATTTTTAGAAAATGAATAAAATTACTTACAAAATAATTATATAAAATTTTACAAATTTTTTAAACAACAACATATATAGGATTATAGAAAATGAATAAAATTACAAAAAAACCCCACATACATAAATTCAAAACATGATCATCATAGTAACCCATCATAAAAACATAAACTCAAAACATGATCATCATCATAGTAACCCTTCCTAAAAACAACAATAATGTCCAGAGAGAAAAGCGATAATTCCCACAGCGAAAATATCAGGATCCCAAATGTCAAGGAATCAAGAGATCTATTTACGTCAATAGACCTTCTGTACATGAAATCATCGAAAACAACAATCCTGCTCCCCGTTATCGTCCGCGGGCGTCCGGCCGTACTCCACGACTTCAAATTCGAATCATAGATATCTACTTCGCGATCGCTATAACTTAACTTTATGAGAGGATTACAAACAGTATGCGTGACTTCACGTTTAACAGACATGACGGACGCCAATAAAAGGCCTGAGTGCCAATCGTCTGAATCTGGAGATCAAAGAGTGTTCAATTTGCCTTTTGCGACTACAGGGAGTCTGAAGAAGTGAGAAAGATACCTGGATGTGGCCACCTCTTTCACATTGTTTGTATCGATTCACCCGACATGTCCCATGTGCCGATTTTTCGCACCCTTCTCCCACAACGACCTCATGGTTTGATTGGGTGTGGTTGTGAGGGAAGGGTGGAGAAGATTCTGAGGGGAAAATCAACAAATGGGACATGTGGGGTGGATTCGAAGCCATGGATCGATACAAACCACGTGAAACAGGTGACCACATTGAGGTATCTTTCTCACTTCTTCAGACTCCTCTTAGTCGCACACGCAAAGTGAACACTCTTCTTGATTTGGTTCTTGATCTCCAGATTCAAACGATTGGGAGGAGTACACAAATGACCTTGAAATAGACCAGAAATCATCGGAAACAACAATGCTCTAAAATTCTACTCCAGGCATCCCGCTGTACTCTCCCTGCGTTCCCCAACTTCGCGATCGCTATAACTTTATATGCGTCTCCATTGTGGCCGTAGATGGTCATGGCCCCAACAGCACCATCGTCTATTTTGGGAAGTTCAAATGACGTTCGTGTGAGAGGATTAGAAACAGTATACTCTGAAGGTCTCCAGTCGTCTGAATCTGGAGACCAAAGAGTGTTCAATTTGCCTTTGCAACTACAAGGACTCTGAAGAAGTCAGAAAGATACCTGACGTGACCACCTGTTTCATGGAGAAGAAGAAGTCTTATCGATCCATGGCTTCGAATCTTCCCCTCAGAATCTTCGAATCTTCCACACTCTTCTCCCAAAACGACTTCCTTTGCCGAATCTTCCCCTTTGCCGATCTTCGCCGCAGAATCTTCGCACTTTAGCTATTTTCAGATTATTGGGGGTACCCATCTACCTTTGGATTATTGGGGGTGGTTGTGAGAGAAGGGCGGGGAAGATTCTAAGGAGAAGATCGACAGATGAGACATGTGGGGTGGATTCGAAGCCATGGATCGATACAAACCACGTGAAACAAGTGGCCACATTGAGGTATCTTTCTCACTTCTTCAGACTCCTCTTAGTCGCACATCCAAAGTGAACACTCTTCTTGATTTGGTTCTTGATCTCCGGATTCTTGGTTCTTGATCTCCAGATTCCAACGATTGGAAAGAGTATTCAAATGACGTTCATGTGAGTACACTTTCAAAACACGTAATAGATGCTTATATTCATTCTTTAAGAAGGAGTGGGAGAGACTTTTCCAGGTATTAGTGAACAAGCAGTAAGCCATACAATTCAATAAGTTCAATGCGTTGTGAAACAAAAATCTACTTAGGAGGAAAGGAGGGCATTCCATTCCTTATTGACGCCGCAATATATAGTTAATTTTTCGGCTGGCAACAATACCAATTGAGAGTCGAGACCACCAAGATGACCACTCTTGCAGACGTTCCCTTCCTGTAACATCCATTTTGAATGACCAGGAAATTTCGATTTTGACAATAGCTTGAATCGGTGAATGCTCCGCCTGGATTGATCCTGTGCGCAAGAGAGACAGAGGGATTGATTCTATGCACAAGAGAGACAAAGAGTGCCGGATGGTAGTCGACCAATCTCGCAGATCGCTAATGCTTTATATGCGATTGGTATAACCGTTATAAAATTCCGATATTCTCGGAGGGAGTTATTCTCATTATTGGTAATTTCATTAGGTTATTGGTTAAAGTTACAAGTTCAAATTTAATGCACGCTGTTGAGGACGTAAGTTACTTTGGGAATTGATTTTTTTTGGGAATTAAATTGGACCCCTTATTTTGGGAATAAATTTTTCTGGTAATTAAATTGGACCAAGCACATAATTCTTGTAATAACTCTTACAGTTTGAAATTTAATGGACACATGTGAGCATGGAAGTTTTTTTGGGAATTAAATTTTTAGTGGGCAATTAAACTTGACCAAAGCAAATGTAATTATTCTTTTCGTAATTTTCTTATTAAAGATCTCATTGTGAAAGGCATGATTTTTCTTCTATCCAATAATTATGAAAGAAAAGTGTTAACGCATATTTTAACATAATTTGTTAAAAATAAAAATATGAGTTGTATATAATGCAATTTTTTGAAAAATTTTCTGATCTAATTTGTCTTAAATTCATGAGAAATTCATTGAAGTCATAAGTTTGATAGAGAAATTTTGCACAATTTAAGTGCCCTAGGGTTTTTCAAAGTGTTGAATTGATATATGCTCTCAAAAAAACCAATTTAAATGACAAAAATCAAGATTTCATCTCAAATTTTTTCTTTGGATTCCCGTCAGAAAATCCACGAAAAACTCCAAAATATGACATTAAAGACAACTATATATATATATATATATATATATATATATAATTTTGACTCATTCAAATTCCATAAAAAATAAAATTAAATAACAAAGTTAACGTAATGTAATATAAACAGTTTAACTTAGTCAAAATAAGTAAATAAAACTCTTTAAAAATAATATAATAATAAAAATAAAAATGACCCTTGGTATTGAGACATGGTGGTGACCCATGGTATTGACCTGTGGTATTCATGTGTAATATAGCCTATTTATAAGGGAAAAGTCTAGATCCATCTTAACTCCAATCTACTAAACACTTAGAGGGATAGAATATTTTGGTATGTCAAAAGGTAAAAAAAATGTATTTATATTAAATCACTAACTTAAATTTTAATTTTCATTCTCCACAAAAAGTAAAGTTTTTCTCTATTTTGAACTTTTTGAAAATTAAATAATTAAATAATTAATATTAAAAAACTAAAAAGCTTAATTTAATTAATAAATGAAATTATTTTCTTTCTTCCTTCTAGCATTTGGGTTAATTTTGTCCAAAATATTGTAGTTATTTTTTATAACAATAAATTTAAAATGTTTAATATGTATAAATTCAATTCTTGAAGGGTATTTGAGGGTGTTATTTTTTTTGGTTCTATTGCACTTAGAAAATGGGGTTACACACTCCATAGAATGTAAATATTACTTGCATTATTACGTTGTTTTTATTACTTGCATTATTTCTTTTTTTTTTTTAAGATTGAGAAACTTACCAATCCAGATCCATCTTAATTGTTTTCTTAATACAGAGAAACTTACCAATCTAGATCCAGCTTAACTCCTCATCTATCAAGCACCTAGAGGGATCAAATTTCTAAAGGTGTAAACCTCTCCTCAAGTTTTGCACTATCAAATCTCCACTTCTTTATATATCTACCACAACCCCTAGAAACACACAAGCTTTCTCACTCCATAACTATCAATCTCTTTGTTTGTCTCTCTCTCTCTCCATCTCTCTTCTTGCCTCTCTTCATCTTCCATCAATATCTTTATCTCTCTATGTATATCTATATCACCCCCAAAACATAAACACTCTTTCTCCAATCTGTCTATCTATCCCTCCATCCTCATCTCCCTATCTCTCTCTATACCTTCCCCTTATCTCCCTCTTCCCCATTTCCCTCTCCCTCCCTTCTCACTCTTTCCTCCTGTTTTCCTCTCTCCCTCTCTATCCATCTTCCTTATCACTCCCTCTCTCTCTGTCACCCTATCAAAACTTACTACATCATAAAAACACATTCTATTTACTACACTTAATTATCTTAGCACATTTAACTTTTACATATGGCATACTTAGCATTAATCATTAGAACAATATAACCTAAATATTATTTCCATTTATTGATCATTCTTACCTTTATACTTCCTCAAATGTACATAGATATTTTCTTCACGATCATTCTACCTTTATATTATTTCAACTATATGTAGATATGATATTATTATTGTGATCCTTTTACCTTTATACTGTAATAGTTGCACTTGTATAATATTACTAATTAGCTATGAGTATAACATTATAGTCATGGCGGATTTAATCCATGAGTACCTTTACCTTATTTTTTAGGATTCTACGATTAACGCATTATTTATGGGGTTTAATTATTTTAATGGTCCGACTATCCAACCCCTTGGTAGTTATCGTTCATTGTGAGTGATAGGTAAGGATGTTAACCATTGATTTAGGAGACCTGGATCCGACGATCTTGGTTTATTCGGACTGGATTAGGGTAACTACCCAGTCCAAAAACGATGCCCTGAGTCCATTCATGTGTAGCATCCTAGCGGCTATGATCTACTAGCTGTTGTTTCTCAGAACCCTTCCTCCGATAGCGAGGGGTCAAGCTTTCGTCTGTGGATGAGAAAAATTGCATGCATCCTGCTCAACCTCGGTAAGGATTTCGCTCTTCTGTTCTGGTGGAATTTGTAGCTCTGTAACGTTTAAATGTCACAATAATGTATGATGTCTTTGTTGTGGCTTCACAAGTTACTCCGCTTGAACATGCGAGTAACTCATCTCTGGTATTTACTTCCATATTCTCGTTGCAGAGGTTATATTAAGTTCTTCTCAGATATTTTCATCTGTGAGGTCCTTTAATCACCTACGAGCTTGGCTATTTTTTGTTTCAGGATGTTAACCCTTTTGCGAGGGAGGGTTTATGGATCTACCTTCATTTCATTTTGCCTTTATTTAACTAGTTGCAGAAGGTAACCCTCCCAGTATGCCAAGAGTGATGGCTTAAGACTTGAGGTAATGGCTTGTCTTCTAGTTTAAACCCTAATTAAAGTAGTATAACTTATATGTATTTCCTAATTATTCTCATTTACTCACAGTATTTGCCTTTGTTGAGCCAAGAGGCTTATTCTACAATCGAGTATCAGGGACATGTGTAGGTATGTCATGTCCTAAAAAGAATAATAGAATTAAAAAAACAAAAAACAAAAATTAAATAAGCATATAAATAAAAAATTAGAAATATATTAATAAAACAATTAACTGAGTTGTTGATATTTCACTTTCACTCTTCAAGTAATAAAATACAGAAATATAATTTTATAGAGATAAAACATCTAATGTGAGTTATGAGTAAAATATTTTAACATGAGTTTATATAAAATCGCTTAATACACATGTTATGTAATCTTTATAACATTCAAAAATGCAATTTAAACAATTAAAAATTACATATTATTTTCTACACTCTAAAATAATTTTGTAACAAAAGAAATTTGATCCCTCTCTCCTCATGTTAGATCCATTATTTAGATGGATCTATGTTGGTTTATTATTTGGTTTCCAAGTTGCTACTAGTACTGGGGTCTTGGTTAATTTCGGCATCCTTGAGATTTCTACATGGTGCTTCCATGGATGTCCAAGTAAGTTCACTCTCATCTTCAGTTTAGCTTTTAAGTTTAATTAGCTTGATTTGGGTTTCATTTAGGGTGGAACGTTCTCCATGCATAGGATTCTGGAATCTGGCCTTGAATCCCCTTGCATGCATGAGCTTCCCACGCTCCTTGCACTATGAGGGGTTGAGTTTAGACTAAACTGTCCATAGCCTAGATGTTCTGTCATTGCTCCTTGATACAACTGTTCAATATAGTTATGAATATGACTTTGTATCTTTTTTTTCCTCTTTAACATAGTTGTGAAGATGATTGTGTATAATTTTTTGTTTGTCACTGTGTGAAAATTTTCTTTAAATATTAATTTCTCTAGACACTATCTATGTACCCCGAATGTTTAAATTTTGACAAATGTTTACATGTACCCTTGCACTAGTATTGTTTAATGAAATTTTATCTTGTTAGCTCCATGCTCGGTGTTGTAATTATGGAAGAAATTTGCATTCTATTTACATTTTTTGTGTTTGCTACATTGCATAATATTGTAATAGCTTCAGATTTTATCAATGGCTATTGAAGCTTTTGTGTTATCATATTTCCTGAAATCAATGTTGGTTTCCATCTTCTTATTTTATACCCTTCTAAGTGTGAGTTAGTTCATCAACTATTTTTGGATTTAGTGGCCAGAGGACCCAGAACCTTGTTGTTGTTTCACATGGAGCTCAGTTCCAAACCTTTGAGCCATATTGATTCTCTTCACTGAATTATGAAAATACATAAATACTTCTACAAACTACAACATGTATTGGATTGTTTTCTCTTGTTTGATTCTTGATATATGTTCTGTGTAATTTAATATATTCGTTTTACTCATTATACTATTAGATAACAAATGGAAAGAACTTGACAATGTATGAGTGATTTATTCAGCTAGAAGAAGCATGCTTTTTTGTTGGCTAATATTTTTTCCATTGCTTTTACATTAAGCGCTTTCTAAATTCGCATTTTTAGAATTGCATCATTTTATAGTATTTGGATAACAAGAAATAACTATAATGTATCTTATGTTTTAGCCTTGTCATAACATTTCTTCGCTATTGTATTTATTTATAGAATTACTTCATCTTTCCAAAATAAATAGTTGAAAGTATATTCTCTAGTTAACAGAGTTAATTTACAATTCTGGTATATTGAATTTAAATACAACCGTATTATCGTTTCCTATAACTTAACAATAAACTTATGTACTTATCTCAGTATTCTTGCTTAATTGATGGCTTCACCCAACCATGAGAGAGGCGATCATGTCCTTTGCTCCCCCGTGCTCTATGCTAGATTCTGAGGTAGAAGTTAATTATCAAAAGTTAGGCCTCAAGACTTATGTCCATCCTACACTTCTTACAAGTTATAGAGCTCCACTAGTACATAACGAGCTCTAGAATTCTCTTGCTATTTACACCAAACTTTTGTTAACCCTTTCTTTTCTATCATGAAAATAACCCCTTCCCCTTCTTAGGATTTCCTTTTTATCCTGTTGGGGAAGGTAAATGCTAGAAACTGCCTCTTCCTTTTTACTCTAGAATCTTGGAATTGTTTAACCAATCAGTTAGTCAATTTCTCAAGTGTAATTTTTATTCATGAACTAAAATTGAAGTTCTCTTTTACTAACGAATAACCATATTCATTAACATATTTTCAATAACAAATTCAAATTTATTTTTAAAATTCTTTCAGATGAAAAATTAAAACAAAATGGGGTGTTACATCTTACCCTACTAGAGGCAAACACCGTCCTTGGTGTTCACTTCATTCCAGAAAACATTTCAGGATATGCTTCTCGTATGGAGTTTTCATCCTCCCAAGTAGCCTCCTCCAAGCTAAAGTGCTTCCACTGCACCATAACTTAGCATATGACTCACCTATAGAGTGTTATTTCTCTCTAATCGAGAATACGCTGAAGTTCTACCAGAAACTCGTCATCTAGTTCTACGTGCAAGAAATTTTTTTTTATAATTATTTTAATTATGGATCCATCTTTTCCTAGGAGTCATAATGTAAAGATAACATACATGTATGCTCTGCCATTGTATAACATGATTGGGGTCATGTACATATCATTTTAGTAATGATGCATGAAACACATTGTGTACCAATATGTTACCGGCCATATCCGTTCAAAAATGTCGAATGGTCCAAAGTACCTTAGAACCAATTTGGCATAGGTATTCCACCTGAAGGTGTTATTCTTGGGCTTAATTCTTACATAAACATGGTAAACCACCTCAAATTATCGAAAAGTTACTTTTCGATTAGCATATATCTTTTTCCAGTCGTGAGCTACATTTAAATTTTATCTAATTTTTCTTACCTCTTGCACAAATTTCTTCAAATGGACTCATCTTGAGCGATTCTTGGTATCCATTTTTGTGTTGTGGTCCCTGTGTTTTGTCCATATTGGCAAGACCAAAAGACAAGACAACATAAAACCACTTTGGGATCCTAGGATCTAGCCCTCCCCGATCCAGAGAGGGATCTCTCTATAAATGTAAAGAATGATATATCTTTAAGTTCAGTTTATGGTATTAGGCTAGGTATGAAGCACAAGGATTTTTGATTTTCTTTGTTTGGTTGGAGATCATTAACTGAGAAGGTTATGGAAGTGAAGAAGGAACTAAATAGAAGGATGTTTCAGCATGGGAAGATAGGTTAAGAGAAGTGCCAATCCATTGGGCTATGGAGTCATAAAAGCGTTTACTTGCATAATAACTATCCAAGGTTTTCCATAGGGAAAGTCATCTATACCAAAGGATCATATTAGATATATGGTGGAATAAGAGATTAAGAAGTGGGTGAAAGAAAGAAACCAAAGTGCAGCCTAATATCAGGTAAGGACATTTAAATTATCCTGCTTTTGACATAATTCAGAGGAAACTCTCGATAAAGACACAAAGGTAGCTTAAGATCAGGTAAAGACATTTAAATTAGCTTTCTTTCAGCCTAATCTTAAGGAAAACAATCCAGAAGTCCTCATAACCGCTTTCAGAAGTTAGAAAACACTTAATATTTAAACACAGAGTAAGGCCTCAGATCAGAGAAAGACTTTTAACCTTCACTGCTTTTGATACCAACTCAAAGGGATCTTAGAAAGGCTAACTGTTGGAAAAGGAACCTATTGGATAGGGCTAACTCTAAATCCCGAATTTCCCAATTCTTTCAGTTGAAACGAAGCAAGAACATCTAAGATACAGACTCTAAATTCATACATCAGTAAGCATGGATAATACCAACTTCTATATTAGTTAAATTATGTTGAATTCATTCTTAGATACACAATCAGAGGAAAACATAAAGATAAAGATTTAACAGTGATATTTAGGGTGCTTCAAGCTGTATGTCCTAATCTATGATTGTTTTTCTTTATCAGAGAATAACGAACAATATGAAAAAACATGAAAGGATACCATTACAGTAGGGAAAACATCACGAATAATATAGATCACGATCCTGTGAATCTACTTGTTCAATTGATATGCAATACCAGTCACATAATTTGAGCCTAGTGGCTTTCTACAGTCCAAAATTTCCTTCCTAGCCTACTATCTTACAAACTACTCAGCTACTTCCCCTTAATAACAGTTCTAACAATCAACAAAATCCCAACAACTAACCCTTTACAATGTATTTTCAATGAGTTCTTATAGGTGAATGAGGAGGCGGAGAAGTAGATATGAACTTTAAATGATTCATTAAGACATAGGGGAGGAAGTATTCAAATTCCCACTTTGCTTAATGGCTCTGCATTAACATTTTGTTACCGTTTAGGCTTGTTTAGAAGTCTTTTTCAGGTTGACAATATCTTGAGGTATGTCTCTTGTAGTACTCTCTGAGTGTAGGTAATTTGTTTTGCCTTTTGTGATAAGTAAGGGGATAGAAGGTCTTTCAGGTCTTCCCTACTTCCATAGCTGCTATCCTGACAGTTTTAAGGACTTCTGTCAGTGTAATAATTTCTCTAGTGCTTGATGGAGGATGGAGGATGGGCGTGTAGCTAGTCCTTCTTGAGAAAGAACATTCTGCTGATGAGAAAGCACCGATATAACTTTTTTATGTTCTTTAGGCTTCATTAAGTCATCTTGATCATTCTTATGGTCTTCATGTGTGTCTTTATCCTTTCAAACATTGGATTATAAGCATTAAGGCTTCAACATTAGGAATTAATGCTTTAGATTGTCTTCTGATACACTTTTTTGCTACTTCTGACTGTGTTTTGTGAATATACAGGTTATGGAAGGCGCTGGAGGGTTTGAATCAGGGTTAATGACATTGATATTTCAATAAAACGTTCTTTAAACCCTCAACGGATGTTTCCTCTGTGATATTTGGCCCTGGAATTGGCATTTTGTGCTTCATATCACCATAATTATGACTCCGGAGACAGTATAATTTATCACCCTTATAAATCTGCAAAAAAAATGATAAACATATTATAAAAACTAGCGAAGTGAGGTAGACTTGGTTCAGAGGATCCAAGAGAATGAAAGGGTATTGAGGGAAAATGGTGGACACAGTGGAAAAAGGCAGAAGAACCATGGCGGAAGGTGAAAAAAAATTTTGATGAAGGTTGAGTGCATCATGGGTTTTGGACCATCAGATTAGATTGATCAACGGTGATCTATGGTTGAGATCGTGCAACAGAGTCGTTGGAGAGAATGGGTGAATGGAAAATGAATGGAGGTGAGGTTATATCTGAGCCGTTAGATTGGAACCAATCTACAGCAGAGATCACCCAATGGGATTATTGGGGAGAGTTAATGAAAAAAAAATGAGGAGGTGGTGATGTAATGTGGGCCGTTAGATTAGATCAATCGATGGCTATGATTAAAAGGGGAATTGCACTGCAGAGGGTGGTAAAGTGGAAACAGGAGTGGTTTTCGTGCGAACTCGGAGGGGGTATGCATTTTTCTGAAAAAACACAATTCCACTTAGTGATCGCCACGTGGAAATCCAAAACCACCTATTTCACGTTTTTTTGAAACATTAAATTTCTAGCACAAAAATTATGTGAAATGCATCAGTGGCCGTTGGATGAAGGTGCATTGATTGGACGGTGTGGGTTTCGTGTGATGGGGGGTAAGATGCATGAGGCGGAGGTAGGCCATTGGGTTTTTTCTTGACCATCAGATGCTATGGAATGGACAGTGGAGATGCAACTATGAGGCAGAAAGTTTTAAAAGGTGAAACGGGAAAGAATGGGTGCCCGATGTCACGATGGTCATTGATCTTGTTCAGTTCAACAGTCTGTAATCATTAAACTCAAACCGTCAGGAGGTGGACAACAAAGGGAAAAAGTATTTTTGATTGGGGTTTCTCATTTCTTTAGCGCTTGATATCAAAGCTTTAGGTCACATGGAGGGAGGGCTAAATTGAATAAGCCCTTGGGGGCTTAATTCTTTAAAATGAGTGGAGAGATGTTTTTTAGGCTTTTAAAGGGATTTTTTGGATAAGAACATGGTGAAAAATATTATTTCAAATAAGATACATGATACATTTTCACCATTTTAGAACAGATACATGTAGTAATAAAAATGTGGATTCTATCATATAAATCTACATAAATAATCCTTTTTATATATGTTGATGTGGGAAAGGTTGGTTTTGGATCTGCTTCAATACATTTGTGATAAGTTAAATATATAAATTTCACTGAATTTTCTGAGGAAATACATAGTTCCTCATTGCATATATGGTGAGAAATACTATTCTAAATAGGAATATGATACATTTTCACCATTTTAGCACATGATACACATAGTAATAAAACATAGTTGTTCCTAGTTTCAGCCATTTCAATATATGCAATTGAGGAGACAAATAGATGAAGGTGATATAAGAACATCTATGCATATCAAGTGGAAAAACATGGATTCTATGATAAAAATCTACATAAATAATCATTTTTATATATGTTAATGTGGGAAAGGTTGGCTTTGGATCTGGTGCATTATATTTGAGATGAGGTAAATATATAAATTTCATTGAATTTTATGATGAAATACATAGTTCCCCATTGCATATATGGTGAAAAATATTATTTCAAATAAGAACATGATACATTTTCACCATTTTAGCACATGATACATGTACTAATAAAAGATATTTGTTCCTATTTTCATCCACTCCCTTTTCTACAATCTAGGAGAATAATAGATGAAGACCACAAAAGAGAATATATGCATATAGAGTGGAAAAATACAAACCTGGAGGCTATGATGCAAATCTACATAAATAATACTTTTTATATATGTTAATGTGGGAAAGGTTGGTTTTGGCTCTACTTCGTTATATTTTTTATCAAGTAAATATATAAATTTCATTGAATTTTATGATGGAATACATAGTTCACCATTGCATATATGGTGAAAATTACTATTTCAACTAGAAACATGATACATTTTCACCATGTTAGCACATGATAAACATAGTAATAAAAGAGAGTTGTTCATAGTTTCAAACATTTCAGTATGGAAATTGAGGAGAATAATAGATGAATGCGATACAATAGCATCTACCTATATAAAGTGGAAAAATATACTAGAACAAACTTGGAGTCTAAGATGCAAATCTACACAAATAATCCTTTTATATAGGTCAATGTGGGAAAGGTTGGTTTTGGGTGTACTTCATTATATTTGTATATGTAAACATATAAATTTCATTGAATTTTATGATGAAATACATCGTTCCCCGTAGCATATATTGTGAAAAATACTATTCCAAATAGGAACATGATACATTTTCACCATTTTAGCACATGATAAACATAGCAATAAAAGATAGTTGTTCCTAGTTTTAGGAGTATATGCAATTGAGGAGAATAATAGATGAAGGCTATATAAGAACATCTATCCATATTGAGTGGGAAAATATACTAGAAAAAACTTTGAGTCTATGATTCAAATCTACATAAATAATCTCTTTAATGTGTTAATGTGAGAAAGGTCCGTTTTGGCTTTGTTTCATATTATTATATATATATATATATATATATATATATATATATATATATATATATATTTGAATTATATGTTTGAAAAAATACTATTTCAGATAGGAACATGAAACATTTTCACCATTTTAACACCACATGATACATTTAATAATAAAAGATAGTTGTTCTTAGTTTTTGTCATTTCAATATGGTATAATGTAAGTGGTACATATCAATAGTTCTTTAAAGATGTTATTCATGTGTATATATATCTAATATCAGGGTGGATAAATGACCCTTGCTCCAACATAATACTTGCATCAAAATGTTGAAAATAAAAAATAACTTTCTACACTAATTTTTTATATTTCTGATAAAAATATATGGAATTAATTTCATTTACACATGATTATATAACTTTAAAAAAAATCAATATAATATTTTTAGAAAATGAATAAAATTACTTACAAAATAATTATATAAAATTTTACAAATTTTTTAAACAACAACATATATAAGTAAAAACTTAGTATATCATAAAAACCCCACATATATAAATTCAAAACATGATCATCATAGTAACCGATCATAAAAACATAAACTCAAAACATGATCATCATCATAGTAACCCTTCCTAAAAACAACAATAATGTCCAGAGAGAAAAGCGATAATTCCCACAGTGAAAATATCAGGATCCCAAATGTCAAGGAATCAAGAGATCTATTTACGTCAATAGACCTTCTGTACATGAAATCATCGAAAACAACAATCCTGCTCGGCGTTATCGTCCACGGGCGTCCGGCTGTACTCCACGACTTCAAATTCGAATCATAGATATCTACTTCGCGATCGCATGCGTGACTTCACGTTTAACAGACATGACAGACTACAGGGAGTCTGAAGAAATGAGAAAGATACCTAATGTGGCCACCTGTTTCATATGGTTTGTATGTTAGGCCTCAAGTCTTATGTCCATCCTACACTTCTTACAAGTTACAGAGCTCCACTAGTACATAACGAGCTCTAGAATTCTCTTGCTATTTACACCAAACTTTTGTTAACCCTTTCTTTTCTATCATGAAAATAACCCCTTCCCCTCTCGAGATTTCAGTGTATCACCATTGGGAAGGTAACTATTAGAAAGCGCTCTTCCTTTTTACTTTAGAATCTTGAATTATTTAGCAATCGAGCTTAGTCAATTTCTCAAGTGTAATTTTTGATATCAATGAACTAAAATTGAAGTTCTCTTTTTACTAACTAATAACCATATTCATTAATATATTTTCAATAACAAATTCAAATGTATTTTTTAAAATTCTTTTAGATGAAAAATTAAAATAAAACAAAGTGTGTTACATCTTACCCTACTCGAGGCAAACATCGTCCCTTGGTGTTCACTTCCATTCCCGTAAAACATTTCAGGATCATGCTTCGTATAGAGTTTTCATCCTCCGTGAGTACCTCCTCCAAGCTAAAGTGCTTCCACCGCACCTTAAATTAACAAATGACTCACACTCTAAAGTGTTATTTCTTTCTAATCGAGAATATGCTGAAGTTCTATCGGAAACTCGTCATCTGAGTTATACCCGCTTAAAGAAAAAAAAATTATAATTATTTTAATTATGGATCCATATTTTCCTAGGGAGTCATAATAGTAAAGATAACATACATGTACGTCTCTGCAAAGTGTATAACATGATTGTAGTCATGTACATATCATTTTTAGTAATGATGCATGAAACACATTGTGTACCAATATGTGCCTAGAGAAGTACCAACCAATATGTTACACGGCCATATCCATTCAAAAATGTGAGAATGGTCCAAAGTACCTTAGAACCAATTTGGCATAGGTATTCACATCTTAAGGTGTTTTTTCTTGGCTTAATTCTTACATAAACGTGATCAACCAACCACCTCAGGTGATCGCAGTTAGCTACCTTTTCGGTTAGCATATATCTTTTTCCAGTCTTGAGCTACATTTGAATTTTATCTAATTTTTCTTACCTCTTACAAAATTCCTTCAAATGGACTCATCTTGGAGCGATTCATGGTATCGATTGTTGTGTTGTGGTTCCCTCGTGTTTTTGCACAGATTGTTAAGACCAAAAGACAAGAAAACATCAAACCACTTTGGGATCCTAGGATCTAGCCCTCCCGGGATCCGGGAGAGGGATCTCTCTATAAAGGTAAAGAATGATATATCTTTAAGTTCGAGTTTATGGTATTAGGCTAGGTATGAAGCACAGGGGTTTTTGATTTTGGTTTGTTTGGTTGGAGATCATTAGCGAGAAGGTTATGGAAGTGAAAGAAGGAACTAAATAGAAGGATGTTTCTACGTGGGAAGATAGGTCAGAGAAGTGCCAACCCATTGGGCTATGGAGTCGTAAAGTGTTTACTTTCATAATACTCATCCAAGGGGTTTTACACATAGGGCAAGTCATCTATACCAAAGAGATCTTTTGTTTAGATAGGTGGTGGAATAGGACATTAAGATGGGTAGAAAGAAAAGAAACCAAAATGCACCCTAATAGTAAGTGAGACTTTTAAACTATCCTTCTTTTGAAATAATTCAGAGGAAACTTTTGATAAAGACACAAAGGGTAGCTTAAGATCAGGTAAAGACTTTTAACTTAGCTTGCTTTCAGCCTAATCTTAAGGGAAACAATCTAGTAGTCCTCATAACCACTTTTAGAAGGTAGAAAACACTTAAGATTTAAACACAGAGTAAGGCCTAAGATCAGAGAAAGAATTTTAACCTTCACTACTTTTGATACCAACTCAAAGGGATCTTCAAAAGGCAAATTGTTGGAAAAGGAACCTAGTGGATAGGGATAACTCTAAATCCCCAATTTCCCAATTCTTTCAGTTGAAACCAAACAAGAACATCTAAGATACATACTCTAAATTCATACATCAATAAGCATGGATAATACCAACTTCTATATTAGTTAAATTATGTTGAATTCATTCTTAGATACACAATCAGAGGAAAACATAAAGATAAAGATTTGACAATGAGATTTAGGGTACTTCAAGCGGTATGTCACTAATCTATGTTTGTTGTTATTTATCGCAGGGAATAATAGGACAGACTAATGAAAAAACTATGAAAATAGAGACCCATTACTAGTAGGGAAAGACATCATCCGATAATATAGACTGGATCCCTGTGAACGCTTTGTATCAATTGATATGAAAAACCGAAAGTCACATAATTTTAGCCTAATGGCTTTCTATAGTCCAAAATTTCCTTCAACATACTATATTACAAACTACTCACCTCCTCCCCTCAATAAGAGTTCTAACAATCAAAAAAAATCCCAACAACGAACCCTTCACAATGTATTTTCAATGAGTTCTTATAGGTGAATAAGGAGGGAAGAGAAGTAGATATGAACTTTAAATTATTCATTAAGACATATGGAGAAGTTTTCAAATGCCCACTTTTCTTAATGGCTTTGCGTTAACATTTTGGTACCCTTTTGAGGTTTGTTTAGCAGTCTTTTTCAGGTTGACAATATCTTGAGGTATGTCTCTTTGTAGTACTCTCTCAATTGTAGGTACTCTATTTTTCCTTTGTGATAAGTAATAATGGGATAGAAGGTCTTTCAAGTCTTCCCTACTTCCATAGCTACTATACTCGATAGTTTTAAGGACTTCTCGTCAGTGTAATAATTTCTCTCCGGTGCTTGATGGAGGATGCGAGGATGGGTGTGTAGCTAGTCCTTCTTGAGAAAGAATGTTTCTGCTGATGAGAAATCAACGATATAACTTTCTTATGTTCTTTAGGCTTTCCATTAAGTCTTCTTGATCATTCTTATGGTCTTCATCTCGTGTCTTTATCCTTTCAACATTAGATTATAAGCATTATAGGCTTCAACATTAGGCATTAATGCTTTAGTATGCCTTCTCGATACTTTTTTTACGTGCTTCTAGTCGTGTTTGGTGAATATACATGTTATGGAAGGTGGCGGAGGGTTTGAATTAGGGTTAATGACAACGATATTTCAATAAATGTGCTTTAAAACTCCTCCTACGGATGTCTCCTTTGTGATATTTTTCTCTAGAATTGGCATTATATGCTTCATATCCTACCATAATTATGACTCGGCATAGATAGTCTAATTTATCACCCTTAGAAATATTTTAAAACAAATGATAAACATATTATAAAAACCAAACGAGTGAGGTAGACTTGCTTCGTAGGGTCTAGGAGAATGAAAAGGGTATTGAGGGAAAATGGTGGAAACTTGGGTGGAAAAAGGCGGAAGAACCATGGCGAGGAGAGTGAAAAAACAAGTCCGATGAAGGTTGAGTGCATTGTGGGTTTTGGACCATCAGATTAGATTGATCAATCTGAGATCTGACGCATTGAGATCGCACGCAGTGGAGTCGTTGGAGAGAATGGCGAATGGAAAATGAATGGAGAGTGGGGTTATATCGGACATGTTAGATTGGGAACCAATCTACTGAGCAGAGATCGCCCAATGGGATTATTGGGGAGAGTAAATGAAAACAAACGAGGAGGCGGTGATGTAATCTAGGCCATTAGATTAAATCAATACGATGTGCTATGATTAAAAGGGGAATTGCACTCTAGAGGGTGGTAAAAGTGGAAACAGAGAGGTTTTCGTGCGAACTCGAGGGGGTATGCGTTTCGAAAAATGCGATTCCACTTAGTGATTGCCGCGTGAAATCCAAAACCACTATTTCGCTGCTTTTTGAAACGCATTAAAGTTATGGCACAAAAATTATGTGAAAGTGCATTGGTGTAATGGATGAAGGTGCACTGATTGGATGGTGCGGGTTTCGTGTGATGGGGGGTAAGATGCACGAGGTGGAGGTAGGCCATTGGGTTTTTTCTTGACCATCGGATCCTATGGAATGGACAGTGGAGATGCAACTATGAGGAAAAAAGTTTTAAAAAGGGAAACAAGAATGAATGGGTGCCCGATGTCACGATGGTCATTGATCTTGTGTAGTTCAACGGTATGTATTCATTAAACTCAAACCGTCAGGAGGTGGAAAGCAAAGAGAAAAATAATTTTTTATTGGGGTTTCTCATTTCTTTAGCGCTTGATATCAAAGCTCTAGGTCACATGGAGGGAGGGCTAAATTGAATAAGCCCTTGGGAGCTTAATTCTTTAAAATGAGCGGAGAGATGTTTTTTAGGCCTTTTAAAGGAGTTTGCGGGGATTTCAACGTAGCGGTCTATGTTTGTAAGTGCTCGGTAGGCGAGAGCTGAGGTTATATGAGAGAAAAGAGAGGCTACAAAGTATAAGCCTTCGCTTAAGCTTGTTATAGTGCAAATATGATGATTTTAGGCCCAAAAATTAGTGCTGCTTTAAGCCAGAATGAAGGGTTAGTGTGAGGCAAAAAAAGAAGATTTGTAAACCAAATAAAGGTGTAATATGAGGTTTAAAATGGGTTTTAGGATGAGATAGAAGTGAGTCGAAGGGGGATTTGGAGGAACTTTGTGAAGGGAAAAAAGGGTGATAAATGAGGGATGAAATGGAGCAAATGGAGGCCCTTTTAAAGCAGTTTCTTTCACTAATCAGTAGGGTTCTTTAATGGAAACAATAGTGAAGATTCCTTAAAGGATAGAAGACGCATGGAGGCTTCGATAATGAGAGATTTTCAAAGGAAATGTTTCTCTTGAAGGCTCAGAAACATATTTAGCCACCTATTTGGTATGCCAAAATTTTATAGGTGGCTAACAGTGGCTCCACATGGGGATGGCATCTTCTTGAAGGTGTCAAGAATATCAGAAAATAATCTCTTTTGAAGTAGGCCGGATGCTTGTGTATGACTATCCTTTCCTTTCTTTTGATTAGCATTGTTAGCATACATGAAAGCATTATATCAGCAGCAATGCTTCCCAAACTACTACCTACCCATCCTATATTCTAACATTTTCTCTTCCAAGGTGCATTAAAGACTTACGTGACCTTTCACATCATCAATTTTTTTTTGAAAAGAAAAAAACTAATCTAATTCTACCTTATTCCTCCATGAGACAGATTAAATAGTTTGACTCACGAAACTCCTTCTCTACCTAAACTACTTACACTTTGTCTGACATATTTTTCATTCTCTACACTCTAAAAGCAGAAATTGAAACACATGACCCAAACCAGGATTAGATTATGCGATTTGCTGTGCATCCATGTCATAAAGACAAACATTTCATGGACATTAAACTTTGTAGAAATTAAAAAACAACTAACTCCAAATGCTCACATGTTGGAGCTTTATTGAGACTTCCTACCTACCCTACTCTAACTTGAAATATTTACATGTCTAGTTGACAAAATCTCCTTTTCCAATACATCCAGATAATCTGATGATCACCTTGACTAGTCTTTTCTTCTCATCTCTTTGAGCATCGTCGGATAGGTAGGGCCATTCCCATTCTCTTGCTTATTAACAACGTGCTTTAAAATATGTTTCTGTATTGTCTGCCAACAAGTTTCTCTAGATGACCTTTGATCCTTCTCTAAATTTCTCTGGAAGAAATAGAAAGCATTAGGATCTTGAGAAATAATACACAGTTTGTGAGTGTTTGACAAGTAGTTTTCAAATCAGGTTTGCTTCCTCTTCTAGTGGATAAAAAAGAAGATCCTTTTGGAGAAAGAAAATATTCCTCATCGTTCATCATTTTTTAAACCAGAGACTCAGTCATATACTCTGCAGTTGTTGTCCTCTTGTAGCTTTGAGATCTTTGATTTGGTGGGTCGAGGCTGCGTAGAAAAGATCAATGTAGTTATTGAGCAGTATGTTCACGTCTGCTTCATCCTTGCTTTTCCTGAGAGAAGGCTGTCTTCAATTTCATCACAAGCTCAAGAATTTCTTCATTGTCTTCCTCTCATCCTTTCGAGATGAAAAGGTCGATGATCCCCAATCACATGAGAAAGCTGTATCGATGCTATCCAGGATAAGCAGAGTGAATATTCAATGAATATTCATTTGTTACTAGAGTTTCATAACTTTCCTCATTAGTATCATAAATAGCATGACTACATGGCTCATTAATTTCTTGAAGTTGATGAGACTGATCTTCTTCTACAAATATACTAATGATGGCCACCTTGCAAGGTCAACTTCTTTTTGGAGAACATCATCATCGGATAGATCGAAATTAGGAAAATCATTGAAGTAAGCTAATGCTACCAATCAAACATACTTTGGATTATCAACAAATCTTTCTTCAGTGATTTAAAGCATAGCTTTCTAAATGTATACAAAAAAGCTTAGTAGATGAATGGGCAAGAGTGTTTGTTCTACAAAAAATTTCAGTAGATAGCCTATCCATTGATTATCTGATCTATTTCTTCTTCTATCAAAGGAGAATATGTTCTTGTGTTTACTTTGAGCAGGAAAGAGTGGAAAGCTCTTTTGTTTTCTTGTGAATACTTTGAATTTGAGGGTCGATGTCTTCTTGAACCTCTTACTGGGGTTCTTCACTTGTGCTTTTCGGCGGAAACCTTGAGGATTTTCTAATGTTTCCCGATCTCTTTACTGCTTCAAACAACTCCTTATGATCATGATGATATCCCGGATAAAATACAAGGCTCAAGATTTGTTTCTTCTATGTGATTAGGATGCCACTCTTCTTGTGAAATCGCGAGATGAATTATAATCTGCTGGGGGAGTTCCTATGTGTGCTGGTTTTCTACTTCCCCATTAGATTCGCATTTTTGTAAGTGGTTACTTGTCTCCTAAAGCGTTGTTCCCCTATTAGCTTTTGCAATTTGGTCAAGAAATTCTCTTATCATCATAGTACAAGATATAGATAGGAAATCGGGCCTTTCTGAGAAAAACCTTCCTCTTCATCTTCTATAGAGTCTTGAGCATCATACATGTTTTGCTCATTATCTAGGTCATGATTTTGATCTTGTTCCCTGGGAAAAAACATGGACTACTATAGACAACCAACATTTAGACTAGCCTCATACCTTTCCACTATTTTTTCACCAAGTATGTTCATCGGTCTTGGTACTCTATCAAAAATCTCATTTAGCTTTTGCTTCTCCTCATTCATACCTGGATCCATGTTTGTAAAAAGATGCCACTATATATTCTCACTTTGTTTAGGGTCTTCTACCCGATGTAAGTCATTTGGTCTTTTGGGAGTTGTAGAGTGTGGATTCTGCTAAGTTGATGAGTGGAATGTTTTGAAGCAGTGCTGTCACGACCATGAGCAATCGAATACCAATACTGAGGATATTACGGGTTTTTTGAGGTCATAAAGGTCTCTAAGATGAAATTAATTCATAATTTCCCAGATGAGTTGCCATTATGTTGCGTTTCTGTTCTTTGGCCAGATTGGCAAGACCAAAAGACAAAGACAACGATTAAACCACTTTAGGATCCTAGGATCTATCCTCTCGGATCTAGAGAGGGATCTCTCTATAAATGTAAAGAATGATATGCTATCTTTAAGGTCATTTTACATGGTATTAGGCTAGGTATGAGGTGCAAAGGGGTTTTTTATTTTATTTGTTTGGTTGGAGATCATTAACTAAGAAGGTTACTTAAAGTGAAGAAGGAACTAAATAGAATGATGTTTGAACATGGGAAGATAGGTCAAGAGAAGTGCCAATCCATTGGGCTGTGGAGTCATAAAATCGAATTTACTTGCATAATAACTATCCAAGGGTTTCCATAGGGAAAGTAATCTATGCCAAAGGATCTTTTTAGATAGATGGTGGGAATGGAACATTAAGAAGTGGGTGAAAGAAAGAAACCAAAGTGCACACTAATATCGAGTAAGGAATTTTAAACCATCCTACTTTTGACATACTTCAAAGGAAACTCGATATAGACACAAAGGGTAGCTTAAGATCAAGTAAAGACTTTTAACTTAGCTTTATCATGCCTACTCTTAAGGAAAAACAATCTAGCGCATTCCTCATAACCACTTTCGGAAGGTAGAAAAAACTTAAGATTGTAAACATGTATTACATGTCTAAGATCGAGAAAAGACTTATAACTTTTCATGTTTTCACACTAACTCGAAAGGGATCTTAGAAAAGTCTAACGGTTGGAAAAGGAACCATAGTGGATAGGAGCTAACTCTAAATCCCCAATTTCCCAATTCTTTTAGTTGAAACCAAACTAGAACATCTAGATATGATTCTAAATTCATACGCCGATAAGCATGGATAATACCAACTTCTATACTAGTTAAAGTATGTTGAATTCATTCTTAGATACGCAATCATAGGAAAACATAAAGATAAATATTTAACGAGTGATATTTAGGGTGCTTCAAGTAGCATGTACCTAATCTATGATTGTTGTTCTTCTATCGAGAGAATAATGAACAATATGAAAAAAAACATGAAAGGAAACCGATTACAAAGAGGGAAAACATCACAATAATGATAGATCACGATCCCGATGAATATACTTGTTCAATTGATATGCAATACCAGTCATAGAATTTGAGCCCAATGGCTTTCTAATGTCCAAAATTTCCTTCCTAGCCTACTATCTGACAAACTACTACGCTACTGCCCTACAATAAAAATTCTAAAAATCAACAAAATCGCAACAACTAACCCTTTACAATGTATTTTCAATGAGTTCTTACGGGTTAATGAGGAGAGAGAAGTAAATATAAAATTTAAATGATTCAATAAGACACGGGGTAGACCCGCATCGTAGACAACCGTACTAACTCCCAACGTAGATTTGAATACATATATGAGTATTGGTAGCGCAACAGGTTGAGAACCCACACCCCTCTCATATAATGGGACTCATACCGCACATTTTTGGCCGTCAGGGTCATGGCTAGAGTTTGTATGGAGGATTCCTCTATCTGTCTATCCATTTATGGATGGAATGTCTTACTTCTCTTCAACTTAGTGTCCATCATTCGCCAGAAGCTGGTCAAAAACTCTCCAAGTAAGAAAGAGTCTTGATCTGACACAACTAATGTTGGTAACCCAAAGTGGACCCAAACAAACTGAAATAGAAGATAGAGAAGTCATGCAGCATAAACGTCGTTTAACTTTTTACAAAGGCAAAGTAATATGCGCATTTTACTAAAGAGATCTCACGACAACATACAAATAGTCGTGACACTATTCTGAACATAAGAAAACACTCCTACAAAGTCCATTGACACACTTTCCCATGGGATCTAAACCCGTAATAGGGAATGGTGTGAGACACTAAGTTTTATATTATGAGGGCTTCGAAACAAAACACATCACACATCCCTTTACAAAATTGGGTTACAATGTTTTTCATATGGGCAAAAATAAAAACCCTTTTTAAATGACATAAGGTATTTTCAACACCTAAGTAACACATTGATACAAGTTATGCACCTTTTGAATTACATATACCGTTTCTACTATGGGTGTGCACAAACTTTTCAAGGTGATACAACATTTTCCCCTACAGCATGATAATTGTCCATCTATTATCCATCAATTAGTGTTTGAATATATCGCTTTAAAGTCATCATCGATACACATATTGTCCAACATAACTTTCGAAGACAAAGTGAAGCATTATGAAAAATAGAAGTAGAATAGGAGGGAGAGAGAGAATATCTTCTATTTTGTTGCTCAGTGCCCTTCTTATACTTTATTACCAAATGAAATCATTGTAGAAAACTCGTCCAATTCTGAAATGAAGAGCCCTATTGCAGCTTGCTCTTGTGATTGAATGTATTGCAAGGGATGATGATCTATATGGATAATGGTTTCTCTCCAAATAGGTAGTCTTTCCTCTTTCGCACTTTGGACTAAAGGCATACGAGTCCTTTTCCATCAATGGGGTAATTGATGACAACCTATGAGAACTTCTCCAAATGATAACTTATATTGAATTCTTTTGCTACAACAATACACCTCCCATGGCATACCCAATGGCATTGGTTTCAATCTTAAAATTTTGTTGGATATCAGTAGCAAAGCTAAGACCTAAAGTGGTGCTAATTTTCTCTTTAAGTTCTTCGAAGGACTTATGCCACTTTCTCCCGAGTGAAAAGGTGTGCTTTACACTTGTCATTGCATGTAAGGGTGATGTATAATAGAGAATTGTGGTAGATGAATTTCATCTAGTACCGTATCTTTCACACTGTAAAAATGCAAACCTCTATTACATTGAGTGAGCTTAGGGCATTTAAAAAATCACCTAAGAAATTGGAGGGCTCTATCTTTAATTGACTATTACAAACAATATGACCTAGGTAGACCAAAGAGAGGTTTTATCAAACTCACCACTTTGACAATTTTCCATGTGAGTTTCTTCCCTTTTTAATACATCGAGAAGCACTTTATAGGACAAATTAATCAATTAAAGGCCTAAAAATATTGTTCATGACCCTCATGAAAGTGGCTGGAGGCAGTTACAGGTCCAAATAGCATCACCATCCATTCGAACAACACTTGTTTTGACTTGACAAAGCAGCTTTTCCACACGTCGTGTATACTACAATTATGACCTCGTGATAACCACTACCCAAACAATCTTGGTGAAATATATAGTGATATTTAATTAATCTAACAAATCATCACGTGAGGGAGAGGGATATCGATTTTTCATCTACGATTTTTTTAGTACCCAATAATGCCATGAAAAATCCTCCATGTGCGCCATATTTCTTACACACTAACATGATCAACGAGTCTGCATGTATAAGTACTTGGTCGAATGATCCCTTGGTCCAATAATTTCTATACATTCACTTTTATCTCCTCCATCTCGATTCAGATGACATCTTGTGTATACTAATGTTTGGCAATGGAGCATCATGATGTAAATGAATCTCATGTAGGATTTCGTATGAAATATCCTATGCGTTCATGAAAAAACTCATTATAGTTAGAAATATATTCAAATAACTCATTTTTATTAGCGGTATCACATCCCTCGACGTAAAGCATCGGATGTTCCCTGAATCTTTTTCTCTCACAACTATGAGCAAAAACCCCGCTCTAGTTACTAATATCTTCATTTGTCTTGTAGTTACGCAAGATATGACACTCGACCCTTGGTTTGATGAGCTCTTGTAATATATTACTACCCCATCTTTTGTGATTTTGTTTTTATTTTCATGTTGAATGAAAATGGCTTTCTGCCACATAAAGATAGGGACTCCCCAACTACAATACCACAAGCACTCCAATAGTATGACATCCATGTTATACTTCATCCATTGGTTTAGAAGCTATTACAAATTTAACCCTTACATTGCTTGGTTACATTTAATTTTTTTTCATATATCCATCGAGTGGATAAGGTTTCTAGGATGAGGCTTAATAACTTCTAAGCCTATATTTTCTAACTAAGCATTCTAAGATTAAATTTTCTGGAAGATTCTGAATCAAATAGAGTTTTCTACTTTTGTATGACTTTACAACAACTACTAATATGGAAAAACTCAATTATATTTCATCCATTAGGAAGAGGCTCATCTATTGAAATAGTGCTTCCATGCGATTCATAATTAACATGAAGAGAAAAGAGTACCTTTTGTGCCTACTATTGTGATCAATGCCTCATCGTCGTAGTCGGCGATCAAGGTCTTGTTGGATGGTCCCGCCACCATCTCTTTCTTACCCTTACCACCATATCACTTTAGCTTCTTTTCGAGGTACAACTTCTGCAACAATGATCATCGTCATAACCTTCCTTTTGCAAATGAGGGCTGACTAAGGCTTTTTCTCATTCATATTTCTTTACTAAACTCACCCTTTAACGCTTTCCCTTTCGCTCTCGCCTTGAATTTTTCCATTTGAGTTTGAAAGGTGGTTTCTTTTGAATGATCATCTTTATCACTTTTCTACCCCTATTTTCAAGATGAATGGCCAATTACACCGTGGCGATTCAATAGTAGTAGGTTCAAACATTAACAATAGATTTCTAATGTAACTATGTAATGACCCAATATGCTTAATTACTACTTTGGCTCTAATAAATGTCAAACCTAGATTGTTCTTTTCTAAAATCCACAATAAATCTTGCTGCACGTTTTGGCCTTTGCCTTGCCTTAAGTACTACCACCCCATTAAGGCTTTTTCTTATAACCCAAGGATAGAATCGATATTTTAGTGTAGAAATAAAATTTTCACCATGAGGAAAAGAAAGGTTACCTGAATTACTCGTGGCCTTCCAATTTTTCTCTCCTCTCCGAGATAAGAGAAGTGCCATTCGACTTTGAAGTGAAGCCAATGAATATTTTCTTTGTCTTCCACAATCTTTCGAATCCCTGCAGTAAAGCTCAATATTCCTAATCCGGTTGTTAAGCTTCTATGAATTAATTTAACAATTATACATGGGAAGATAAAATTTCACATCTAACTTAAATAAAGGTTTATTAGATACATTTCCTGAATTCCTATGATTATGGTGAGAAGAGGAGGAAAACATTTCACTCGTGGGAGTAGAAGGAGGTGGATCTCCTCCATCATCTCCATGCATTGAACCTTGTCCCTCTGAATCATTCTCACCTTCTTTCTCTAGTTTCTCAAGTCTAGAGAACAACTTCTCGACCCTATCTACCATGGTGTAAAATGTTTTGTGAAAGTTTAGTTCCTCTTCATTTCTAACATTGTCATCCATATCTTCTATCTGATGATGCACATCCTATTTTCTTAGGATCAAAAGACTTTAGTTTCCATTTTCCTCTTATTATCATGTTTCTAATTAGAATAGAAACATGTAATTCCACATCTACAAAATGACCCTTCGATACCACTTGATCCAAAAAATCTTTGCTTTGAGACTGGATTAAAGAATTACATGTAAAGTTGAATCTTAACTATGAAACTTAGAAGGCATAGAACATAAGAAGAGAGAAGCACATAAAATCATGCAAAATAAGACAAGAATTGATATTAGAGTTCATACGGGGAGGGACTACATCTCCGGACCTCCTCAATCATGAGGGAGGTGCTCTTCATTAAGTGGAAAAATAAAATTAAAGTACAAGTATCAATGCAAAATTACACCCTTATACCTCCATAGTTGAAAAGTGCCCCAAAAATTAGAGACTTATGATGAAGAAATGGACATATCCATTGGATTCGTGTTTCAAGAGGTGCAGAATCCATATAAGATTTTCACGATTACGCCGTCTTTTGAATGAGCTCGATCATGATTCCACCCTCCCTCTGAGGTGATGCTGTAGGTTCCACTCCCATCTCATGCTCCATGCCTCTCCTAGTCTACCTAGCTTTTGCACTTTTGAATTATAGCAAGTTTATATAACTAAGGGTTGGGTGGACTCCCAGGGAACATATAGCCCCTGTTGGTTGAGATCTTTCATTTGAGCGCGCGTGGGGGGGTTGAGCGTCAAACTGCCCCCTCCATAAAAAGGAGAAGAATTTTTTTTAATACCCATCGAGACTATTTTTAAAATCGAGTCATATAAGTTTAAATGGTAAGTTGGGGGGAGCTGAGATCCGCATCATGTAGCTCGCCCTATAACTCCCTCCCAACATTTGAATGCATATATGGAGTGTGGGTAGGGGCGGTGGGTAATTGACGAGTCGTAAACCCTCCCGTATTAAATAGTGGGCTCGTCACTCCATTCTTTTGCAAGCAACGGGGTTATGGTCATTAAACCATCATTTTTTTCAATATATATGTAGCTGGTCCATTGAGGTAGGGTGGGGATCTGATTGACCGACTGCGCCCTTTGTTTTTTGATAATTTTTTAAAAAATAAAAACATAGGCCATGTATATTTTTCTAGAAATTGACCGAAGGAGTCAATTAATTGACTCATATTTCACCCAGAATCTAGCTAGAGTGGGTTGAGGGAGTCAGTGTCCAGGATTTGTGCTTGAAATTTTTCACCTCCTTAAGCTTCCACATCACGAGTCAACCTTTCATAAACTTTGACTTCTTCAACTCTCCATATGGACTTGGAATTGAGTGTCATCTACACCAATGGAATCACAAAGATGATATTTTCAACTTGACACCGAGTTTGCCACATTGTATGACACTTTAAATTTTGAGCCTTTGTACTTGAGCCACTTTTTCTTACGGACCTATATGATCCTCCTAGATGATATTGCAGGTACAAGGATAAAATCACAACTTGAAGAGTAATTTCCATGTATCCCTTCTCACCTCATATACTCTTTTAATATTAGAAATTACTTCCCTAAATTTTCTTTTCTTTCCTCTTCAATAAAATTCTAATTCCAATTTCATTTGTTTGTTTCAACTTTGCTATTATATCTTATACAAAATGTAATGTTTCTCATTGTCATCCATCATAGCATCTAACAAAAAATATTTGCAAATTTTAGGTCGGTCATTGGACCAATGAACATAATACCACATACACTCCACTTTGCTTGTCTTGTTTTTGTTGGTTAAGATATTGCTAGGGTTGTGACCCTAATATCATTTTATAATCTCACTATTCAATTAAAAACTTATTATTTTGAACATTTTCATCTTCAATTCCTCTCAAGGGTTTTTAATTGAGAGATATGTAAATGCAATTTTGAACAATACATATTTTATTTTTATCTAGTTTATGTTGGCAGATATATGACTTTAGCTTTGAATTATTCCTTACTCCAAAAAAATACTTGACAAAATATATGCAAAACCTATGTTTTACATTCATATCTAAATTTCATATCAACTTAGTAAGTTTTATAGATATGTGCCTTACTTCGACATTATGACCGTGTTAATTATTATACATATAATGTTAGTTTTTTAATATATTTCCATACTTATATTTTTAGATAAACATCATATTTAGACCATGTTCGAGGGGTTTAGAGATTTTGTTTATTTATCCCATGGACCATACGAACCTATGTGAATAGAATGTGAGACTTAACTATATAAATCAATTTATAGTTGAGCCTTTATCAAATAAATATGGAAAATTATTACTAAAAATAACACTATACAATACACAAAAATTCCATTGATTGACTTTACATAACAATCTATAAAATTTCCATTCTAATAACATATATCAAAAATATATATTTCTTAGCTCTACTTCATATTTATCCTCACGAATTCAATTTCATATATATATGGTAACTCACAATAGTATAATTGCATTCAAATTGGTAATAGACATATAATTTTACAAAAATTACATACCATTGTGTAAATATTAATCTCACTCCCACCACAAGCTTGTTCCACAAAGCACCTTTCCCACGAGAAGAGACCAATTCTTAATACGTGTAGACAATGCCCTTATCACACATAGAATTAGCTTATTTAAGCTTTCTTTCCCTCGGTTTGTTTCCATAACGAGCGTCCCGCTATTTCCGGGGATGTTCTTTCCCTTAGCCTGAGGCTTTTCTTTTGTTTTTTCCACAAAATTTTCTTTTAAAATTAGATTTTCATCAGCCCAGTTTTATGCTTACCCTCTAGTAACTTTCCACTTTACTAAGGATTTTATTAGATCATTTTCTCCCATCTAATAATTTTTATTTATTTTATTTTTGTCCAATAATTTCTGGAGATTTTTGGGAAAGTCTTGGGACTCTAGTCCATCTTCATGGATCAGAACTCCTTTACTCAAATTACTCTGTCTCTATACACTAATATAATTTCCATATTTATTTATTTATTTCCAAAAATAATATGTGCATACATAACTTTTCTATAGGTCCACCTCACCTTTACGTTTATTCACTAGTTATAAAAACTGAAAATAGGGATATTACAATAGGGGTCTATCATTTCAAGTTTTCTTATGGTCTCAACCCTATGGTCTACATGTAACATTAACTCATCGAAAAAACTTCTACAAATTTATGCATCAAGCCATCAATGCTTTAAATCACCATCCACATTAGTCAATCACATAAACTAGGCATTACATATAATTTAATAGCTATACTATTAGATGGCACTTTTAGGTAGGTCTAATATCAATCCAATTGATGTCCTCTTCAATTCCCAAAGGCTAGAATTTATAGAAGAAATTAAATATTATGGGATCGTTTGAATATCCAAGATCTTCAAAATAAAAATCTCAGTATGTTCCTCTCCCACAAAGCTCTCGACATGGATTTTTCTCACAAAGCTCTCCTACATGCATTTTTTTCCCAAATCTCTCATCAAATTTCTAAGATCCCTCATAAATGTGACTTTTCAATATTTTTAACAACCCACTTGCCTTTTATGCACTTTTTGTCATTTTTTCCTTCTATAAGTGGTTCTTTCTAATTTTTCATAGAATGGGTCATCACTTGTGCTCATACATCCATGATATTTATAGTGAATTGTTTTTTGTGAATTGGTTGTTAAGGCTATTATAACTTCTCTGACATTATATTCCTCTCGATTTGGGTCCTTTTCTCCCTTTCAAAAACATATATTTGGGTGCATTATTCCCCGAATCCCTCCTTTAGAAATTAAGTCTCCCTATATTTTATAAGCATCCCATTCTATTTCTCCCTATATTTTGCATCAATTACAGAAAAAATGCTCAATATATGCTTGATATGGAAGCTATAAATAGGTATACAAAGTATGATGAATGTGGAGAACCCATAAATTCATCCATATTTGAGCATTTTTGCTCACATTTACGTTTTTAGTTGCATTTTTAGGTATAGACACCTTGCGAAGATAAAGAAAAAATATATAAAATGTGGTTTTTGGAAGAGATTTTCATATGAAATTGAGAGTAAGGGATTAATGTCGGTATAAGAGATTTTAAGTGCATATAGAGTGAAAAAGTATGCTAGAAAAAAATTAGGTCTATGATGCAAATCTACATAAATAATCCTTTATATATGTTAATGTGGGAAAGGTTGGTTTTAGTTCTCTGCATCATTATATTTGTGATAAGGTAAATACACAAATTTCATTGAATTTTATGATGAAATACATAGTTACCCATTACATATGTGGTGAAAATTAATATTTCAAATAAGACCATGAGACATTTTCATAGTTTTAGCACATGATACATGTAGTAATAAAAGATAATGGTTCTTAGTTTCATCCACTTCATTACCTGCAATTGAGGGGAATAATAAATGAGGACCATATAAGAGCATCTATGCATATATGAAGTGGAAAAATATGTCAGTAACGAAATTAGAGCCTATGATCGAAAATAGACATCAAAAATCATTTTTTATAAATAGGTAATAGGGGATGATGAATGTGGAAACCCATAAACTTCACCCATAATTGTGAAAATTTTCCACACATTTATGTTTTTTAGGTGGATTTTTGCTTGTAATTGAGGATAATAATAATTGAGGTTGTTAGAAATATCCTTTATTTTTCTACTATCAACCACCTTAAAAATCATAATTTTGATAAGCCACACTAGAAAACGACATTAGTGCATTTGAATTATTTACATAATCCTTATTATAATCTTAATATGTTGTATTGGTTTCTCCATGATCTTCTCCCTAAATTTCTCAAAATGATCCCCTTTCCGTAAATCTCTCAACATGGATTTTTTTACGCAAAGCTCTCGACATGGATTTTTTTCTCAAAAACTCTCAACAAATCTCCAAGATACTCTCATAAATCTCTTTTAATATTTTTAAGAAATCATTAACCTTTTGATGCAATTTTACTTCTCATTTTTTCCTTCTAGAAGTGTTTCTTTCGATATTTTATAAGATGGGTCCATGTCTCTACATCAAACTCCCAAGATGTTGAAATACCTCACCAAAAATTTCTCCACAATTTGGATTTTTGGCATCTCGTAGTTCTCCTTTCTGAACCCCTTCGAGCACTCCTTCATCTGGAGTTGTGTAAAATATTCTCACATTTACTTTATCTTCACCTACACAGAGAAAACTAATCCCTTACCATGTCTTCAATCACTTGTACCTTCTTATGTTACTTCTCCTCCCACTAATACATGCAAGAATATTTTGCGTATATGGTACCATTTGAGTGAAAAATGATTTATAGGGGTCTATCATTTCAAGTTTTCTTAAGGTCTCAATCCTAGGACTTGTGGAGTTATGAGCCCACAAATTTAGCTCATCCTCTCTTCCGCATCAAAACTTCAACAACCCTATGGTCTACATGTAACATTAATTCATCAAAAGAAGTCTATAAATTTATGCATCAAGCCATCACTGCTAAATCATCGTGCACATTAACAAAATCACATAAACTAGGAAATATATTTAATTTAATAGCTATACTATTGCATAGTTCTTAAGTGGGTCTAATATTCATCCAACTGAGCGCGCTCCTTTAATTCCTCAAAGGCTACAATTTCTGAGGAAATTGAAAATATTGTAGATCATTTCAAGATTCTATGATACTTCTTCCATAAATCTCTTAACACAATCCTCTCCACAAATAACTCAAAATGGATTTTTTTCACAAAGCTATCCACATGGATTTTTTTCCACAAAAACTGCAAAAATTTCCAAATACCTCATAAATATATTTTCTTAATATCTTTAACAAATCACATTCCTTTTCATGCACTCTCTCATTTTTTCCTTCTAGAAGTGGTTCTTCCTGATTTTGCATAGGATGGGTTAATGCTCCTGCATCAAACTCCCAAGGTACTAAAATTTATGACATCATAGTCCTATCGTTTCTGATTATCTCTCTTAATACCTTCGGATCATGAGTTGTAAGATCATTTGCTACAAAATACCCTCACCAAACTTTCTCTCCTGGCACCTTTGTGATTTTGGCATCTTCCCTAGTTCTCGCTTTCTAGACCCCTTCGAGCACTCCCCTGGTCTCAAGGTCTGGTATGGAAAATCTTCTTAGCTTCCTTTATCTTCACCTACATGGAGAAAACTAATATCTTACCATGTCTTCAATCGCTTGTACCTTCTTTTCGTTGCTTCACCTCCACACTACATGCAAGAATATTTTGTGTTATGATACCATTTGATGAAAATTAATTTATGAAAGGGTCTATCATTTCAAGTTTTATTATGGTCTCCAATACTAGGAAATGTGGATTATAAGCCCAAAAAATACAACCTCATCCTCTCTCTTCCACTTCAAAACTTCAACAAACCTCAGTGGTCTACATGTAACATTAATTCATCAAATAAAGTCTATAGAATTATGCATCAAGCCATCAATGCATTAAATCACCATGTGCATTAACGGAATCACATAAAATAGGCATTAAATTTAATTTAATAGCTATACTATTACATGGAACATAGGTGGGTCTAATATCTCATCCAATTGATCACCTCTTTTCAATTCCCAAATGCTACAATTTACGAGGAAATTTAAATATTGTAGCTCATTTCAAGATCCCGTGATCTTCTCCATAAATCTCTTAACACTGATCCTCTCCAAAAATAACTCAACATTGTTTTTTTGTACAAAGTTATCCACATGGATACTGCAAAGCTCTCAAAAAAATTCCAAGATACTCCTTTAATCATAATTTAAAAATATGTTTAACAAACCACATGCCTTTTGATGCACTTTTTCTCATTTTGTCCTTCTAGAAGTGGTTCTTGTTGATTTTTCATAGGATGGGTTGATACTCTTGCACTGACTCCTAAGGTACTAAAATTTATGACCTCCTCATCATATCCTTTTCTATTCTTCTGTGTAATACCTCCAATTCGTGAATTGTAACTACGTTGCTACACAATACCCTCACTCAAAATTTCTCATGACTTTGTGATTTTTGGCATCTTCCTAGTTCTCCTTATATAGACCCCTTTTAGCACTCCTTGTGGTCTCGTTGTGGAAAATATTCTCACCTTCCTTTATCCTCACCTACATGGAGAAAAATAATATCTTACCATGTCTTCAACCACTTGTACCTTCTTCTGTTGCTTCACCTCCACACTACATGCAAGAATATTTGGTGTTATGATACTATTTGATGAAAATGATTTATAAGGATCTACCATTTCAATTTTTCATATGGTATCAATCCTAGGACATGTGGATTATGAGCCCACAAACACAACCTCATCCTCGCTTCCACTGAAAAATTCAACAAACCTGTGGTCTACATGTAACATTAATTCATCAAAATTTTTTATATATTTCTACATCAAGCCATCAATTCAATAAATCACCATGCACATTAACATAGTCACATAAACTAGGCATTAAATTTAATGTAATAGATATACTATTACATGGCACTTAGGTGGGTCTAATATTCATCGAATTCTTCGCCTCTTTTCAATTCCCAAAGGCTACAATTTATAGAGGAAATTGAAATATTGTGGATCACTTCAAGATCCATGATCTTCTCGATCCTCTCCACAAATAACTCAACATGGATTATTTTTACAAAGATATCCACATGGATTTTTTCCACAAAGCTCTCAAAAAATGTCCAATATACCTCGTAAATATAACTTTTTTAATATTTTTAACAAATCACATGCCTTTTGATGCACTTTTTCTCATTTTTTTCCTTCTCTAGAAGTGGTTCTTGTTAATTTCACGATAGGACTCGGTTGATGATCCTACATCAAACTCCCAAGGTACTAAAAGTTTATGACCTCCCAGTCATATTGTTTCTATTATTCTACGTAATACCTTCAGCTGCGTGAGTTGTCAAATCGCCATCACACATACCTCACCAAAATTTCACCTCGGTTTTGTGATTTTTCGCATCTTCCTTATTCTAATTTCTAGACCCTTTGAGCACTCATTGGTATTGGTTGTGGAAAAGTCTTCTCATGTTCCTTTATCTTCACCTACACTGAGAAAAACTAATATATTACCATGTCTTCAATCATTCGTACCTTATTCTATTGCTTCACCTCCACACTACATGCAAGAATATTTTGATGTCGTGATACCATTTCATGAAAATGATTTACTAGGGGTCTATCATTTCAAGTTTTTCGTATGGTATTGATCCTAGGATCTCTATGGATTATGACCCCAAAAATTGATCTCATCCTCGCTTCCACCGCAAAAGTCGTCAACCATGTGGTCTACATATAACATTAATTCATCAAACATAACTCTAAAGATTTATGCATCAAGCCAACAATGCATTAAATCACACATGCACATTAACAAAAAATCACATAAACTAGCCATTAAATTCAATTTAATATCTATACGAAATAGATGGTGTTTAGGTGGGCCTAATATTCATCCAATTGGATCAGCTTCTTTTCAGATTCCCAAATGATACAATTTATGGTGGGAATTTCAATATTGTGGATTGTTTCAAGATCCATGATCTTCTCCCATAAAAGCTCTCAACATGTTCCTCTCCACAAAGCTCTCAACATGGATCATTTTTCGCAAATCTCTTCACATGGATTTTTTTTCACAAATCTCTCAACAAATTTCTAAGATTCCTCATAAATCTTAATTTTCAAGATTTTTAACAAACTACTTTCCTTTTCAAGCACTTTTTCTCATTTTTTCCTTATGTAAGCCGGTTCTTCCGAATTTTTCATAGAATGGAGGTCTTCACTAGTTCTCATCCATCCATGATATGTATAGTGAATTGGTGTATGTGATTTAGCTCTTAAGGCTAGTCTAACTTCTCTAACATTAGATTCCCTTTCATTTTTGGTCCTCTCCCTTTGGAAAACATATATTTGGGTCCGATGATTCCTCAGGATCTTCCTTTCTTGAAGTTAGGTATCCTCCTACTTTTTATAAGCATCCCACTCTATTTTTTCTAGTTTTCTTTCATCAATTATAAGACAAAGCTCAACATCGGGTGTGTATGGAAGTTACAAATAGGTAATAAAGGATGATGAATGTTGAGAAACCACATAAATTTCACACATAATTGTGCATTTTCACTCACATTTATGTTTTTTGGAAGTCACATTTTACAAGCATACTACCTACGTTGCAAGGAGAGAAAAAAATATATAAATGAGGTTTTTTTAAGATATTTTTATATGCAATTGAAGAGAATAAGAGATTAATTCCATATAGGAGAAATTATGCATATAGAGTGAAAAAATATGCTAGAAAAAACTTACCATAGAAAAAACTTCAACAACCATGTGGTCTACATGATTTTAGCACATGATACATGTAGTAATACAAGATACTTGTTCCTAGTTTCATCCACTTAATTATCTGCAATTGAGGGGAATAATAGATGAATGCCATATAGCAGCATCTATGAATAGAGTGGAAAAATATGTCAGAACAAACTTGGAGCCTCAGATGCAAATTGTCATAAATAATCCTTTTTATATATGTTAATGTGGAAAAGGCTGGTTTTGGCTCTACTTCATTATATTTGTGATCACTTAAATATATAAATTTCATTGAATTTTATGATGAAATACATAGTTCACCATTGCATATATGGTGAAAAATACGATTTCAAATAGAAACATGATACATTTTCACCATGTTAGCACATGATAAACATACTAATAAAAGACAGTTGTTACTAGTTTCAAGCATTTCACTATATTCAATTGAGGAGAATAATAGATCAAGGCCATATAAGAGAATGTATTCATATAAAGTGGAAAAATATACTAGAACAAACTTCGAGTCTATGATGAAAATCTACATAAATAATCCTTTTTATATAGGTTAATGTGGGAAAGGTTGGCTTGGGGTGTACTTCATTATATTTGTGATCAAGTAAATATATAAATTTCATTTAATTTTATAATGATATACATAGTTCCCCATAGCATATATGGTGAAAAATACTATTGAAAATAGGAACATGATACATTTTCACCATTTTAGCACATGATACACATAGTAATAAAAGATAGTTGCTCCTAGTTTCATCCATTTAGGTATATGCAATTGAGGAGAATGATATATGGAGGCTATATAACAACATCCATGCATATTGAGTGGGAAAATATGCTAGAAAAAACTATCTATGATTCAAATCTACATAAATAATGTTTTTCATATGTGTTAATGTGAGAAAGGTTGGTTTTGGCTCTGCTTTATTATATTTGTGATAAGGTAAATATATATATATATATATATTTATTTCAATTTTATGATGAAATTTCATTGCATATATGGTGAAAAATACTATTTCAAATAGGAACATGAAACATTTTCACCATTTTAGCTCCACATGATACATTTAGTAATAAAAGATAGATGTTCCTAGTTTTTTACTTTTGAGTATCATATAATGTAAGACTACATATCAATAGTTTTTTAAAGACATGTTATTCATGTGTATGTATAGCTAATGTTAGGATAAATGACTCTTTCTCCAACATAATAGATGCATTAAAATGTTGCAAAGAAAAATAACTTTTTGCACAATAATTTTGTATATTTGTGATAAAAATCTATGGTCATCACATTAACCCTTCGCAAAAACAATAGATATACATAAACTCAAAACATGACCATCATCATAGTAACCCTTCATAAAAACAACAGATAATGTCTAGAGAGAGAAGCGATTATACATAAACTCAAAACATGATCATCATCATACTAACCCTTCATAAAAACAACAAATAATGTCCAAAGAGAGAAGCGATAACTCTCACAGCAAAAATACCAAGATCCCAAATATTATTCCTTGGAAAATCGAGAGGATGAAAGGAATCAAGAGATCTATTTACCTTAATAGACCTTCAGTACAAGAAATCATCAGAAACAACAATCCTGCTTGGCGCTATCATCTGCAATTCTCTAAAATTCAATAGCAGGGATCCCGCTGTACTCCACAAATTCAAATTCAAATCATAGATGTCTATTGTCTCCGTGTTCCCCGACTTCACCATCGCTATAAATTTATATGCATCTCAATTGTGGCTGTGGATGGTCATGGCCCCAACAGCACCATCGTCTATTTTTTGAAGTTCAAATGACGTTCGTGTGAGAGGATTAGAAATAGTATGTGTGACTTCATGTTTAACAGACATGATGGATGCCAAGAAAATGCCTGAGTGCTAGTAGTCTGAATCAAAGAGTGTTCAATTTGCTTTTGCGACTACAAGGAGTCTGAAGACGTGAGAAAGATACCTGGATGTGGCCACATGTTTAACATGGTTTGTATCAATCTATGTCTTCGAATCCGTAAAATTAATCAGGGTAGAAGGTATCCTAAAAAAATTTTGGGGTTGAAGATAGCAGAAGTGCGACTAGGAATTGGATTATTCGGGGTGGTTGTGGGAGAAGGGTGGGAAATATTTTGAGGGGAAGATCGACAGATGGGACATGTTAGGTGGATTTGAAGCCATGCATCAATACAAGCCACGTGAAACAGGTTCATTCATAAAAAAAAGCCTAGAGATTCATGTATCAAGAAATCAATGCATTAAATCACCATGCACATTAACAAAATCACATAAACTAGGCATTGAATTCAATTTTATAGCCATATTATTATATGGTGCTTAGGTGGGTCTAATATTCATCCAATTGAATGCTTCTTTTCAATTACCAAATGCTACAATTTATAGAGGAAATTTCAATATTGCGGATCGTTTCAAGATCCATGATCTTCTCCATAAATCTCTCAACATGTTCTTGCACAAAGCTCTCAACATGGATTTTTTTCACAAAGCTCCCCACACGCATTTTTTTCCCAAATCTCTTAACAAAATTATAAGATCCTCCATAAATCTATTTTTTCAAGATTTTTATGAAACAACTTGCCTTTTCATGCACTTTTTTTCATTTTTTACTTCTAGAAGTGGTTCTTTCTAATTTTTCCTAGAATGGGTCATCACTTGGTCTCATCCACCTAGGATATTTATAGTGAATTGGTATTTTTGATTTGGCTCTTAACGCTAGGCTAACCTCTCTAACATTAGATTCCTTTGATTTGGGTCCTTTCTCCCTTTGTAAAAAATATATTTGGGTCGATGATTCCTCAAATTTCCCTTCAAATTAGGTCTCCCCTATATTTGATAAGAATCCCGCTCTATTTCTCCCTAGATTTTTCATTATTTACAAGACAATGCTCAACATATGGTGGGTATGGATGTTATAAATAGGTAATAAAGGATGATGAATGTGGAGAACCCATAATTGTGCATTTTCCCAGACATTTATGTTTTTTAGGTGCATTTTTAGGTATACTCACCTTGTAAGGGAAAGAAAAAAAAATAGAAAATATGGTTTTTTGAAGAGATTTTTATATGAAATTGAAGAGAATGAGAGATTAATGTCATATAAGAGCATTTATGCATATAGAGTGAAAAAATATTCTAGAAAAAATGTGGATTCTATCATATAAATCTACATAAATAATCCTTTTTATATATGTTGATGTGGGAAAGGTTGGTTTTGGATCTGCTTCAATACATTTGTGATAAGTTAAATATATAAATTTCATTGAATTTTATGAGGAAATACATAGTTCCTCATTGCATATATGGTGAGAAATACTATTCTAAATAGGAATATGATACATTTTCACCATTTTAGCACATGATACACATAGTAATAAAACATAGTTGTTCCTAGTTTCAGCCATTTCAATATATGCAATTGAGGAGACAAATAGATGAAGGTGATATAGGAACATCTATGCATATCAAGTGGAAAAACATGGATTCTATGATAAAAATCTACATAAATAATCATTTTTATATATGTTAATGTGCGAAAGGTTGGCTTTGGATTGGTGCATTATATTTGAGATGAGGTAAATATATTAATTTCATTGAATTTTATGATGAAATACATAGTTCCCCATTGCATATATGGTGAAAAATATTATTTCAAATAAGAACATGATACATTTTCACCATTTTAGCACATGATACATGTACTAATAAAAGATATTTGTTCCTATTTTCATCCACTCCTTTTTCTACAATCTAGGAGAATAATAGATGAAGACCACAAAAGAGAATATATGCATATAGAGTGGAAAAATACAAACCTGGAGCCTATGATGCAAATCTACATAAATAATACTTTTGATATATGTTAATGTGGGAAAGGTTGGTTTTGGCTCTACTTCATTATATTTTTGATCAAGTAAATATATAAATTTCATTGAATTTTATGATGGAATACATAGTTCACCATTGCATATATGGTAAAAATTACTATTTCAACTAGAAACATGATACATTTTCACCATGTTAGCACATGATAAACATAGTAATAAAAGATAGTTGGTTGTAGTTTCAAACATTTCAGTATGGCAATTGAGGAGAATAATAGATGAATACGATACAATAGCATCTACGTATATAAAGTGGAAAAATATACTAAAACAAACTTGGAGTCTAAGATGCAAATCTACATAAATAATCCTTTTATATAGGTCAATGTGGGAAAGGTTGGTTTTGGGTGTACTTCATTATATTTGTGTCAAGTAAACATATAAATTTGATTGAATTTTATGATGAAATACATAGTTCCCCTAGCATATATTGTGAAAAATACTATTGCAAATAGGAACACGATACATTTTCACCATTTTAGCACATGATAAACATAGTAATAAAAGATAGTTGTTCCTAGTTTTAGGAGTATATGCAATTGAGGAGAATAATATATGAAGGCTATATAAGAACATCTATCCATATTGAGTGGGAAAATATACTAGAAAAAACTTGGAGTCTATGATTCAAATCTACATAATAATCTCTTTTATGTGTTAATGTGAGAAAGGTCGGTTTTGGCTTTGTTTCATTATACTTGTGATCATATATCTATATCTATATATATATATATATATATATATATATATATATATATATATAATACTATTTCAGATACGAACATGAAACATTTTCACCATTTTAACACCACATGATACATTTAATAATAAAAGATAATTGTTCCTAGTTTTTGTCATTTCAATATGGTATAATGTAGGTGGTACATATCAATAGTTCTTTAAAGATGTTATTCATGTGTATATATATCTAATATCAGGGTGGATAAATGACCCTTGCTCCAACATAATACTTGCATTAAAATATTGCAAATAAAAAATAACTTTCTACACTAATTTTTTATATTTCTGATAAAAATATATGGAATTAATTTCATTTACACACGGTTATATAACTTTAAAAAAAATCAATATAATATTTTTAGAAAATGAATAAAATTACTTACAAAATAATTATATAAAATTTTACAAATTTTTTAAACAACAATATATATAATTAAAAACTTAAGTATATAATAAAAACCCCACATACATAAATTCAAAGCATGATCATCATAGTAACCCTTCATAAAAACATAAACTCAAAACATGATCATCATCAGAGTAACCCTTCCTAAAAACAACAGTAATGTCCAGAGAGAAAAGCGATAATTCCCACAGCGAAAATATCGGGATCCCAAATGTCAAGGAATCAAGAGATCTATTTAGCTTCTGTAAATGAAATCATCAGAAACAACAATCCTGCTCGGCGTTATCGTCTGCAGGCGTCCGGCTGTACTCTACTTCGCGATCGCTATAAATTAACTTTATGAAAGGATTACAAACAGTATGCGTGACTTCACGTTTAACAGATATGATGGACGCCAATAAGAGGCCTGAGTGCCAATCGTCTGAATCTGGAGATCAAAGAGTGTTCAAGTTGCCTTTTGCGACTACAGGGAGTCTGAAGAAATGAGAAAGATACCTGATGTGGCCACCTGTTTCATATGGTTTGTATCGATCCATGGGGTGGATTCGAAGCCATGGATCGACACAAACTACGTGAAACAGGTGGCCACATTGAGGTATGTTTCTCACTTCTTCAGACTCCACTCAGTCGCACACGCAAAGTGAACACTCTTCTTGATTTGGTTCTTCAGACTCGTCAAAGTGACTTCACGTTTAACAGACATGATGGATGTTCAATTCGGAGATCATAGAGTGTTCAATTTGCCTTTTGTAACTGCAAGCAGTCTGAAGAAGTAAGAAACATTGTTTGTATCGATTCACCCGACATGTCCCATCTGCCGATTTTTCGCACCCTTCTCCCACAACGACCTCATGGTTTGATTGGGTGTGGTTGTGAGGGAAGGGTGGAGAAGATTCTGAGGGGAAAATCGACAAATGGGACATGTGGGGTGAAACCACGTGAAACAGGTGACCACATTGAGGTATCTTTCTCACTTCTTCAGACTCCTCTTAGTCGCACACGCAAAGTGAACACTCTTCTTGATTTGGTTCTTGATCTCCAGATTCAAACGATTGGCAGGAGTACTCAAATGACCTTGAAATAGACCAGAAATCATCGGAAACAACAATGCTCTAAAATTCTACTCCAGGCATCCCGCTGTACTCTCTCTGCGTTCCCCAACTTCGCGATCGCTATAACTTTATATGCGTCTCCATTGTGGCCGTAGATGGTCATGGCCCCAACAGCACCATCGTCTATTTTGGGAAGTTCAAATGACGTTCGTGTGAGAGGATTAGAAACAGTATACTCTGAAGGTCTCCAGTCGTCTGAATCTGGAGACCAAAGAGTGTTCAATTTGCCTTTGCAACTACAAGGACTCTGAAGAAGTCAGAAAGATACCTGACGTGACCACCTGTTTCATGGAGAAGAAGAAGTCTTATCGATCCATGGCTTCGAATCCTCCCCTCAGAATTTTCGAATCTTCCACACCCTTCTCCCAAAACGACTTCCTTTGCCGAATCTTCGCCTTTGCCGATCTTCGCCGCAGAATCTTCGCACTTTCGCTATTTTCAGATTATTGGGGGTACCCATCTACCTTTGGATTATTGGGGGTGGTTGTGAGAGAAGGGCGGGGAAGATTCTAAGGAGAAGATCGACAGATGAGACATCTGGGGTGGATTCGAAGCCATGGATCGATACAAACCACGTGAAACAAGTGGCCACATTGAGATATCTTTCTCACTTCTTCAGACTCCTGTTAGTCGCACACCCAAAGTGAACACTCTTCTTGATTTGGTTCTTGATCTCCGGATTCTTGGTTCTTGATCTCCAGATTCCAACGATTGGAAAGAGTACTCAAATGACGTTCATGTGAGTACACTTTCAAAACGCGTAATAGATGCTTATATTCATTCTTTAAGAAGGAGAGGGAGAGACTCTTCCAGGTATTAGTGAACAAGCAGTAAGCCATACAATTCAATAAGTTCAATGCGTTGTGAAACAAAAATCTACTTAGGAGGAAAGGAGGGCATTCCATTCCTTATAGACGCTGCAATATATAGTGAATTTTTCGGCTGGCAACAATACCAATTGAGAGTCGAGACCACCAAGATGACCACTCTTGCAGACATTCCCTTCCTGTAACATCCATTTTGAATGACCAGGAAATTTCGATTTTGACAATAGGTTGAATCGGTGAATGCTCCGCCCGGATTGATCCTGTGCGCAAGAGAGACAGAGGGATTGATTCTATGCACAAGAGAGACAAAGAGTGCCGGATGGTAGTCGACCAATCTCGCAGATCGGTAATGCTTTATATGCGATTGGTATAACCGTTATAAAATTCCGATATTCTCGGAGGGAGTTATTCTCATTATTGGTAATTTCATTAGGTTATTGGTTAAAGTTACAAGTTCAAATTTAATGCACGCTGTTGAGGACGTAAGTTACTTTGGGAATTGATTTTTTTTGGGAATTAAATTGGACCCCTTATTTTGGGAATAAATTTTTCTGGTAATTAAATTGGACCAAGCACATAATTCTTGTAATAACTCTTACAGTTTGAAATTTAATGGACACATGTGAGCATGGAAGTTTTTTTGGGAATTAAATTTTTAGTGGGCAATTAAACTTGACCAAAGCAAATGTAATTATTCTTTTCGTAATTTTCTTACTAAAGATCTCATTGTGAAAGGCATGATTTTTCTTCTATCCAATAATTATGAAGGAAAAGTGTTAACGCATATTTTAACATAATTTGTTAAAAATAAAAATATGAATTGTATATAATGCAATTTTTTGAAAAATTTTCCGATCTAATTTGTCTTAAATTCATGAGAAATTCATTGAAGTCATAAGTTTGATAGAGAAACTTTGCACAATCTAAGTGCCCTAGGGTTTTTCAAAGTGTTGAATTGATATATGCTCTCAAAAAACCAATTTAAATGACAAAAATCAAGATTTCGTCTCAAATTTTTTCTTTGGATTCCCGTCAGAAAATCCAAGAAAAACTCCAAAATATGACATTAAAGACAACTATATATATATATTTTTGACTCATTCAAATTCCATAAAAAATAAAATTAAATAACAAAGTTAACGTAATGTAATATAAACAGTTTAACTTAGTCAAAATAAGTAAATAAAACTCTTTAAAAATAATATAATAATAAAAATAAAAATGACCCTTGGTATTGAGACATGGTGGTGACCCATGGTATTGACCTGTGGTATTCATGTGTAATATAGCCTATTTATAAGGGAAAAGTCTAGATCCATCTTAACTCCAATCTACTAAACACTTAGAGGGATAGAATATTTTGGTATATCAAAAGGTAAAAAAATATATTTATATTAAATCACTAACTTAAATTTTAATTTTCATTCTCCACAAAAAGTAAAGTTTTTCTCTATTTTGAACTTTTTGAAAATTAAATAATTAAATAATTAATATTAAAAAACTAAAAAGCTTAATTTAGTTAATAAATGAAATTATTTTCTTTCTTCCTTCTAGCGTTTGGGTTAATTTTGTCCAAAATATTGTAGTTATTTTTTATAACAATAAATTTAAAATGTTTAATATGTATAAATTAAATTCTTGAAGGGTATTTGAGGGTGTTATTTTTTTGGTTCTATTGCACTTAGAAAATGGGGTTACACACTCCATAGAATGTAAATATTACTTGCATTATTACGTTGTTTTTATTACTTGCATTATTTCTTTGTTTTTTTAAGATTGAGAAACTTACCAATCCAGATCCATCTTAATTGTTTTCTTAATACAGAGAAACTTACCAATCTAGATCCAGCTTAACTCCTCATCTATCAAGCACCTAGAGGGATCAAATTTCTAAAGGTCTAAACCTCTCCTCAAGTTTTGCACTATCAAATCTCCACTTCTTTATATATCTACCACAACCCCTAGAAACACACAAGCTTTCTCACTCCATAACTATCAATCTCTTTGTCTGTCTCTCTCTCTCTCCATCTCTCTTCTTGCCTCTCTTCATCTTCCATCAATATCTTTATCTCCCTATGTATATCTATATCACCCCCAAAACATAAACACTCTTTCTCCAATCTGTCTATCTATCCCTCCATCCTCATCTCCCTATCTCTCTCTATACCTTCCCCTTATCTCCCTCTTCCCCATTTCCCTCTCCCCCCCTTCTCACTCTTTCCTCATGTTTTCCTCTCTCCCTCTCTATCCATCTTCCTTATCACTCCCTCTCTCTCTGTCACCCTATCAAAACTTACTACATCATAAGAACACATTCTATTTACTACACTTAATTATCTTAGCACATTTAACTTTTATATATGGCATACTTAGCATTAATCATTAGTACAATATAACCTAAATATTATTTCCATTTATTGATCATTCTTACCTTTATACTTCCTCAAATGTACATAGATATTTTCTTCACGATCATTCTACCTTTATATTATTTCAACTATATATATATATATGATATTATTATTGTGATCCTTTTACCTTTATACTATAATAGTTGCACTTGTATAATATTACTAATTAGCTATGAGTATAACATTATAGTCATGGCGGATTTAATCCATGAGTACCTTTACCTTATTGTTTAGGATTCTACGATTAACGCATTATTTATGGGGTTTAATTGTTTTAATGGTCCGACTATCCAGCCCCTTGGTAGTTATCGTTCATTGTGAGTGATAGGTAAGGATGTTAACCATTGATTTAGGAGACCTACATCCGACGATCTTGGTTTATTCGGACTGGATTAGGGTAACTACCCAGTGCAAGAACGATGCCCTGAGTCCATTCATGTGTAGCATCCTAGCGGCTATAATCTGGTAGTTGTTGTTTCTCAGAACCCTTCCTCCGATAGCGAGGGGTCAAGCTTTCGTCTGTGGATGAGAAAAATTGCATGCATCTTGCTCAACCTCGGTAAGGATTTCGCTCTTGTGTTCTGATGGAATTTGTAGCTCTGTAACGTTTAAATTTCACAATAATGTATGATGTCTTTGTTGTGGCTTCACAAGTTACTTCACTTGAACATGCGAGTAACTCATCTCTGGTATTTACTTCTGTATCCTCGTTGTAGAGGTTATATTAAGTTCTTCTTAGATATTTTCATCTGCGAGGTCCTTTAATCACCTACGAGCTTGGCTATTTTTTGTTTCAGGATGTTAACCCTTTTGCGAGGGAGGGTTTATGGATCTACCTTCATTTCATTTTCCCTTTATTTAACTAGTTGCAGAAGGTAACCCTCCCAGTATGCCAAGAGTGATGGCTTCAGACTTGAGGTAATGGCTTGTCTTCTAGTTTAAACCCTAATTAAAGTAGTATACCTTATATGTATTTCCTAATTATTCTCATTTACTCACAGTATTTGCTTTTGTTGAACCGAGAGGCTTATTCTAAAATCGAGTATGAGGGACATGTGTAGGTATGTCATGTCCTAAAAAAAACAGTAAAATTAATTTTAGCTCACAAAAAAATAAAATAAAATAATCATATAAATAAACAATTAAAAATCCATTAACAAAACAATTAACTCAATTGTTGATATTTCACTTTCAAATTTCAAGTAATAAAATACAGAAATATAATTTTATAGAGATAAAACATCTAATGTGAGTTATGAGTAAAATATTTTAACATGAATTGATATAAAATCGCTTAATACACATGTTATGTAATCTTTATAACATTCAAAAATGCAATTTAAACAATTAAAAATTACATATTATTTTCTACACTCTAAAATAGTTTTGTAACAAAAGAAATTTGATCCCTCTCTCCCCATGTTAGATCGATTATTTAGATGGATCTATGTTGGTTTATTATTTGGTTTCCAAGTTGCTACTAGTACTGGGGTCTTAGTGAATTTGGGCTTCCTCGAGATTTCTACATGGTGCTTCCATGGATGTCCAAGTAAGTTGACTCTCATCTTCAGTTTAGCTTTTAAGTTTAATGAGCCTAATTTGGGTTTCATTGAGGGTGGAACCTTTTCCATGCATAGAATTCTGGAATCCGGCCTTGACTCCCCTTGGATGCATGAGCTTCCTGCGCTCCTTGCAGTATGAGGGGTTGAGTTTAGACTAAACTCTCCAGAGCTTAGATGTTATGTCATTGCTCCTCGATACAACTGTTTAATATAGTTATGAATATGACTTTGTATCTTTTTTTTCCTCTTTAACATAGTTGTGAAGATGATTGTGTATCATTTTTTTTCGTCACTGTATGAAGATTTTTTTAAAAATTAATTTCTCTAGACGCTATCTGTGTACCGCGAATGTTTAAATTTTGACAGATGTTTACATGTATCCTTGCACTAGTATTGTTTAATGAAAGTTTATCTAGTTAGCTCCATGCTCGATGCTGTAATTGTGGAAGAAATTTGCATTCTATTTACATTTTTTGTGTTTGCTACATTGCATAATATTGTAATAGCTTCAAATTTTATCAATGGCTATTGAAGCTTTTCGGTTATCGTATTTCCTAAAATCAATGTTGGTTTCCATATTCTTATTTTATACCCTTCTGAGTGCGAGTTAGTTCATCAACTATTTGCAGATTCAGTGGCCAGAGGACCCAGAACCTTATTGTTGTTTAACATGGAGCTCAGTTCCAAACCTTTGAGCCGCATTGATTCTCTTCACCAAATTATGAAAATACATAAATAATTTTACAAACTACAACATGTATTGGATTGTTTTCTCTTGTTTGATTCTTGATATCTGTTCTGTGTAATTTACTATATTCGTTTTACTCATTATACTATTAGATAATAAATGGAAAGAACTCGACAATGTATGAGTGATTTATTTAGGTAGAAGAAGCATGCTTTTTTGTTGGCTAATATTTTTTCCATTGCTTTTACCTTAAGCGCTTTCTAAATTCACATTTTTATAATTGCATCATTTTATAGTATTTGGATAGCAAGAAATAACTATAATGTATCTTATGTTTTAGCCTTGTCATAACATTTCTTTGCTATTGTATTTATTTGTAAAATTACTTCATCTTTCCAAAATAAATAGTTGAAAGTATATTTTCTAGTTAACAGAGTTAATTTACAATTATGGTATATTGAATTTAAATACAACTCTATTATCATTTCCTATAACTTAACAATATACTTATGTACTTATCTCAGTATTCTTGCTTAACTGATGGCTTCGCCCAATCATGAGAAAGGTGATCATGTCCTTTTCTCCCCCGTGCTCTATGCTAGAGTCTGAGGTAGAAGTTAATTATCAGAAGCAAATTCCTTCAAATGGACTCATCTTGAGCGATTCTTCGTATCCATTTTTGTTTTGTGGTTCCTGTGTTTTGGCCAGATTGGCAAGACCAAAAGACAAGACAACATCAAACCACTTTGGGATCCTAGGATCTAGCCCTCCCAGATCCAGAGAGGGATCTCTCTATAAATGTAAAGAATGATATATCTTTAAGTTCAGTTTATGGTATTAGGCTAGGTATGAAGCACAGTGATTTTTTATTTGGTTTGTTTGGTTGGAGATCATTAACTGAGAAGGTTATGGAAGTGAAGAAGGAACTAAATAGAAGGATGTTTCAGCATGGGAAGATAGGTCAAGAGAAGTGCCAATCCATTGGGCTATGGAGTCATAAAAGCATTTACTTGCATAATAACTATCCAAGGGTTTCCATAGGGAAAGTCATCTATAACAAAGGATCTTCTTAGATAGATGGTGGAATAGGACATTAAGAAGTCGGTGAAAGAAAAAAACCAAAGTGCAGCCTAATATCAGGTAAGGACTTTTAAACTATCCTGCTTTTGACATAATTCAGAGGAAACTCTCGATAAAGACACAAAGGGTAGCTTAAGATCAGGTAAAGAATTTAACTTAGCTTGCTTTGAGCCTACTCTTAAGGAAAACAATCCTGCAGTCCTCATAACTGCTTTCAGAAGTTAGAAAACACTTAATATTTAAACACAGAGTAAGGCCTAAGATCAGAGAAAGACTTTTAACCTTCACTGCTTTTGATACCAACTCAAAGGGATCTTAGAAAGGCTAACTGTTGGAAAAGGAACCTATTGGATAGGGCTAACTCTAAATCACCAATTTCCCAATTCTTTCAGTTGAAACCAAACAAGAACATCCAAGATACAGACTCTAAATTCATACATCAGTAAGCATGGATAATACCAACTTCTATATTAGTTAAATTATGTTGAATTCATTATTAGATACACAATCAGAGGAAAACATAAAGATAAGATTTGACAATGATATTTAGGGTACTTCAAGTAGTATGTCCTAATCTATGCTTGTTGTTCTTTATCAGAGATTAATGGATAGAATGAAAAAACATGAAAGGAGACCATTATAGTAGGGAAATCATCACCAATAATATAGAACAGGATCCTATGAATCTGCCTTTTCAATTGATATGAAAAACCAGTCACATACTTTGAGCCTAATGGCTTTCTATAGTCCAAAATTTCCTTCCCAGCCTACTATATTACAAACTACTCAGCTACTCCCCCTCAATAACAGTTCTAACAATCAAAAAAATCCCAACAATGAACCCTTTACAATGTTTTTTCAATGATTTCTTATAGGTGAATGAGGAGGGGGAGAAGTAGATATTAACTTTAAATGATTCATTGAGACATAGGGGAGGAAGTATTCAAATGCCCACTTTTCTTAATGGCTCCGCATTAACATTTTGGTACCCTTTAGGCTTGTTTAGAAGTCTTTGTCAGGTTGACAATATCTTCAATTATGTCTCTTGTAGTACTCTCTGACTGTAGGTACTTTGTTTTGCCTTTTGTGATAAGTAAGGGGATAGAAGGTCTTCCAGGTCTTCCCTACTTCTATAACTGCTATCTTGATAGTTTTAAGGACTTCTGTCAGTGTTATAATTTCTCTGGTGCTCGATGGAGGATGGAGGATGGGCGTGTAGCTATTCCTTCTTGAGAAAGAACGTTCTGCTGATGAGAAAGCACTGATATAAATTTTTTATGTTCTTTAGGCTTCATTAAGTCTTCTTGATCATTCTTATGGTCTTCATTTGTGTCTTTATCATTTCAAACATTGGATTATAAGCATTAAGGCTTCAACATTAGGCATTAATGCTTTAGTTTGTCTTCTGATACTCTTTTTTGCTACTTCTGACTGTGTTTGGTGAATATATAGGTTATGGAAGGCGCTGGAGGGTATGAATCAGGGTTAATGACACTGATATTTCAATAAAACATGCTTTAAACCCTCCACGGATGTCTCCTATATGATATTTGGCTCTGGAATTGGCATTCTGTGCTTCATATCACCATAATTATGACTGCAGAGACAGTATAATTTATCACCCTTAGAAATCTGCAAAAAAAATGATAAACATATTATAAAAACCAGCGAAGTGAGGTAGACTTGCTTCAGAGGGTCCAGGAGAATGAAAGGGTATTGAGGGAAAATGGTGGACACAGTGGAAAAAGGCAGAAGAACCATGGCAGAAGGTGAAAAACAAGTCTGATGAAGGTTGAGTGCATCATGGGTTTTAGACCATTGGATTAGATTGATCAACGGTGATCTACAGTTGAGATCGTGCGACGGAGTCATTAGAGAGAATAGGCGAATGGAAAATGAATGGAGGTGAGGTTATATCTGAGCCGTTAGATTGGAACCAATCTATGACGAAGATCGCCCAATGGGATTATTGGGGAGAGTCAATGAAAAACAAAAGGGGAGGTGGTGATGTAATGTGGGCTGTCAGATTAGATCAATCGATGGCTACGATTAAAATGGGAATTGCACTACGGAGGGTGGTAAAGCAAAAACAGGAGTGGTTTTCGTGCGAACTCGGAGGGGGTATGCAGTTTTCTAAAAAAAAATATTCCACTTAGCAATCACCACGTGGAAATACAAAACCACCTATTTCGCATTTTTTTGAAACGTTAAAGTTCTGGCACAAAAATTATGTGAAATGCATCAGTGGCCGTCGCATGAAGGTGCGCTGACTGGACAGTACAGGTTTTGTGTGATGGGGGGTAAGATGCGCGAGGCGGAGGTAGGCCATTGGGTTTTTTCTCGACCATCAGATCCTATGGAATGGATAGTGGAGATTCAACTATGAGGCAAAAATTTTTAAAAGGGGAAACGGGAATGAATGGGTGCCCGATGTCACGATGGTAATTGATATTGTGCAGTTCAACGGTCTGTATTCATTAAACTCAAACCGTCGGGAGGTGGAACGCAAAGGGAAAAAGTGTTTTTGATTGGGGTTTCTTGTTTCTTTAGAGCTTGATATCAAAGCTTTAGGTGACATGGAGGGAGGGCTAAATTGAATAATCCCTTGGGGGCTTAATTCTTTAAAATGAACGGAGAGATGCTTTTTAGGCCTTTTAAAGGGATTTTGGGGATTTCAATAATGAGGTATGTGTTTATAAGTGCTCAGTTGTGGGGCTGGGGTTATATGAGGAAAGGGGCTATAGAATATAAGCCTTTGGGGGCTTAAGCCTGTTATAGTGCAAATATGCTGATTTTAGGCCCAAAATTAGTGCTTTTTAAGCCAAATGAGGGGTTTCAGTAGGCAAAAAAGAAGATTTTAAAACCAAATAAAGGGTAATATGAGGTTTAAAATGGGTTTTAGGATGAGATGAAGTGAATTGAAGGTGATTTGGAGGAATTTTGTGAAGGGAAAAAGGGTGATAAATGGGGGATGAAATGGAGCAAATGGAGGCCCTTTTAAATCAGTTTCTTTCACTAATGAGCAGGGTTCTTTAATGGAAACAATAGTGAAGATTCATTAAAGGATAGAAGACACATGGAGGCTTCAAGAATGAGAGATTTACATATGAAATGTTTCTCTTGAAGGCTCAGAAACATATTTATCCACCTGTTTTGTATACCAAAATTTTATAGGTGGCTAACAGTGGCTCCACATGCGGATGGCATCTTCTTGAAGGTGTCAAGAATATCAGAAAATAATATTTTGAAGTAGGCTAGATGCTTGGTACTTGACCATCCTTTCATTTCTTTGATTAGCTGTTACAAACATGAAAGCATTATATCAGCAAAAACGCTTCCCCAAACAACTACCTACCCATCCTACTGTCCTAACATTTTCTCTTCAAGGTGCACTAAGACTTGCAGACCTTTCACATCATCAATTTTTTTTTGAAAGAAAAAACTAATCTAATTCTACCCTTATTTCTCCATGAGACCATATTAAACAGTTGGACTCACAGCTTCTCTACCTAAACTACTATCTGTCAGGATTACACTGTCTGACATATTTTCATTCTCTACATTCTAAAACAGAAATTGAAACACAGCCAAACCAGGATTAGACTGTCTGATTTGCTATGGGTCCATGGCATAGAGACAAATAGCTCATGGACTGAACTTTGCAGAAATTAAAAACAACTAACTAAATGCTCACATGCTGAGCTTTATTGAGACTTCCTACCTACCCTACTCTAACTTGAAATATTTACATGTCTAGCTGAAAAAATCTCTTTTCCAATACATCCAGTCAATCAGATGATCCCATGACTAGTATTTTCTGCTCATCTCTTGGAGCATGCTGGATAGGTAGGGCCATTCCCATTCTCTTTGTTTATTAACAACGACTTCAAAAATGTTTCTTATTTTCTGCAACAAGTTCCTCTGGATGACCTTTGATCCTTCTCTAAATTTCTGCAAGAGATGAACATCAGGATCTTGAAATAATACCTAGTTGTGAGTGTTTGACAAGTAGTTTTCAACCAGGATTTCTTCCTCTTCCAGTGGAAAAAAATAATATCCTTTTGAGAAAGAAAATCTTCCTCATCTTCATCATTTTTAAACTAGAGGACTCATCATATATTGTGGTGTTGTCCTCTTGTAGCTTTGAGATCTTTTGATCTGGTGGGCTGAGCTCTATGAAAAGATCACTGCATTATTGAGCAGGGGTATGTTCACTTGCTTCATCCTTTTCTGGAGAAGGTTCTTCAATTTCATCTGGCTCAAGAATTTATTCATTGTCTTCCTCCTCATCCTTTGAGATGAAAGGCTGTTGATCCCCAATCACATTAAAACTATTACTGATGCTCTGAGATAAAGCAAAGTGAAGGTTCAGTGAATCTTCATCTGTTACTAGAATTTCATAACTTTCCTCATTAGTATCATAAATAACATGACTTGGCTCATTAATTTATTGAATTTGATGAGACTGATCTTTCTTCCACAAATCTACTAATGATGGCCCTACAAGGTCAACTTCTTTTTGGAGAACATCATCATCATATAGATCAAAATTAGGAAAATCATTGAAGTAAGTAATGCTACCAATCAAACATACTAGATTATCAATAAATATTTCTTCATTCTGATTTAAAGGGGAGATTTCTAAATCTGTACAAAAAATCTCAGTAGATGAATGTGCAAGAGTGTCTATTCTAAAAAAAATTCAGAGGCTGCCTGTCCATTGATGATCTGATCTATTTCTTCTTCTGTCAAAGGAGAATATGTTCTTGTGTTTCTTTTATCAGAAGAGTAGCAGCTCTTTGTTTCTTGTGAATACTGAATTTGAGGCTGGATGTCTTCTTGAACCTCTTCTAGGGGGTCTTCACTTGTGCTTGCAGGGAAACCTTGAGGATTTTCTAATGTTTCCTGATCTCTTTCTGTTTCAAACTACTCCTTATGATCATGATGATATTCAGATAGAATACAAGGCTCAAGATTTTTTTCTTCTATATGATTAGGATGCCACTCTTCTTGTGAAATCTGAGATGAATTATAATCTAGAGGGGGAGTTCCTATAATTGTTGGTTTTACTTCCTCATTAGATTCTCCATTTTCTAAGTGGTTACCTGTCTCCTCAAAGCAGTGTTCCCTATTATCTTTTTCAATTTGGTCATGAAATTCTCTTATCATCATAGTACAAGATATAGATAGGAAATCAGGCCTTTCTTGAAATCCTTCCTCTTCATATTCTATAGAGTCTTGAGCATCATACATGTCTTGCTCATTGTCTAGGTCATGAGTTTGATCTTGTTCTGGAAAAAGCATGGGCTGCTCTAGATAAGCAACATTTAGACTAGCCTCATACCTCTCAACTATTTTTTCACCAAGTATGTTCATCAGTCTTGTCACTCTATCCAACAAATCATTTAGATTTGCTTCTCTGTCCATACCTAGATCCATGTTTGTAAAAAGAGGTCACTATATATTCTCAACCAGTTTAGGGTCTTCTACCAGTGGAGTCATTTGGTCTTTTGGGAGTTGTAGAGTGTGGAGTCGCCAAGTGGATGAATTGGAATGTTTTGAAGCATGCTGTTGTCCACCATCAACAATCCAATACCAATCTAAGGAGATTATGGGTTTTTATGAGGTCCTAAAGGTCTCTAAGATGAAATTAACTCAGAATTTCCCCAACGAAGTTGCCATTATGTTGTGGTTCCTGTGTTTTGGCCCGATTGGAAAGACAAAAGACAAGACAACATCAAACCACTTTGGGATCCTAGGATCTAGCCCTCCTGGATCTAGAGAGGGATCTCTCTATAAATGTAAAGAATGATATATCTTTAAGGTCAGTTTATGGTATTAGGCTAGGTATGAGGTGCAAGGGTTTTTTATTTTGTTTGTTTGGTTGGAGATCATTAACTGAGAAGGTTATGGAAGTGAAGAAGGAACTAAATAGAAGGATGTTTCAGAATGGTAAGATAGGTCAAGAGAAGTGCCAATCCATTGGGTTATGGAGTCATAAAATTGTTTACTTGCATAATAAATATCTAAGGGTTTCCATAGGGAAAGTCATCTATACCAAAGGATATTTTTAGATAGATGGTGTAATGGAACATTAAGAAGTGGGTGAAAGAAAGAAACCAAAGTGCAACCTAATATCAGGTAAGGAATTTTAAACTATCCTGCTTTTGACATACTTCAGAGGAAAATCTCTATAAAGACACAAAGGGTAGCTTAACATCAAGTAAATACTTTTAAATTAGCTTTATTGCAGCCTACTCTTAAGAAAAACAATCCAGCAGTCCTCATAACGACTTTCGGAAGGTAGAAAAAACTTAAGATTTAAACACAAAGTAAGGTCTAAGATCAGAGAAAGACTTTTAACCTTCACTGCTTTTGACACCAACTCAAAGGGATCTTAGAAAGTCTAACTATTGGAAAAGGAATCTAGTGGATAGGGCTAACTCTAAATCCCCAATTTCACAATTCTTTCAGTTGAAACCAAACAAGAACATCTAAGAGATAGACTCTCAATTCATACATCAGTAAGCATGGATAATATCAACTTCTATACTAGTTAAATTATGTTGAATTTGTTCTTAGATACACAATCAGAGGAAAACATAAAGATAATGATTTGATGGTGAGATTTAGGGTACTTCAAGCAGTATGTCCTAATCTATGCTTGTTGTTCTTTATCAGAGAAAAATGAACAATATGAAAAAACATGAAAGGAGACCATTAGAGTAGGGAAAACATCACCAATAATATAGACCAGGATCCTGTGAACTTGCTTGTTCAATTGATATGCAATACTAGTCACATACTTTGAGCCCAGTGACTTTCTATAGTCCAAACTTTCCTTCCCAGCCTACTATATTACAAACTACTCAGCTACTTCTCCTCAATAACAGCTCTAACAATCAACAAAATCCCAACAACTAACCCTTTACAATGTATTTTCAATGAGTTCTTATAGGTGAATGAGGAGGGGGAGAAGTATATATGAACTTTAAATGATTCATTAAGAAAGAGGGGCGGACCCACATCGGGCAACCCTCTGCATAACTCCCACCAGAGTTTGAATACATATATGGAGTGTTGGTAGGGGCAGCGAGGTTGAGAACCTACACCCCTCTTGTTTTAATGGGATTGTCACCGCATATTTTTGGCCGACAGGGTCATGGCTAGAGTTTGTATGGAGGATTCCTCTATCTGTCTGTCCATTTATGGATCGAATGTCGTACTTCTCTTCAACTTGGTGTCCATCATTCGCCAGAAGCTGGTCGAAAAATCTCCAAGGAAGCAAGAGTCCTGATCTGACATAACTAATGTGGGCAACCCAAATTGGACCCAAATAAACTGAAATAAAAGATAAGAAGTCCGCTCAGCAGTGACCTGCTTTTTACAAGGCAATAATATGCACATTTTGCTAAAGATATCTATGACAACATACAAATAGTCTTGACCCTTTCTAGACATAGGAAAACCTCCTACAAAGTCCATTGACACACTTTCCCATGGACGATCCAGAATATCTAATGGTGTGTAGAGCCTGAGTTTTCTATTAGAGGGCTTCGAAATAGAACACATGAAACATCCCTTTACAAATTGGGTTACAATGCTTTTCATATGGGGCGAAAATAAAAACCTTTTAAAATGAAAGAAGTTATTTTCGACACCAAAGTAACATGATACAAGAGAGTTATGCACCTCTTGAATTACATATACCCTTTCTACTATGGGTGTGCACAATTTTCCAAGGTGATACAACATCTTCCCCTACAAATGATAGTTGTCCATCTATGATCCATCAGTTAGTTTTGAATATATTTCTTTAAAGTCATCATCGTTACCATATTGTCCAACATAACTTTCAAAAGACAGTGAAGCATTATGAAAAATAATAGAAGCAGCAATAGGAGGGAGAGAGAGAATATCTTGTATTTTGTTGCTAGTGCCCTTCTTATACTTTATTACCAAATGAAATCGTTGTAGAAAACCCATCCGCCTAAAATGACGAGCCTATTGCAGCTTGCTCTGTGATTGAATTTATTGCAAGGGATGATGATCTGTATGGATAATGGTTTCCTTGCCAAATAGGTAGTCTTTCCACTTTTTCACACATTGGACCAAGGCATACAGTTCCGTTTCATCAATGGGGTAATTGATGACAACCTATGGGAACTTCTTCGAATGATAAAATATCGACTTATTTTGCTACAACAATACACCTCCCATGGCATACCCAATGGCATCAGTTTCAATCTTAAAATACTATTGGAGATCTAGTAAAGCAAGGACCAGTGCGGTGCTAATTTTCTCTTTATGTGCTTCGAAGGACTTATGCTGCTTTCCTCCCGACTGAAAGGTGTGGTTTACACTTGTAAGTGGATGTAAGGGTGATGTAATAACAGAGAATTTGGCAATGAATCTCATCTAGTACTCTACCACACCTATAAAAATGCAAACCTCTATTACATTGGTAGGCTTGGGCCATTTAAAAATCAACTAAAATTGGAGGGATCTATCTTTGATTGACTATTACCGAAAATATGACCTAGGTAGACCAAATAGGTTTTATCAAACTCACACTTTGACAATTTTCCATGTAGTTCTTCCCTTTTTAATACATCAAGCACTTTCTTTATAGTGCATACATGTTCATCCCAATTCCTACTAAATACAAGAATATCGTCTAAATATACAAGGACAAATTGATCAATTAAAGGCCTAAAAAGATCATTCATGACCCTCATGAATGTGGCTGGAGCGTTCCAGAGTCCAAATAGCATCACCATCCATTCGAACAACCCCTATTTGGCCTTGAAAGAAGTTTTCCACACATCGTTCTCTACAATTATAACCTCGTGATAACCACTACCCAAACCCAATTTGGTGAAATATATAGCATTATTTAATTAATCTAACAAATCATCAATGTGAGGGAGAGGGTATCGGTTTTTCACTGTGATTTTTTTTAGTGCCCAATAATCGATGAAAATCCTCCATGTGCCATATTTCTTATGCACTAACATGATCAGCGAGCCGCATGGATAAGTACTTGGCTGGATGACCCCTTGGTCCAATAATTTCTATACATGCTTTTTTATCTCCTCCATCTCGATAGATGACATCTTGCGCATACTAATGTTTGGCAATGGGGCATCATGCTACAAATGAATCTCATGTTGGATTTATCATTTAAGAGGACATCCTCTAGGTTCATGAAAAAAGTCATCATAGTTAGAAATAAATTCAAATAATTCATTTTTATGAGCCGGTTCACATCCTCATAAAGCATCAGATGTTCCTGAATCTTTTTCTCTCACAACTATGAGCAGACACGCCTTGCTCGAATTCACTAATATCTTCATTTGTCTTGCAGTTACAAGACTGACACTGACCTTTGTTTGATGAGCTCTTGAAATATATTCTACCCCATATTTTGTTATTTTGTTTTTATTTTCATGTTGAATGAAAACGACTTTCCTGTCATAAAGATAGGGACTCCCCAACACAATACCACAAATATCCAATAGTATGACATCCAGTTATACTTCATCCATTGGTTTAGAAGCTATTAAAAATTTAACCTTACATTTCTTGGTTACATTAAATTTTTCTTTTTCATATATCCATCCAAGCGGATAAGGTTTCGGATAAGGCTTAACTTCTAAGCCTATATTTTTAACCAAGAATTCTGAGATTAAATTTTCTTGAGAGCCTGAAGCAAATAGAGTTTCTACTTTTGTATGACTTACAACGACTCTAATATGAAACAACTCAATTATATTTCGTCCATTAGGAAGAGTCTCATCTATTGAAATAGTGCTTCCATGCGATTCATAATTAACAAGAAGAGAAAGAGTACATTTTGTGCCTACTGTTTTGATCAATTCCTAATCGTCGTAGTCAGATCCAAGGTCTTGTTGCATGGCCCTACCATCTTTTTCTTACCCTTACCACCATATCACTTTGGCTTCTTTTCGAGGTACAACTTCCAACAATGATCATCATCATGACCTTCCTTGTTGTAGTGAGTGCAGTAAGGCTTTTCAAATTCGTCTTTCTTTACTGAAGTCGCCTTCTTTTCCTTTCCCTTTCCTCTCGCCTTCAATTTTCAATTTGAAGGTTTGAAAGGTGGTTTCTTTGAATGATCATATTTACCATTTCTACCCCTCTTTTCAAGATGAATGGCCATTACACTGGTTGATTCAATAGTAGTAGGTTCAAACATTAACAATGAATTTCTAATGTAACTATGTAATGACCCAATATACTTAGTTACTACTTTAGGTGAATCTAATGAAATGTCCAAACTTGGTTCTTCTTTTCTAAAATCCACAGTAAATCTTTGCACGTTTTGGCCTTTGCCTCGCCTTAAGTACTACCACTCCATTAAGGCTTTCTTCTTATAACTCAAGGAATATAACTGATATTTTAGTGTAGAAATAAAATTTCACCATGAGGAAAGAAGGTTACCCAAATTACTGTGGCCTTTCAATTTTCTCTCCCTCCAGATAAGAGAAGTGCCATTCATTTGAAGAGAAGCCAATGGATATTTCCTTTGTCTTCCCCAATCTTTTGAATCCTACAGTAAAGCTCAATATTCCTAATCTAGTTGTTAAGCTTCTATGCATTAATTTAACAATTATACATGGGAAGATAAAATTTCACATCTAACTTAGATAAAGGTTTATTAGATACATTTCTTGAATTCCTATGATGATGGTGAGAAGAGGAGGAAAAAATTTCACTCGCGGGAGTAGAAGGAGGTGGATCTCCTCCATCATATCCATGCAGTTAACCTCATCCCTCTAAATCATTCTCGCCTACTTTCTCTAGTTTCTCAAGTCTAGAGAACAAATTCTTGACCCTATCTGCCATGGTGTAAAATGTTTTGTGAAAGTTTAGTTCCTCCTCATTTCGAACATTGTCATCCATGTTTCTTCTTCAATGTGCACATCCTACTTCAGGATCAACAGACTTTAGTTCCCATTTTCCTCTTAGTATCATGTTTCTAGTTAGAATAGAAACATGTAATTCACATCTACAAAGACCTGCTCAGATACCATGAAACTTAGAAGGCATGAGCATAAGAAGAGAGAAGCACATTAAATCATGCAAAGAATACAAGGAATTGATATTAGAGTTCATATAGGAGGGACTACATCTCTGGACCCTCCTCAATGAATGGGGAGGTGCTCTTCATTAACTGGAAAAAAAAATTAAATTACAAGTTTCAATGCAAAATTACACCCTTATATCTCCATAGTTGCAAGTGCCCAAAAATTAGAGACCTATGATGAAGAAATGGACATCTCCATTGGATTCGTGTTTCCAAGAGGTGCAGAATCCATATAAAATTTTCCTGATTCTGGCCCCTTTGTGAATCAGCTCAGTTTATGGTTCCACACCCTCCTATAAGACTTTTGTGGTTCCACTCTATCTCATGTTCCATGCCTCTCCTAGTCTGCCTGAGCGCACTTCTGAATTAAAGGTTTATATAACTAAGGGTTGGGTGTACTCCCCAAGGGAACATATATCCTTTTTGGTTGAGATCTTTCGTTTGAGGGAGGGGGTTGGGTAGTCAAACCCCGCCCCCTCCATAAAAAGGCAGAATTTTTTTTTAATACCCATCATAATATTTTTAAAACCTATCATATAAGTTTAAATGGTAAGTTGGGGGGGCCAGACCCACATCATGCAGCCTGCCCTATAACTCCCTCTGGCATTTGAATGCATATATGGAGTGTGGGTAGGGGCGTCAATGTTGACATGTCGTGCCCCTCCCGTATTAATGGGACTGTCACTGCATTCTTTGGGGTGGCGGGGTTATGGTCACTAAACCCCCCTTTTTGAATATATGTTCACTGGTCCATTGGGGTAGGGTGGGGATCACGACTAACCTGCCCATTGTTTTTTGATAATTTTTTTAAAATAAAAACATAGGCCATTTTTTATTTTTCTGGAAATTGACCGAAGGAGTCAATTTAACAGACCTACAATTTCACCTTGAATCTGGATAGAGTGGGTCGAAATTCAGTTGCCAGATTTATGCAAATTTTTCACCTCCTTAAGCTTCCACATCACCAAGTCAACCCATAAACTTTGACTTCTTCTAACTCCTCCATATGGACTTGGAATTGAGTGTCGTCTACACCAATGGAATCAAAAAGATGATATTTTCAACTTGACAATGAGTTTGCCACATTTCTAACACTTTAAATTTTGAGCCTTTGTACTTGAGCCACTTTTTCTTGGACCTATACAATCCTCCTGGATCATATTGTAGGTACAAGGATAAAATCACAACTTGAAGAGTAATTTCCATGTATCCCTTCTCACCTCATATACTCTTTAATATTAGAAATTACTCCATAAATTTTCTTTTCTTTCCTCTCCAATAAAATTCTAATTTCAATTTCACTGTTTGTTTCAACTTTGTTATTATATCTTATACAAAATGTAATGTCTCTCATTTTCATCCATCATAGCACCTAACAAAAAATATTTGCAAATTTTAGGTCAGTCATTGGACCAATGAACATAATACCACATACACTCCACTTTTCTTGTCTTGTTTTTTTTGGTTAAGATATTGCTAGGGTTGTGACCCTAATGTAATTTTATAATCTCACTGTTCAATTAAAAACTTATTATTTTGAACATTTTCATCTTCAATTCCTCTCAAGGATTTATAATTGAGAGATATGTAAATGCAATTTTGAACAATACATATTTTATTTTTATGTAGTTTATGTTGGCACATATATGACTTTAGCTTTTAATTATTCCTTACTCCAAAAAATTTCCACCTGACAAAATATATGCAAAACCTATGTTTTACATTCATATCTAAATTTTATATCAACTTAGTAAATTTTATAGATATGTGCCTTACTGTATTATGACTGTTAATTATTATACATATAATGTTAGTTTTTAATTTATTTCCATACTTATATTTTTAAATAAACATCACATTTAGACGATGTTCAAGGGTTTAGAGATTTTTTTTATTTATCCCATGGACCATCGTGAGCCTATGTAATAGAATGTGAGACTTAACTATATTAATTTATAGCTGAGCCTTTATCAAATACATATGAAAATTATTACTAAAAAGAACACTATACAATACACAAAAAGTCCATTGATTGACTTTACATAACAATCTATAAAATTTCCATTCTAATAACATATATCAAAAATATATATTTCTTAGCTCTACTTCATATTTATCCTCTGAATACAATTTCATATATATGGTAACTCACAATAGTATAATTGCATTCAAATTGGTAATAGACATATAATTTTACAAAAATTACATACCATTGTGTAAAGACTAATGTCCTCCCAACCACAAGCTTGTTCCACAGCTCTCCCCTGAGAAGAGACCAATTCTTAATCTGTGTAGACAATGCCCTTATCACACTAGAAGTAGCTTATTTAAGCTTTCTTTCCCTCAGTTTGTTTCCATAACGGCGTCCCGCTATTTCTGGGATGTTCTTTCCCTTAGCCTAGGCTTTTCTTTCGTTTTTTCCACAAAATTTTCTTTTAAAATTGGATTTTCATCAGCCCAGTTTTATGCTTACCCCTTCTCAGTAACTTTCCACTTTACTAAGGATTTTATTAGATCATTTTCTCTCATCTAATAATTTTTATTTATTTTATTTTTGTCCAATAATTTCTAGAGATTTTTGGGAAAGTCTTGGGACTCTAGTCCATCCTCATGGATCAGAACTCCTTTACTCAAATTACTCTGTCTCTATACACTAATATAATTTCCACATTTATTTATTTATTTCCAAAAATAATATTTGCATACATAACTTTTCTATAGGTCCACCTCACCTTTAGGATTATTCACTAGTTATAAAAACTGAAAATAGGGATATTACAATAAGGGTCTATCATTTCAAGTTTTATTATGGTCTCAACCTTGTGGTCTACATGTAACATTAACTCATCAAAAAATGTCTACAAATTTATGCATCAAGCCATCAATGCTTTAAATCACCATCCACATTAACAGAATCACATAAACTAGGCATTACATACAATTTAATAGCTATACTATTAGATGGCACTTAGGTAGGTCTAATATCAATCCAACTGATGTCCTCCTTTCAATTCCCAAAGGCTAGAATTTATAGAAGAAATTAAATATTATGGATCGTTTGAATATCCAAGATCTTCAAAATAAAAATCTCAGCATGTTCCTCTCCACAAAGCTCTCAACATGGACTTTTCTCACAAAGCTCTCCACACCGATTTTTTTCCCAAATCTCTCATCAAATTTCTAAGATCCCTCATAAATGTGACTTTTCAATATTTTTAACAAACCACTTTCCTTTTATGCACTTTTTGTCATTTTTTTCCTTCTATAAGTGGTTCTTTCTAATTTTTCATAGAATGGGTCATCACTTGTGCTCATACATCCACGATATTTATAGTGAATTGTTTTTTGTGAATTGGCTGTTAAGGCTATTATAACTTCTCTGACATTATATTCCTCTGATTTGGGTCCTTTCTCCCTTTCAAAAACATATATTTGGGTGCATTATTCCCTGAATCCTCCTTGAAATTAAGTCTCCTATATTTGATAAGCATCCCATTCTATTTCTCCCTATATTTTGCATCAATTACAAGAAAATGCTCAATATATGCTTGGTATGGAAGCTATAAATACGTAATAAAGTATGATGAATGTGGAGAACCCATAAACTCATCCATATTTGAGCATTTTTTCTCACATTTACGTTTCTTAGTTGCATTTTTAGGTATAAACACCTTGCAAGAGAAAGAAAAAATATATAAAATGTGGTTTTTGGAAGATATTTTCATATGAAATTGAGAGTAAGAGATTAATGCCATATAAGAGATTTTATGCATATAGAGTGAAAAAGTATGATAGAAAAAAATTGGAGTCTATGATGCAAATCTACATAAATAATCCTTTTTATATATGTTAATGTGGGAAAGGTTGGTTTTAGTTCTCCTGCATTATATTTGTGATAAGGTAAATACACAAATTTCATTGAATTTTATGATGAAATACATAGTTACCCATTACATATATGGTGAAAATTAATATTTCAAATAAGAACATGAGACATTTTCATAGTTTTAGCACATGATACATGTAGTAATAAAAGATAATGGTTCTTAGTTTCATCCACTTCATTACCTGCAATTGAGGGGAATAATAGACGAGGACCATATAAGAGCATCTATGCATATATAGTGGAAAAATATGTCAGAACGAAATTATAGCCTATGATGAAAATAGGCATCAAAAATCATTTTTATAAATAGGTAATAGGGGATGATGAATGTGGAGAACCCATAAACTTCACCCATAATTGTGAAATTTTCCACACATTTATGCTTTTTAGGTGGATTTTTGCTTGTAATTGAGGATAATAATAATTGAGGTTGTTAGAAATATCCTTTATTTTTCTACTATCAACCACCTTAAAAATCATAATTTTGATAAGCCACACAAAACGACATTAGTGAATTTGAATTATTTACATAATCCTTATTATAATCTTAATATGTTGTATTGGTTTCTCCATGATCTTCTCCCTAAATTTCTCAAAATGATCCTCTCCAGAAATCTCTCAACATGGATTTTTTCGCAAAGCTCTCGACATGGATTTTTTTCTCAAAACTCTCAACAAATTTCCAAGATACCTCATAAATCTCTTTTTTTAATATTTTTAAGAAATCAGTTACCTTTTAATGCAATTTTTCTCATTTTTTCCTTCTAGAAGTGGTTCTTGCTGATATTTTATAAGATGGGTCCATGCCTACATCAAACTCCCAAGATGCTGAAATACCTCACCAAAATTTCTCCACAATTTGGATTTTTGGCATCTTCGTAGTTCTCCTTTCTAGACCCCTTCGAGCACTCCTTCATCTAGGTTGTGTAAAATATTCTCACATTCCTTTATCTTCACCTACACGGAGAAAACTAATCCCTTACCATGTCTTCAATCACTTGTACCTTCTTATGTTACTTCTCCTCCACAATACATGCAAGAATATTTTGCGCTATGATACCATTTGATGAAAATGATTTATAGGGGTCTATCATTTAAAGTTTTCTTAAGGTCTCAATCCTAGGACTTGTGGATTATGAGCCCAAAAATTTAGCTCGTCCTCTCTTCCACTGCAAAACATCAACAACCCTGTGGTCTACATGTAACATTAATTCATCAAAAAAAGTCTATAAATTTATGCATCAAGCCATCAATGCATTAAATCACCATGCACATTAAAAAAATCACATAAACTAGGCAATATATTTAATTTAATAGCTATACTATTACATGGTGCTTAGGTGGGTCTAACATTCATCCAACTGACCACCTCCTTTCAATTCCCAAAGGCTACAATTTCTGAGGAAATTGAAATATTGTAGATCATTTCAAGATTCATGATCTTCTCCATAAATCTCTTAACACGGTCCTCTCCAAAAATAACTCAAAATGGATTTTTTTCACAACCCTATCCAAATGGATTTTTTCCACAAAGCTCCCAAAAAATTTCTAGATACCTCATAAATATATTTTTTAAATATTTTTAACAAATCACATGCCTTTTGATGCACTCTCTCATTTTTACATTCTAGAAGTGGTTCTTGTCAATTTTTCATAGGATGGGTTAATGCTCATGCATCAAACTCCCAAGGTACTAAAATTTATGACATCCTAGTCCTATCCTTTCTATTCTTCTCGTAATACCTTTAGCTCATGAGTTGTAACTCGCTGCTACAAAATACCTCACCAAACTTTCTCCTGGCTTTGTGATTTTCGCATCTTCCTAGTTCTCCTTTCTAGACCCCTTCAAGCACTCCTTGGTCTCAGTTGTGGAAAATCTTCTCAGCTTCCTTTATCTTCACCTACATGGAGAAAAATAATATCTTACCATGTCTTCAATCACTTGTACCTTCTTCTGTTGCTTCACCTCCACACCACATGCAAGAATATTTTGAGTTATGATACCATTTGATGAAATTAATTTATAGGGGTCTATCATTTCAAGTTTTATTATGGTATCAATACTATATCAATACTATGAAATGTGGATTATAAGCCCAAAAATACAACCTCGTCCTCTCTTCCACTTCAAAACTTCAACAACCTTGTGGTCTACATGTAACATTAATTCATCAAATAAAGTCTACAGAATTATGCATCAAGCCATCAATGCATTAAATCACCATGCGCATTAACGGAATCACATAAAATAGGCATTAAATTTAATTTAATAGCTATACTATTATATGGAACATAGGTGGGTCTAATATTGATCCAATTTATCACCTCTTTTCAATTCCCAAATGCTACAATTTATAGAGGAAATTGAAATATTGTATCTCATTTCAAGATCCGTGATCTTCTCCATAAATCTCTTAACATGATCCTCTCCAAAAATAACTCAACATTGTTTTTTTTACAAAGTTATCCACAGGGATTTTTTCCATAAATCTCTCAAAAAAATTCCAATATACCTCATAAATATAATTTAAAAATATGTTTAACAAACAACATGCCTTTTCATGCACTTTTTCTCATTTTGTCCTTCTAGAAGTGGTTCTTGTTGATTTTTCATAGGATGGGTTGATGCTCCTGCATCAAGCTCCTAAGGTACTAAAATTTATGACCTCCTCATCATATTCTTTCTATTCTTCTCGTAATACCTCCAATTCGTGAATTGTAACTCGTTGCTACACAATACCTCACCAAAATTTCTCATGACTTTGTGATTTTGGCATCTTCCTAGTTCTCCTATATAGACCCCTTTGAGGACTCCTTGGTCTCGGTTGTGGAAAATTTTCTCACCTTCCTTTATCTTCACCTACATGGAGAAAACTAATATCTTACCATGTCTTCAATCACTTGTACCTTCTTCTGTTGCTTCACCTACACACTACATGCAAGAATATTGTGTGTTATGATACTATTTGATGAAAATTATTTATAAGGATCTACCATTTCAATTTTTCATATGGTATCAATCCTATGACATGTGGATTATGAGCCCACAAACACAACCTCATCCTTTCTTCCACTGAAAAATTCAACAAACCTGTGGTCTACATGTAACATTAATTCATCAAAAAAATTTATATATTTCTACATCAAGCCATAAATTCAATAAATCACCATGCACATTAACATAGTCACATAAACTAGGCATTAAATTTAATGTAATAGCTATACTACACTAGTACATTTGAAGGAAATTCCGACACTTGGTTCCGACGCTTTTGACCAAATGTCAGAAATTTCCCCAATCTTTTCAATCCCACCCGAAACCGTCACTATACCGACGTTTAGAGAAAAGTGTCACAATACCAACACTTAGAAAAATTGTCACAATTACAACGTTTAGAGGAAGATGTCGCAATTGCGACATTATGCCCCAAAGCATCGCTATTGCGATGGCTCCCTCAAAATTTCGCAACTGCGACACAATGTCTAAGTGTCGCAATTGCGATGTTTGGAGGCAGCGGTCGCAATAGTGACGCTTTGTCCACCGTCTGTATAACGACACTTATATGTGCGCTACATAAAAATTATTTTATTAAAAACTACATTAACATATGATATCACGCACGCATTCGCCCTCCGCTCTTGCAGAACAGCATTCGCCCTCAACATTCGCCCTCAACTCTTGCAGAATAGAATTTTCCCTCAGCATTCGCCCTCAGCTCTTGCAGAATAGCATTTGCCCTCAGCATTCGCCCTCAACTCTTTCAGAATAGCATTCATCCTCAGCATTCGCCCTCAACTCTTGCAGAACAGCGTTTGCCCTCAGCATTCACCCTCAGTTCTTACAGAACAACATTCCCCCTCAGCATTCACCCTGAGCTCTTGCAGAACAACATTCGCCCTACGCATTCGCCTTGAGCTCTTGTAGAATAGTATTCACCCTACATTCGCCCTCAACATTCACCCTCAGCTCTTGTAGAACAACATTTGCCCTCAGCATTCACCCTGAGCTCTTACAAAATAGCATTCGCCCTCAGCATTCGCCCTGAGCTCTTGCAGAACATCATTCACCCTCAACATTCACCCTCAACTCTTCCAGAACAACATTCGCCCTCAGCATTCATCCTCATCTCTTGTGGAACAACATTCACCCTCAGCATTCGCCCTCAGCTCTTGCAGAACAGCATTCACCCTACATTTGCCCTCAGCTCTTGCAGAACAGCATTCACCCTACATTCGCCCTCAGCGTTTGCCCTCATCTCTTGCAGAATAGCATTCGCCCTCAGCATTTGCCCTCATCTCTTGCAGAATAACATTTTCCCTCAGCTCTTGCAAAATGGTAAGTTCTTACTGCATGCCCTTCCTCCTATAGTAGGGTTGACTCTATTTGGGTTTTTTTGGTCAATTCCATTGGATTGTGTTGGGCTGTAGAGTTCTCTCTAGATGTCTTCCGATGTTCTTTCAGATGAGTTTCAAAGAGGATGTGTAAGATGTGTTTGTGCTTTCATGAATTTGAATCCACCAGTTTCATGAAGTTTAAGCTATGGATTTTAGCTCGACAAACTCATCCATCTGAACACCTAGTAAAAAATTTCCCTTGGTCTGATCTATATTGAAGGTGAAGTGCAAAGTCGTACAGAATGGGAGATCGAAAGTCATCAACTTTATCACAAAGGTAGTACTCCAGATTGAAAGTGATGAGCTTTAGTTCTCTATATTTGGGGATTTTCTGATGTTTGGGGATTTTCTGATGACATACCAAAGGTCACATCCATACGACCATATCAAGGTCAATGTTGAGATCATTCTCATATAGATATAGGTCACTGATATATAGGGTTAATATCATCATTACTATCTATGGAAAACGAATGGTTACAAAATATGTGATTGTGGTTGGCTCATTTAAAATTATTCCCATTTACAGTAGAGCACATAAACACTAAATATGGCCCGAGCAGAGCCTTTACAATAGGCAATGGAATTGCAGCTGCTTCATCAATAACCAATAGCTCCACTTGAGAAAACTTTTCATAATCTTGGGGCTGGATATACTGTAGAGCAAAAAATTGTAGTTATCATTCGTGCTCCAATATATTAATATAATTTTTACATTGAATTGAAGAAAGGGAAACAAGCAAATGCTAGCCATCATACAATGCTTTGACATAAGAGTTTTGAGTGACATACTTGAAAAAGGGAACTCATCCACTGATATTTATAATCATTTGAGTTAGTCAAGTTAAACACAATGTCAAGAATCAAGATTCAATACCCTCTATTATCTTCATCACCCAATACAAGATTTAAATTTTTCCCAAAGAAACACTTATTAATTTGGCAACCATTATTTCTCCCTGCTTTAAAAACCCTACATTTAAATGAAAACAAGCATTGCATTTCAACTACAAAAATCTATTAGTGTTCGAATGTACATGTGTGCATCACTTGTGTAGGGTATTCCTTTTCCAATTTCACATTATCCGAGATTGTGTGCAGTATAGTTCATATTTTTTGTGATTTAGATTATCTTGAAAAAGAAAAGGCAAATTATTTCCCATGGAAAAAGAAGGTTTTCCCTTTTTACTACTAGAAATGGTACAACAAAGTTCCATTTCTACCCGAAACTCCTATGAAATAGGAAAAAAATAAAGGCCATGTCCTCAATGGATATCATTTGGCTTTGAAAATGGCCATTGCACCGTGTTGTTTGTTATATTACATCACGATAGTTTCTTAGGTCATTTCTTGTTTCTTGAAATGAAAAACAACCAAAGAAATTGTGAAGATCCTTTCAAGAAATAAATGACCATTTCTCAATCATATCTCAACTATTTTTTATTTTATTTACTGGTTTCTTACTTTGAGAGAAATTTGACACTTTTATAAGGAATATAACGTAAAAACACAAAATGGGAAGGAATTGATGAGGTAGATGACCATTAGTTGTTGTCAATTAAGAATTGATAATACACAATGCATGTTCTGTACTACAAACTAGATTCCTTCCTTGAGTTAGGACACAGAGTATTGAATCAAAGTTGTAGTTTCTAACTTCTTCTATTGGTTCATCAATCTTGAAATTCAGAAATTGCATGTCTTCATTGCTTCATGTTTGAATAATTTGCATCATATCGTACAATAGGAAATTAGGAATTATGGTTATTATTACTTGATGGATCTGTTAAGTTACTTTTAAGTTTGCATGGTTTAGTGTGAAATTATTCTAGTGTGGCCCTAGGCCCAGGTGAAGGAATTCCAAGGACTGAGAACCCTAGTTTTTAAATGGTATTCTTTCTTATACCCAAAAACCCCTCAACAGCACTTCTTATTAGTTCTTAACAATAGTTTTGTAAACAATTTGAGAATTGATATAGAAAAATCTCACACTTCTCAAGATAAAGTCCTAAAGCTAAAGTGTGATACCATGTGTAATTCAATAGCCTCATTGTCACCTCACCAACCTCTTTTCACTTCGGGCTAGCTCTCCTCCAACTCAAGGGTGGTTCTCCCTAGTAGATGTTAGGGATATAATGGCCCAACCAAACGAAGTCAAGAGCCCCCTAACCCTCTATGTTTACTACTATAAATCAAAATATTGAACAATAGGGTCAGAAATGCATCCTGAAGATAAAATTTCCAGGGTATTTTTCGGTAATTTCAAAGGGAAAGTCCCCAAACACATATAATCAAGGAATTATAACGTGATTTCAAACATTAAATATCAACAAAATCATTTAAAGGATATTGAAAGGAAAAAGGTGATGGAAGATAGAAAGTGCCTTACTTAAATGCTCTAAGGATTTTTCAATAGTTGCTCCAAAACCTTCACTTCAAGGCCCTTCAAGATCATCTCCAATAATTCTATACCATCAGCTTCAACAATGTTTCTCCAAAAATGTCCTCAAGGTCTTCACAACAAGTTTACTAGAAGTTTCTCCAACAATGTATTCAATAAGGTCTTCATTGTCAACTCGTCTCTTGTTTGGGTGCCTTAATCTGCAATGACATGTTTCCAGGACTAAACTCAATGCAAGGCATATTTGAAACTCTAACTCTGTCTTCTGGTGTCTTATTAGAAATTATTTCAGTTTTCTTTTTGTGTTTTCAAGTTAGATATTGTTTTCAAGTTCTTACATTTATAATTTTATTGCAATGTGGAAAACTGATCAGGACAGTACAGGAACAACCCCGAGACGGGATGATCGGGGAAAGAGGCCAGCGAAATAACATGTAAAGTGCCAACATTGCTCTATCTTCAGGTATTTTAGTTATTTACATAATTGAAATAATATTAATTTTATTCAAATATGCAAACACATAGCCATGGTACGCCTGATGATTCCCTCTTTGAGGTAGAGCTTTCTTCATCCCTATCTCCAGTGCTCTTGTTGCGAAAAAAGGCACGAGATGCAAGGTCAGAATTTAATACTTAGATAGACGCGCCTAAAACACCTAAAACAGAAGAGAGGATAAAAAAAATTATGAGCCAACTAGAAACATATCAAGTAATAATAAAAAATAAAAAGGATATTTTTTTGGTTCTGCATGAGATGAATTGTGATAGTTTGATTTTTAATTTTTACATTGACTAAAATAACAAAAAATTCTTTTGTTTGTAGCATTTTCTGGGACTTGTTGAACCCGGTGTTGGTGGTAGTGGGACAGAAGGGCAAGAGATTTCCCAGCAACCCTCTCATACACCTTCTACTCCTTTAGGTGTCGGCCAAGAAATACACCCTGCCCAAGCAGACACCCAGCCAACCGCTGAACGTGTAGGCAATGATGAGGCTGATATGGCCAACTACATTATTGTGTTTCCTGGAGCTACATGTGTTAGCTCCACAGGGACCATTAATGGCACGTTGTTGGTGAACGATGAAAGTGTCCCTATAAACCACGTACAACTCCCAGGTAAATTTTAATATTTTAACTATTTCATGTACTCTATCTAAAACATATTTATCATGATTTTTATTTTTAAATTAATGATAATATATTTTTTTTTTTTGTAGGAAACAATGACTTCTATAGGTTTTTGGAGAGCCATGCGTTGGTAATTTTTGGCCCAACCATATGCACAGGGTGGAATTCCTAGAATTCCAACCTGAAAAAAGAACTTCTAGATTATCTAGAAGCCCTTTTTGGGGTCGGCACATTTGACAGAACAGTATTGGCTCAGGTAGCTAGAAAATATTTGAAATATACCAGGGACACCTATAGGACACAATTGCAATTTAACCCTAGATACAAGCGTCCTCTCACAGTTCTAGACAGTGAGTGGAGAGCACTCATCCATGACGAAAAAGAGAAAAGGGCAAAGAAAGAAAGAAAAATGCCAGCTGGACCCGCAAGGTAAATTACAACTTTAATTCAATAGCTTTAATTTTCTCTATGTCTAAAATAAAAGTGTGCTACGTCATATCTGACTTCAATATTTTGATGCTAGGTTGCCTAACACCTCAAAGGCAACCAAAGATAGGATTGAAAAAAAGAGCCATCACAAGCTAGGCCAGGGCGGCTACTTGAAATTAGCCGCAAGAATTGTAATTAAGTAGCTTAACATCTTATAATTAATTGTATCGCCTTCCAAAGTTTTTGTAATCCTATCAAATATGATTAAAAATACACAATCATATGTAATGTAGGGTGATGACTTCGGAACAGAAACTACAGAGGAAGATAAAAATATCACTTTCCATTTCGGCTATCAAGCCGTAGTTGAACGTCGCAGAAGCTTGGGGCAGGTCCCAAGATCCAGAATGCTTGATAAGGTAAAACATTAACCTTTCAATATGTTTGTTTTCGTCCATAAATTTAATTTCTAACAACTTTGTTTAAATCGGGGGAGCAGCACTACCGACGAGGCAAATAACCCAGTTTTAGAGCCAGATGTAGATGATCCTCACGTGCAACCTGATCATTGTAGTGGGGACCAGGCCGACAATGCTACTATCAGTGAGGGCCGTGACGGTAATTAATTTCCACTTATAATTTTTTCTAATTATGCCTTGATGGTTGTCCTTATAACGTTTTTTGTTTAAATGACAGAGAATGTTTCCCTTGAGGATCTTACCACCAGAGAGGAAGACAGGGCAACAGTCCCAACGGCGACAACTGGTGCACCAGGTAAATAATCTCATTGCAATTTTTTTTATTAATATTACCGAACTAGTTCAATGATATTTAAAAACTGACAATTAAATTTAATATTATCTGTTTTTGTAGGCGATGCCCCGTCATTGGATGAGACCAGACATCGTGACTACGCAACTAGGTCAACGGCGACAACTGGTGCACCAGGTAAATAATCTCATTGCAATTTTTTTTATTAATATTACCGAACTAGTTCAATGATATTTTAAAAATGACAATTAAAATTTAATATTATCTGTTTTTGTAGGCGATGCCCCGTCACTGGATGAGACCAGACATCGTGACTACGCAACTAGGTCAGCGCCGACAACTGGTGCACCAGGTAAATAATCTCATTGAATTTTTTTTTATTAATATTACCGAACTAGTTCAATGATATTTAAAAACTGACAATTAAAATTTAATATTATCTGTTTTTGTAGGCGATGCCCCGTCACTGGATGAGACCAGACATCATGACTACACAACTAGGTCAGCGGCGACAACTGGTGCACTAGGTAAATAATCTCATTGCAATTTTTTTTATTAATATTACCGAACTATTTCAATGATATTTAAAAACTGACAATTAAAATTTAATATTATCTGTTTTTGTAGGCGATGCCCCGTCACTGGATGAGCCCAGACATCGTGAATACGCAACTAGGTCAGCAGTGTGGGTCGAAAGGCACGAAACAGGAGCAGAGCACGATGATATTGATGATGTAATTAGGAGCTTTAAAAATAGGAAGAAGAAAAAGAAAATTTGACAATGTAAAATATTGTATTATTATAAGACAAACGTTACCATACTTGGAACGTTTTTTGTGTTATATAAAAAACTCATTTATCATACTATTTTATGTCAAGCATTAATTGCAATGTTTCCTTGCGTACTTTTTGTTGAATTGTTTTTTTATTAGTTATTGAATTTTTTTTTTTATGCTCATGAAAGTAAAAAATGAAATATAGATTGGGTATTGGGGAATTGAGAGTGATGTGAGGGGGAGAGAGGGGCCATAAGAGCTTCCACCTTCACATGGTTGGCCCTGTTTAGTAGAGAATAATTTATTAGAGTGATTTAATCTTGGAGAAAACCTCCCTTGATCCAGCGTAGCAACAAAAAATTCACTGTTGACTTAGTTGCTACTCTTTCAGATCGTGGGAGGCTTGTTCCAAGTTCATGCGACTCCAATAAATTGTTCTTGAAACGAAGAGGAGCTTATTGAGGTATGTTTTGACATTTTCAACATATGTTCTAACATTATCATAAGAATGCATCTTAGAGTAAAAAATACTACATCAATTACTTGCATTTATTGTATAGATAATGATGGATTTTGATTGACTTGGAAGTGCAGGTACAAATCCTCTTGCATCATGAGCAATACAACTTGTCAACCAGGGTCATGTCTAGGATATTTTTGCTTGTGCGCTTGACCAGGTTCGTAATGTCACATTTTGTAAGTTCCTTTACGGTTCATAATTCAATATTAAGCTTGTTCATGATTATTATCTAGGTTTTTTGTATGTGTTTTTTCATCTATTTGATTGTAAGCAACTCTGCATGTTTCATGTTTTTCACTATGATTTCTCCCATTACCACTCCCAGGATGTTTCCGAATTTATTGTTACATAGGTTACTTTATTGTTACTATGATTTCTCCATTTACGATTTCATAGGTTACATCATGTAAAGTTTTCAATCTCAGGTTGGTGATGAGCTTTAGTTTTCCAAATTTGGGGCTTTTATGATATTTTCTCCCTCATGTCATTCCTACATCACCTCGTTGTTTGAGAATGCCAATTGTCTACCACTTGTACCAATTGGCACATGTCAATCTCTGAGTGGTGCCACATTTCACCTATTTTCAGTGAGAATTTAAGGTTTCTCTAACATAGCTTCAGAAATCTGATTCAATTCTTGCTTGAATATCGTCACATAATAATCATGGTTTGGATTTATGAGCATGTTCTGAATGGTTGGTTGATTCATAAGAACCACCCATATAGTCATCTTGAGATATTTTAGAATTTTTCTCGGGTTTCATTTTTCACCGTTTCTAGTGGGTGGGATGGTGTGGGGTGATCCATCAATACTGGTGTTCTTGTAGTAGGGAATTTGTTTCTGGGGATATAAAGGAGCATTTGATGTAGATATCCCATTGGATGAATTCATAGGTGGGCACAAGAGGTCAAGAATTTAAATTAAAAATATGCAACCTCTAGCATGGCAACCTAAAGGCTGCGAGAGACACTGGTTAAAGATTGTTTCATGCTGGCCTTAATATAGTCGTGATTTCTTTATATTATCTTAAAGAAAATATATAGTCTAGTCTTATTAAAATTAGGATTGTGGTTGTATTTCTCTTTGGTTGTTTCTCTCTTAATGCTCCAAAAGTTGCCAAAAGTTGCGATAGTTGTTTAGTTTTCCTGTTACAACTTAAAAGTGGTTTTTAGCAATGCGAGTCATGTTTTTTAAGGTTCATACTAATATGCAAATCTTGTAATTCCATATTCAGGAAAAGAGAAGATGGCCTCTGCTTTGGGTAGTATGACAACAATTGCCACATCTACCTCATTGGGTAAAAATGGAAAGGGGAAGAAGTTGGGTGTAATGTTTGATAATTATGGCAGACAATTGTCTTCTCTTTCAGTTTTTTCACCCATTTATTTTAATCACTCAAGCAGAAGAGGGACTCTGAGTTTACGCGATAGAGAGAAGGTAGTTAATACAAGAGCTATGGAAAAGGAGTTGTACTTCAACAAGGATGGCTCAGTGACAAAAAAATTGCAGGTCAGAGAAAAAATTATGTTTAAAGGAAGGTCACCTGCACGTAAAACTTCACTGCGGTGGATCTTTCCTTGTCCACTTATATTTGATTTTAATGTGTTATTTTAATTTTTCATGGAGGATTGTTTTGGCATATGGTCTGGCATTCAATTTCACACTTACTGAAATCATTGTCAATTTATCTTGCAAGCAATGTGAACAAACTTGCTGATCTTGTTGGAGTCACCCTTGGGGCAAAGGGAAAAATTTTGTCTTGGAGAGCAAGCATGGTTCTCCGAAAATAGTTAATGATGGTGTGACAGTAGCTAAGGAGGTAATTTGTAGATGTGTGCTCTGGTTTTCTTTTTAATGTTGTATTAGTTCCCCCTCTTAAATGTCTTAGATTTGGTAGGCATAATTTGAAAACTCAAAGGTGAAAGGAAACATATTTGTTACCCAGTTGTCTACTTGGCCTATGGACTAGCCACATTAGAGTAATGCATAAAGCTTTTCACAACAATAAAAGGAAAGGGTTATGGCTGAGTAAAATTTTATTGTTATTGACAGTGTAATGAAATGTATCTCAATGCTATGGTTTTTGCCTTTTTATTGGTTGAATTAGAGAACCCAGTTGAAAATATTGGGGCCAAGTTGGTAAGGAAAGCTGCGAAAAAGACAAATGATTTAGCTGGGGATGGAACCACAACATCTGTTGTTCTTGCACATGTTGGAATATTGAAAAGTTCCAGAACAATGAATGGAGAATAAATCTCCCTTCCTCTAACACAGAGAAAATAAAAATTTCTTTGACAGGAGACAAAGTTTCAATACTTTGAAAACAAACTTCTATTCCCTTCAATAACTGAAACAAAAACTATTACACTTCTTCCTCACTAAGAGGGATTACAAAATTATGACTGCTACAAAATGCAGTGCATAAAACCAACTCACTGTCTGTTCAAAACAAACATACTCTGTCTCTAAAACACTCCACTGTGTTTTTCACTTTCGCACTGTTGTGCATACACACTTAAAAAGTTACACTCAGTGTTTCACTTTTTACACACTACTTTGTAATAAAAAATTTACGTACTGCCTATAAAAAAAAATACCAAGCTTTTTTGTCCTTTTTATTTTTATATGCTGTAACATATAAAACATATTATAATAAACCCTCTTTTAAAAAAAATAAAATTAAAACTAAAGTCTATGGCCCACCTTTCATTTCACATATGATATATATATATATATATATATATATATATATATATATATGTATAACATATGTTTAAAACATATGTATATATTAAAGCATACATAAAATTAAACTATCAAAACATTAAAGAACCCTTTCCGTCGGACTTCAAAAGTCTGAATAGATTGAATCTCAAACCAAATTCGCATTCCAAAATGGGATGTTGACGTTTGCCTAATTTGTAATGTGAATTCTCAATCCAATGTGCCCTATAAAAAATTTGGGTCCGGTTTTCAGGTTTTCAGATTCCCTTCAATTTCATGCGATCCAATATTAATGTTCCACGTGTCCTCCTTTTGAATTTACAAAACTGTCAAGTAAATTTCTGTTTGTTTAATTTCTGGTTGGTGAATTGCGTTAATGCTAGTTGTTGTGTTTAAATAGAATCCTGTACAGAAATATGGCTGTGGCTGTCTAAAAGAAAAACTTGCAGGAATTTTAAATGCTGAATTAAATTTCTAGATGGCGTGCAAGCAACCTCCAAAAAAAAATGTTGCTGCTACATCCATCCTTCTGCTGCAGCAGTTGAAGTTAAAATTCAACAGCACAAGGTTTAATAAGTGAGGGTGTAAAGGTAACTTTTTGTTGATAGTACTGGATTAAGATCATCTATTCATTTTTGTAGGGTCTTATGGTGTTTGGTTTTTTAGTTTTGGGTTGGGCTTATTGAGTCTAAGATAGTTTTTGAGTGAAAAAATTGCTATCGAGTATCAAAAAATTTTGGTTCTCTTGTCAAAATTTATAAGCTTGTTATGAGCTTGTTAGGAAATACAAAACTGACAATGTTTGTATCTTAAATTTGTGGAAAATAATTTGAAATGGAAAATTTTTGTCTAGGTTGTTGCAGCAGGTGCAAACCTCGTTCAAATTACTGGGGGCATTGACAAGAAAATAAAGGCCCTTGTTTTGGAACTCAAAATTTTGTCAAAGGAGGTAAATGCTTGCCTTTTGAGTAGGCCGGTTTTCCTTTTTGCTGATGGTTTGGTGTATCTAATTGAATTAGTTTCCTATGGTATTTTTGGTTGCAAACTCCTTTTCATTTTTTATACAGTATTGGCCTTGTGGAATACATTTGATTGTGTGGTCTTGTTAGATCTACAACATTTGTAGTTGTTTAGTCTTATGGCCGAGGTGCACTTTTATTATGGAAATAGTTGATGCAATATTGTCATTTAATCCTTACTGCAGGGTAGCATGTTGAGAAGTTTCTTGTGAAACATTTGGTATTCAAATGACACTTGATCCTATACAGCATCATGCACTTGACTTCAAAATTCATATTCAAAGTGTGCCAGACAATTCTTGCAAAATTTCAAATATTTATGTTGTTTTAAACCATTATCTTTTTCATGTATTGGATGCTGAAAATGAGAAAAATACTTTGGTATGAAACCAACTGGTGCATAATTTCCAGCAAAACAGCCACTTCCAAGACATGATTTTTGGAGAAAGACTTCCTTGATGCATTGTCAACGTTTGGCTAGGGTTTTTTTTGGAGAAAATAACTCATTATTCCTAGAATAGTGATCTTCAATAAAAGTAAATGCCAAAGAAGAGATATCATCATGTGACATAAACTTATAAACAAAATTGAATAGGGAATGATTATTAATTATGGCATACTAAGTTATCAGTGATTTTGACTATTTGTCTTTAACAAGTAAAAATGTTAAATTCCAAACTTACATCATCATGGTTTGGCATCATGAGCTTGACTAATTGTCCACCATGCTCATAATTTCGTGGTTGTATTCATATCTATAAACAACGTTTCAAATAATAATAAAAAAGTTCTATAAGAAAAATCTAGACCTCCATGTTGCTGCTCCTTGTGAGACAAAGTCAAAATTGCATTACACATTCTAACACATAAGAATCTCCTATATCCTAGTGGTATGTATCCAAACTCTTATAATAGTGTCTTCAAGACTTAAGTTGACATTGCCAATGAGATATTTAAGCAATGAAAGACGGAGCCTTCTTCATTGTTGTATATGTAACAGTCTTTTATTAATATAAATATTGATGGTTTTGTCTTTCTGAAAATGAAATGTAAAAATAATTTATTGTGGTCAATTGAAAAGTTTTTTTTTTAAAGCTTTTCATTATGGAAGGGTGACATAGATATATGCCATTCTAATTGAAATTCGGACCTGCCCTTCAAATTTGATCACTGTGTGGGACCTTAACAAACAATAAAACTATTCCGTCGCGCGTTATATAAAACATATAACAAAACCTTTGTCAAAACTTCAAATGAACCCTTTAGACGTGGGTATTTCATCACGAATTGATCATTTTACCATGTAACTTCTTCTAGAGGAATATTCTTCCACTTGATTAGGTACTTCATAATGGTTATATGTCAAAGAGATACAGAATGTTTATCTATAACTTTTTGTGGTTCAAGAATCAACTTTCATTCTTCATCTAATTTTGGAAGTTCTATTTACATTGGCATATTTTTCCCAAAACCTTTTTTAGGCAAGATACATGAAAAACCTTATGAATGCAAGAAGAAGGAAAATATAACTTCTATACCACTTGTGCAATCCTATGAATAATTATTTAGGGTCATAACATTTTTGAGCTAATTCTTTATTCTTCTTTTTCTTGAATGAAGATTGCTTATAATGCTATAATCTAAAAAATACCCAATTACCCTCCTCAAATTATCTTTCACTTCAATGTTGTTCTTTTTTTTTTTTTATCATGTTTCATGTCATTTGAAGGTTTTCCATAATAATTTTCAAAGTTTGTTTAGTATTTTCCATATGTGACTCTGTTTCCTATACTTTGGACTTATCTTGCAAAAAGTATGAGATACTAGGAGTTGGATATCCATAAAGGGCCTTAAATGGGGAAATTTTAGTAGATGTGTGATAGGTAGTATCATATTACCATTCTTCCTTGACGAACCCACATCATCCATTAAGATTTATTTTCCAAAGAGTAACAACATAGATAACCTTAAAAACATTTTTTAACTATTTTTGTTTGACCATTTGATTGTGTTTGATATGTAGAACTCATGGCAGCTACTGTTTCTCCACTCATATTAAATAATTATTTCCAAAATTTTCTTGTTACTATTACTTTAGGAAAACCATGAAGACTATGAATTTCTTTCATGGACACTTCTACCACTTGGCTTGTTGTTTATGTACTTTCAGCTCTACAAAAAAAATCTACAAAATTTGTCTATATAAATGACCACAAAAATGTAATACTTACCTTTATATTTTAGTAACCCTGTAATAAAGTCTATTGATATATCTTCTAGTCTTTGAATATGTATGTGGAATGGTTGAAGTAACCCTAGAGATTTTATTATCTCTCTTTTATTTATTATACAAACTTGACCTTCTCTTACAAAATTTTTAATATCCTTCTTCATTCCTTCCAAAAATATATTTTTTGATCCTTTGAGATGTTTTAAGGAACCCTACGTCCTACCATCAGAGAGACATGGGACTCCCTTAATATTTTTTTATTCAAATATGCTTGCTTGCATAAAAATATTCTACATTTGCACCAAAGTATATCTCTCTTTCACTCCCAATGCTCCATAGAGTTCATCCCATCCTTTATAAATTTTAGTTTTTGTTTAGTACTATTGTCATTTTTCCATTATGGCAAGCTTCTTCTAGCCACCTAGGAATATAAAATGTAATTGGATATAAATTTGAGGCCTCTTCTATTTTATAAAGAGCATCATGTACTAAATTTTCCTTACCCTTTTTGCAGATTATCTCAAAATTAAAACTTTTCATTTTTTCTCCTCATCTTTGTTAATCTTCCAATGAAATCCATATCTTCAAAAAACACTTTATGATATCATGGTATATCTTGACTTTAAAGTACCTCCCAATGATATACTATCCCCATTTTTTATTGCATGTAATATTGCTTCCATTTATTTTTCATACGTAGATTTCACCAAATATTTTCTTTGAATTCCTTGCTTTTAAAAGACAATGATATCCCTTATTGTGTTAATGTTACGTAAATTCCTTGTCCTAGTGCCTCACACTCTACTATGAATGTTTTACCAAAAGTAGGTGCAACCGATGTTGGTGTAGAAGACATGGCATCCATTGAAAGAGAGAATGCCAAAGTAGCCTCATCATTCCATATAAATGATATTTTCTTCAAGAGATATTGGAGTGGACTTGAAATGCATGCATAATTCTTAAAACAAATGATCAATAATATCATGTAAGTCTAAAAAATCTTCTAAGAACCTTGATTTTCTTAGGAATAGGTCATTTTGTAATAGCTTGCATCTTTTGAGGCTCCAACTTCACTCCTTCCTTTAAAAAAATATGAACAAAATACTTGAATTCTTATTTCCCAAAAGAACATTTGGAAATTTTTACATAAAAATGATTGTTCTCAATAATTTATATAACTTTTCCACATGTTTAGTGTGGTATTCCCATGATTTATTATAAATATGTGTATTATCAAAGAAAACCAACACAAATTTTATAAGATGGGATAAAAAAAAATTGTTCTTAATTTGAGCCCGTCGGACTTCAAATGGCGATAAACCATAATTCAAACAAAATTCACATTCCAAAATAGCCTACTGATGTCGGCCAATTTTATGATGTGAAAACCAAATGAATTCTGCCCTAATATTTTTCGGGTCCGAAGTTGGGCTGGCGTACGGAGAGAGAGTTGTGACGTGAATTTCTTATCAAATTTGCCCTAATCTTTTTCGGGTCTGGATTTCCACTGCGTGAGTGGCCCAAACAAAGATCCGCTCCAATAAATTTCTGCCATGTGTCCTCAATCAAAACTTGCCATGCATTTGGCTATGGGTGCATTCGATGGTGTTTAAGGCGATGGGACATGGATGTGGTGATTTCATATCAATCACACTAAGTTTTAACATTGTTCAATTAAGTTTCAAGGTTTTCACATCAAATCTGCATTAATTAAGTTTTAACATTGTTCAAGGTCGGATCTCCACTCCTGTTAGTGATTGTGCATGCTCCAATATGATCTGGCCTTCAGATCTCATTAATGATCAGAGATTAATTATCATGGGCATCCTTCGATTGCATTGTAGTTAGGTCGATAAAATGGCATTTCGCTATGGTTTTTCAGACGAGCTAGTTACTGGGTTACATTGCCTGCTCACTATGACGAGAAGGAGAAGTGGCCAGCTAAACTGATGCTTAGACCTTGTTGCATATCTACATTTCTCTCAGTCTGGTCTGTGTCTCTCTTCCTCTGTTTCTTGGAATTCTCTTTCTCCGTCTCCTCTTGTGCCAACTGCTGAGACTACACCCATGCCATGCCTGCATCAAAGGAAGTGTTGCCATAGGGGGAGCACTAGAGGTCAACCCCTACGTGCTCCCTCCATCCCCTCAACCGAGTCGTCTTCCACCCAGTCCAATGATTATTACGCAGGTCGCTATCCAAATACTAGGAGTGGGCGGGGTCAGGTTGTAGGATTTGGCCACCGTATGGATTCCCCTTCTCCTTGTTTCCCCACCGCTAGCTCACCTTCTCCCACAATGTGCATTGTGAAATTTTCCTTTAATTTCTCTATCAACTGCCCCTAATCATAGCTTCAGTCACTGTGGCTTTTTGCGAGGAGGCCCAAACAGAGGAAGAATGCACCCGTCTAGCAGGTCTGAGCTCGGAAAAATCTGGCGAGCATTTGGGCCTTTAGGAGGGGATTCGTAGCATGAATGTGGAGGGAGCACCTAGCGATCCTGGACCTTCTGAAGGATGGTGCCGAATCGTGGAGGAACCACTGGAGGAGTAGTTTGGTTAATTTGGTTTTCTTGCTTCGCAGGCCCACTTAATTGGGCATGTTTTAGATTATATTATTGTGCTAGACCTCTGTAATATTTTTGAATTCTATAAAAATTCAAGACTAGATTCCCCATATCAGGGCAGTCTTCTTAATTTTTTGATTTTTTGATGACAAATTTCCCATGAGTCTGGGCAATGTTTTTGACTTCGGTGTAATTTTATTCCCATTGTTAATAGATTAATTTTACTTAGGAAAAAAAATGTTTCCCTGTTTCTATTTTAAACCTGTTTTTTGAAATACAGAGCCATGTTTATATGATTGTTTATAATCGAAGTGCTACGGGGTGGTTTATTATAAACATATTTCATGGCCGAATTATGTTCATAACAATTGGAAAAAAAAAATGTTGCCCTATTTCTATTTTAAACCTATTTTTTGAAATACAGAGCCATGTTTATATGGTCTACGTATTATACTCTTTCTATGTATATCTACAGGAACCTTTTTGCTATGAACATGGTGGATGTTGTAGTGGGCTACTAATGGAAACAAGTGAGCCTTTCCTGTATCTGCTTTATGATACTATTTTATGTGTTGATAGGTTATCACTCTGCCTTCAAAACTGGCGATGCTGGTCTATGTTGTTAGTTTATTGATATGGTCTGATGGTCTTTTTATATTTTGGACATATCACACTCCTCACATGATTAGCATTTTTCTCTGTTCAAGGATTTTGGGTACTTTAATTTGTATTTGGAACAATGGACGTCGATACTCTATCTATTGCTTTACTATTCTACATACTTCTATTTCACTTTCTTATAGATGCCTCGGGCATATTTGGATTCTTTCTTAGATTGTCGATAATCTCCATGTGGATTGTTACTGGGTTTTATATCATGTCCCTGTATGTGACATGGGGTATTTTTCTGTCATTTTCTGGGGTGGGACTTCCACTTTTCTGGATGGATATTTGGGTTTCAATCTTCAGATGTGAAAATGTAATGACTTCATGGACTGTTTTACTTCATATAATATATTCAAAACAACATTTTTTATCTTGTGAAAAAAATATGATTAATGTTTATCACTCTGCCTTCAAAACTAGTGATTCTTGTTTATTGATATGGTCTGATGGTCTTTTTATATTTTGGACATATCACACTCCTCACATGATTAGCGTTTTTCTCCGTTCAAGGATTTTGGGTACTTTAATTTTTATTTGGAACAATGGATGTCGGTACTCTATCTGTTGCTTTACTATTCTACATACTGCTATTTCACTTTCTTATAGATTCCTCGAGCATATTTGGATGCTTTCTTAGATTGTCAATAATCTCCATGTGGACCATTACTGGGTTTTATATCAAGTCCTTGTATGTGACATGGGGTATTTTTCTATCATTGTCTGGGGTGGGACTTCCACTTTTCTGGATGGATATTTGGGTTCCAATCTCCAGATGTGAAAATGTAATGACTTCATGGACTATTTTAATTCATATAATATATTCAAAATAGAGTTTTTTCTCTTGTGAAAAAAAATGATTTATGTTTATCACTCTGCCTTCAAAACTAGCAATGCTAGTCTATGTTGCTGGTTTATTGATATGGTCTAATGGTATTTTTATATTTTGGACATATAACACTCACATGATTAGCGTTTTTCACTGTTCAAGGATTTTGGGTACTTAAATTTATATTTGGAACAATGGACGTCGATACTCTATCTATTGCTTTAATATTATACATAATGCTATTTCACTTTCTTATAGATGCCTCGGGCATATTTGGATGCTTTCTCAGATTGTCGATAATCTCCATGTGGACTGTTACTGGGTTTTATATCAAGTCCCTGTATGTGACATGGGGTATTTTTATATCATTGTCTGGGGTGGGACTTCCACTTTTTTGGATGGATATTTGGGTTTCAATCTTTAGATGTGATAATGTAATGACTTCATGGACTGTTTTACTTCACATAATATATTCAAAACAACGTTTTGTCTCTTGTGAAAAAAAAAATGATTTATGTTTATCACTATGCCTTCAAAACTAGCGACGTTGGTCTATGTTGCTGGTTTATTGATATGGTCTGATGGTCTTTCTATATTTTGGACATATCACACTCCTCACAGGATTAGTGTTTTTCTCTGTTCAAGGATTTTGGGTACTTTAATTTGTATTTGGAACAATGGATGTCGGTGTTCTATCTGTTGCTTTACTATTCTACATACTGCTATTTCACCTTCTTATATATGCCTCGGGCATATTTCGATGGTTTCTTAGATTGTCGATAATCTCCATGTGGACCGTTACTGGGTTTTATATCAGGTCCTTGTATGTGACATGGGGTATTTTTCTATCATTTTCTGGGGTGGGACTTCCACTTTTCTGTATGGATATTTGGGTTCCAATCTTCAGATGTGAAAATTTAATGACTTCATGGACTGTTTTACTTCATATAATATATTCAAAACAACATTTTTTCTCTTGTGAAAAAAAAAATGATTGTTTATAGTCGAAGCGTTGTGGGGTGGTTTATTATTTTAATATTTCACGGTCATTGGAACGCCCACAATTCATAACAAATATTGGAGATTTACTGTCCTATTTTAAAGTTTCAATTTTTTTTTTAAAATTGAACCCATCGTCGGTATACCGACGCCTTGTAAGCATCGGAATTGCAATAGCTTAAAAACGTCGGACCACATTTCGTCAGAATTGCGACAGTTTACAAACATCGAAAGAGCGACGTTCAAAACGTCGGACCACATTTCGTCGGAATTGCGACCATTTACAAACGTTGGAAGAGCGACGTCCAAAACATCAGACTACATTTCGTCGGAATTCCGACAGTTTACAGATGTTGGAAGAGCAATGTTCAAAATTTCAGACCACATTTCGTCAGAATTGCGATCGTTTACAAATGTCGGAAGAGTGACGTTAAAAACATCGGACCACATTTCGTCGGAAGTGCGACAGTTTACAAACGTCGGAAGCACGACGGTTTGGGAAATGTCAAAAAAGCAACACTTGTTTGGAAGCGACGGAAAAAGTGTCAGTAGCGCGACACTTTGTAAATGCATCGAAATTGCGACGGCATGGCAAACCACGTTTTGCCCGTCCTCAAACTATCACTCTTGTGGTGACTATGTGTCAGAATAGCAATCATTTGGCCATCGGAAATTGCACCAAATTTTCTAGTGCTATTACATGGCACTTAGGTGGGTCTAATATTCATCCAATTCTCCGCCTCTTTTCAATTCCCAAAGGCTACAATTTATAGAGGAAATTGAAATATTGTGGATCATTTTAAGATCCATGATCTTCTCGATCCTCTCCACAAATAAATCATCATGGATTTTTTTTACAAAGATATCCACATGGATTTTTTCCACAAAGCTCTCAACAAATTTCCAATATACCTCGTAAATATAACTTTTTAATATTTTTAACAAATTACATGCCTTTTGATGCACTTTTTCTCATTTTGTGCTTCTAGAAGTGGTTCTTGTTAATTTCTGATAGGATCGGTTGATTATCCTACTTCAAACTCCCAAGGTACTAAAATTTATGACCTCCGAGTCATATTGTTTCTATTCTTCTCGTAATACCTTCATCTCTTGAGTTTTAAATCGCTGCCACACAATACCTCACCAAAATTTCACCTGGTTTTGTGATTTTTGCATCTTCCTTGTTCTCTTTTCTAGACCCCTTCGAGCACTCCTTTGTCTTGGATGGGGAAAGTCTTCTCACGTTCCTTTATCTTCACCTACACAGAGAAAACTAATATCTTACCATGTCTTCAATCACTTGTACCTTATTTTGTTGCTTCACCTCCACACTACATGCAAAATATTTTGTGCTATGATACCATTTGATGAAAATGATTTATAGGGGTCTATCATTTCAATTTTTCATATGGTCTTGATCCTACGACCTGTGGATCATGACCCCAAAAATTGATCTCGTCCTCGCTTCCACTGCAAAAATTCAACAACCATGTGGTCTACATGTAACATTAATTCATCAAACATACTCTACATATTTATGCATCAAGCCAACAATGCATTAAATCACCACGCACATTAACAAAATCACACAAACTAGGCATTAAATTCAATTTAATAGCTATACTATTACATGGTGTTTAGGTGGGCCTAATATTCATCCAATTGACCGCCTTTTTTCAATTTCCGAATGATACAATTTATAGCGGGAATTTCAATATTGTGGATTGTTTCAAGATCCATGATCTTCTCCATAAAGCTCTCAACATGTTCCTCTCCACAAAGCTCTCAACATGGATATTTTTCACAAATCTCCTCACATCGATTTTTTTCACAAATCTCTCGACAAATTTATAAGATTCCTCATAAATATTACTTTTCAAGAATTTTAACAAACTACTTTCCTTTTCCAGCACTTTTTCTCATTTTTTCCTTATAGAAGTGGTTCTTACTAATTTTTCATAGAATGGGTCTTCACTTGTTCTCATCCATCCATGATATTTATAGTGAATTGGTGTATGTGATTTAGCTCTTAAGGCTAGTCTAACTTCTCTAACATTAGATTCCTTTAATTTTGGTCCTCTCCCTTTGGAAAACATATATTTTGGTCCATGATTCCTCGGATCTTCCTTGAAGTTAGGTATCCTCCTATTTTTTATAAGCATCCCACTCTATTTCTCCCTAGCTTTTTCATCAATTATAAGACAAAGCTCAGCATCAGGTGTGTATGGAAGTTATAAATAGGTAATAAAGGATGATGAATGTTGAGAAGCCATAAATTTCACACATAATTGTGCATTGTCGCTCACATTTATGTTTTTCGGGTGCGTTTTCAAGTATACACACCTTGCAAGGGAGAGAAAAAAATATATAAATGAGGTTTTTTTGAAGATATTTTTATATGAAATTGAGGAGAATAAGAGATTAATTCCATAAAGGAGCAATTATGCATATAGAGTGAAAAAATATGCTAGAAAAAACTTATCATAGAAAAAACTTCAACAACCATGTGGTCTACATGATTTTAGCACATGATACGTGTAGTAATACAAGATACTTGTTCCTAGTTTCATCCACTTAATTATTTGCAATTGAGGGGAGTAATAGATGAATGCCATATAGAAGCATCTATGAATAGAGTGGAAAAATATGTCAGAGCAAACTTGGAGCCTCAGATGCAAATCGTCATAAATAATCCTTTTTATATATGTTAATGTGGAAAAGGCTGGTTTTGGCTCTACTTCATTATATTTGTGATCAATTAAATATATAAATTTCATTGAATTTTATGATGAAATACATAGTTCACCATTGCATATATGGTGAAAAATACGTTTTCAAATAGAAACATGATACATTTTCACCATGTTAGCACATGATAAACATACTAATAAAAGACAATTGTTACTAGTTTCAATCATTTCACTATATTCAATTGAGGAGAATAATAGATCAAGGCCATATAAGAGAATTTATTCATATAAAGTGGAAAAATATACTACAACAAACTTCGAGTCTATGATGCAAATCTACATAAATAATCCTTTTTATATAGGTTAATGTGGGAAAGGTTGGTTTGGGGTGTACTTTTTATATAGGTTATATGTTAACGTGGTTTGTATCAATCTATGTCTTCGAATCAACAAAATTAAGTAGGGTAGATGGTATCCTAAACAAATTTTGGGGCTGAAGATAGCGAAAGTGCGACTAGGAATTGGATTATTGGGGGTGGTTGTGGGAGAAGGGTGGGCAAGATTTTGAGGGGAAGATCGACAGATGGGACGTGTCAGGTGGATTCAAAGCCATGCATCGATACAAGCCACGTGAAACAAGTTCATTGATCCAAAAAAGCCTAGAGATTCATGTATCAAGCAATCAATGCATTAAATCACCATGCGCAAAATCACATAAACTAGGCATTAAATTCAATTTTATAGCTATATTATTACATAGTGTTTAGGTGGGTCTAATATTCATCCAATTGAAGGCTTCTTTTCAATTACCAAATGTTACAATTTATAGAGGAAATGATCTTCTCCATAAATCTCTCAACATGTTCCTGCACAAAGCTCTCAACATGGATTTTTTTCACAAAGCTCCCCACACGCATTTTCAAATCTCTTAAGGAGTCTAAAGAAGTGAGAAAGAAAGATACCTGGATGTGGCCACCTGTTTCACATTGTTTGTATCGATTCACCTGACATGTCCCACCTGCCTATTTTTCGCACCCTTCTCCCACAACGACCTCATGGTTTGATTGGGTGTGGTTGTGAGGGAAGGGTGGAGAAGATTCTGAGGGGAAAATCGACAAATAGGACATGTGGGGTGGATTCGAAGCCATGGATCGATACAAACTATGTGAAATAGGTGGCCACATTGAGGTATCTTTCTCACTTCTTCAGACTCCTCTTAGTCACACACGCAAAGTGAACACTCTTCTTGATTTGGTTCTTGATCTCTAGATTCCAACGATTGGCAGGAGTACTAAAATGACCATGAAATAGACCAGAAATCATCGGAAACAACAATGCTCTAAAATTCTACTCCGGGCGTCCCGCTGTACTCTCCCTGCATTCCCGAACTTCGCGATCTCTATAACTTTATATGCGTCTCCATTGTGGCCGTGGATGGTCATGGCCCCAATAGCACCATCATCTATTTTGGGAAGTTCAAATGAAGTTCGTGTAAGAGGACTAGAAACAGTATACTCCTGCCAGTCGTCTGAATCTGGAGATCAAAGAGTGTTCAATTTGCCTTTGCAACTACAAGGACTCTCAAGAAGTGAGAAAGATACCTGACGTGACCACCTGTTTCATGGAGAAGAAGAATTGGTATCGATCCATGGCTTCGAATCCTCCCGTCAAAATCTTCGAATCTTCCACACCCTTCTCCCACAACGACTTCCTTTGTCGAATCTTCGCCTTTGCCGATCTTCGCCGCAGAATCTTCGCACTTCAGCTACCTTTGGATTGTTGGGGGTGGTTGTGAGAGAAGGGTGGGGAAGATTCTAAGGGGAAGATCGATAGATGAGACATCTGGGGTGGATTCGAAGTCATGGATCGATACAAACCACGTGAAACAAGTGGCCACATTGAGTTCTCTTTCTCACTTCTTCAGACTCCTGTTAGTCGCACACGCAAAGTGAACACTCTTCTTGATTTGGTTCTTGATCTCCAGATTCCAACTATTGGAAGGAGTACTCAAATGACGTTCATGTGAATACACCTTCAAAACACGTGATAGATGCTTATATTGATTCTTTAAGAAGGAGAGGGAGAGACTTTTCCAGGTATCAGTGAACAAGCAGTAAACCATACAATTCAATAAGTTCAATGTGTTGTGAAACAAAAATCTACTGAGGAGGAAAGGAAGACATTCCATTCCTTACAGACGTCGCAATATATACTTAATTTTTCGGCTGGCAACAATACCAATTGAGAGTCGAGACCACCACGATTCCCTTCCTGTAACATCCATTTTGAATGACCAGGAAATTTCGATTTTGAATCGGTGAATGCTCCTCTCGGATTGATCCTGTGCGCAAGAGAGACAGAGGGATTGATTCTATGCACAAGAGAGACAGAGAGGTAGTCGACCAATCTAGCAGATCGCTAATGTTTTATATGCGATTGCTATAACCGTTTATGGTTTATTTGTGATTATAAAATTTTGATATTCTTGGAGGGAGTTATTCTCATTATTCGTAATTTTATTAGGTTATTGGTTAAAGTTACAAGTTCAAATTTAATGCACGCTGTTGAGGACGTAAGTTACTTAGGGAATTGATTTTTCTTGGGAATTAAATTGGACCCCTTATTTTGGGAATAAATTTTGTGGTAATTAAATTGGACCAAAGCACATAATTCTGGTAATAACTCTTACAGTTTCAAATTTAATGGACACATTTGAGCATGCAAGTTTTTTTGGGAATTAAATTTTTAGTGGGCAATTAAACTTGACCAAAGCAAATGTAATTATTCTTTTCATAATTTTCTTAGTAAACATCTCATTGTGAAGGCATGATTTTTCTTCTATCCAATAATTATGAAAGAAAAGTGTTAACTCATATTTTAACATAATTTGTTAAAAATAAAAATATGAGTTGTATATAATGCAATTTTTTGAAAAAATTTCCGATCTAATTTGTCTTAAATTTATGAGAAACTCATCGAAGTCATAAGTTTGATAGAGAAACTTTGCACAATCTAAGTGCCCTAGGGTTTTTCAAAGTTTTGAATTGATATATGCTCTCAAAAAACCAATTTAAATGACAAAATTCAAGATTTCATCTCAAATTTTTTCTTTCGATTCCGGTCAGAAAATCCACGAAAAACTCCAAAATATGACATTAAAGACAACTATATATATATATATATATATATATATATATATATATATATATATATATATATATATATATATATATATATATATATTTAAAATTTTGACTCATTCAAATTCCATAAAAAATAAAATTAAATAACAAAGTTACCGTAATGTAATATAAACAGTTTAACTTAGTCAAAATAAGTAAATAAAACTCTTGAAAAATAATATAATAATAAAAATAAAAATGACCCTTGGTATTGAGACATGGTGGTGACCCATGGTATTGACCTGTGGTATTCATGTGTAACATAGCCTATTTATAAGGGAAAAGTCTAGATCCATCTTAACTCCGATCTACTAAACACTTAGAGAGATAGAATATTTTGGTGTGTAAAAAGGTAAAAAAATATATTTATATTAAATCACTAACTTAAATTTTAATTTTCATTCTCCACAAAAAGTAAAGTTTTTCTCTATTTTGAACTTTTTGAAAATTAAATAATTAAATAATTAATATTAAAAAACTAAAAGGCTTAATTTAATTAATAAATGAAATTATTTTCTTTCTTCCTTCTAGTGTTTGGGTTAATTTTGTCCAAAATATTGTAGTTATTTTCATAACAATAAATTAAAAATGTTTAATATGTATAAATTAAATTCTTGAAGGGTATTTGAAGGTGTTATTTTTTTTTGTTCTATTGCACTTAGAAAATGGGGTTACACACTCCATAGAATGCAAATATTACTTGCATTATTACATTGTTTTTATTACTTGCATAGAAACTTACCAATCTAGATCCATCTTAACTCCTCATCTATCAAGCACCTAGAGGGATCAAATTTCTGAAGGTCTAAACCTCTCCTCAATTTTTGCACTATCAAATCTCCACTTCTTTATATATCTACCACAACGCCTAGAAACACACAAGCTTTCTCACTCAATATCTATCAACCTCTTTGTTTTTCTCTCTCTCTCTCTCCATCTCTCTCGTCTTCCCTCTCTTCATCTTCCATCAATATCTTTATCTCCCTATGTATATCTATATCACCCCCAAAACATAAACACTCTTTCTCCAATCTTTCTATCTATCCCTCCATCCTCATCTCCCTATCTCTCTCTATACCTTCCCCTTATCTCCCTCTTCCCCATTTCGCTCTCCCTCCCTTCTCACTCTTTCCTCCTGTTTTCCTCTCTCCCTCTCTATCCATCTTCCTATACATAAAAACACATTCTATTTACTGCTCTTAATTATCTTAGCACAGTTAACTTTTATATATGGCATACTTAGCATTAATCATCAGTACAATATAACTTAAATATTATTTCCATTTATTGATCATTCTTACCTTTATTCTTCCTCAAATGTACATAGATATTTTCTTCACGATCATTCTACCTTTATATTATTTCAACTATACGTAGATATGATATTATTATTGTGATCCTTTTACCTTTATACTGTAATAGTTGCACTTGTATAATATTACTAATTAGCTATGAGCATAACATTATAGTCATGTGAGATTTAATCCATGACTACCTTTGCCTTATCGTTTAGGATTCTACGATTAACGCATTATTTATGGGGTTTAATTATTTTAATGGTCTGACTATCCAGCCCCTTGGTAGTTATTATTCATTGTGAGTGATAGGTAAGGATGTTAACCATTGATTTGGGAGACCTAGATCCGACGATCTTGGTTTATTTGGACTGGATTAGGGTAACTACCCAGTGCGAGAATGATGCCCTGAGTTCATTCATGTGTAGCATCCTAGCGGCTATGGTCTGCTAGCTGTTGTTTCTTAAAGCCCTTCCTCCGATAGCGAGGGGTCAAGCTTTCGTCTGTGGATGTGGAAAATTGCATGCATCCTGCTCAACCTCGGTAAGGATTTTGCTCTCGTGTTCTGGTGGAATTTGCAACTCTGTAACGTTTAAATGCATGATGTCTTAGTTGTGGCTTCACAAGTTACTCCGCTTGAACATGCGAGTAACTCATCTCCGGTATTTACTTCCGTATTCTCATTGCAGAGGTTATATTAAGTTCTTCTTAGATATTTTCATATGCGAGGTCCTTTAATCCCCTACGAGCTTGGCTATTTTTTGTTTCAGGATGTTAACCCTTCTGCGAGCGAGGTTTTATGGATCTACCTTCATTTCATTTTCCCTTTATTTAACTAGTTGCAGAAGGTAACCCTCCCAGTATGCCAAGAGTGATGGCTTTAGACTTGAGGTAATGGCTTGTCTTCTATTTTAAACCCTAATTAAAGTAGTATACCTTATATGCATTTCCTAATTATTCTCATTTACTCATAGTATTTTCTTTTGTTGAGCTAAGAGGCTTATTCTAGAATCGAGTATGAGGGACATGTGTAGGTATGTCACCTCTAAAAAAGAATAATAGAATTTAAAAAAAAAAAACAAAAAGTAAATAAACATATAAATAAACAATTAGAAATATATTAACAAAACAATTAACTAAGTTGTTGATATTTCACTTTCACTCTTCAAGTAATAAAATACAGAAATATAATTTTATAGAGATAAAACATCTAATGTGAGTTATGAGTAAAATATTTTAACATGAATTGATATAAAATTGCTTAATACACATGTTATGTAATCTTTATAACATTCAAAAATGCAATTTAAACAATTAAAAATTACATATTATTTTCTACACTCTAAAATAGTTTTGTAACAAAAGAAATTTGATCCCTCTCTCCCCATGTTAGATCCATTATTTAGATGGATCTATGTTGGTTTATTATTTGGTTTCCAAGTTGCTACTAGTACTGGGGTCTTGGTGAATTTGGGCGTCCTCGAGATTTCTACATGGTGCTTCCATGGATGTCCAAGTAAGTTGACTCTCATCTTCGGTTTAGCTTTTAAGTTTAATGAGCTTGATTTGGGTTTCATTGAGGGTGGAACCTTCTCCATGCATAGGATTCTAGAATCCGGCCTTGACTCCCCTTGCATGCATGAGCTTCCCGCACTCCTTGCAGTATGAGGGGTTGAGTTTAGACTAAACTCTCCAGAGCTTAGATGTTATGTCATTGCTCCTCGATACAACTATTTAATATATTTATGAATATGACTTTGTATATTTTTTTCCTCTTTAACATAGTTGTGAAGATGATTGTGCATCATTTTTTGTTCGTCACTGTGTGAAGATTTTCTTTAAATATTAATTTCTCTAGATGCTATCTATGTACCCCGAATGTTTAAATTTTGACAGATGTTTACATGTACCCTTGCACTAGTATTGTTTAATGAAATTTTATCTTGTTAGCTCCATGCTCGGTGCTGTAATTGTGGAAGAAATTTGCATTCTATTTACATTTTTTGTGTTTGCTACATTGCATAATATTGTAATAGCTTCAAAGTTTATCAATGGCTATTGAAGCTTTTAGGTTATCGTATTTCCTAAAATAAATGTTGGTTTCCATATTCTTAGTTTATACCCTTCTGAGTGCGAGTTAGTTCATCAACTAGTTGCAGATTCAGTGGCCATAGGACCCAGAACCTTGTTGTTGTTTAACATGGAGCTCAGTTCCAAACCTTTGAGCCGTATTGATTCTCTTCACCGAATTATGAAAATACATAAATACTTCTGCAAAATACAACATGTATTGGATTGTTTTCTCTTGTTTGATTCTTGATATCTGTTCTGTGTAATTTACTATATTCGTTTTACTCATTATACTATTAGATAACAAATGGAAAGAACCCGACAATGTATGAGTGATTTATTCAGCTAGAAGAAGCATGCTTTCTTGTTGGCTAATATTTTTTCCATTGCTTTTACCTTAAGTGCTTTCTAAATTTGCATTTTTATAATTGCATCATTTTATAGTATTTGGATAGCAATAAATAACTATAATGTATCTTATGTTTTAGCCTTGTCATAACATTTCTTTGCTATTGTATTTATTTGTAGAATTACTTCATCTTTCCAAACTAAATAGTTGAAAGTATATTTTCTAGTTAACAGAGTTAATTTACAATTATGGTATATTGAATTTAAATACAACTCTATTATCATTTCCTATAACTTAACAATAAACTTATGTACTTATCTCAGTATTCTTGCTTAACTGATGGCTTCACCCAACCATGAGAGAGGCGATCATGTCCTTTGCTCCCCCATGCTCTATGCTAGAGTCTGAGGTAGAAGTTAATTATCAAAGGTTAGGCCTCAAGACTTATGTCCATCCTACACTTCTCACAAGTTACAGAGCTCCACTAGTGCATAACGAGCTCTAGAATTCTCTTGCTATTTACACCAAACTTTTGTTAACCCTTTCTTTTCTATCATGAAAATAACCCCTTCCCCTTCTCAAGATTTCCTTTTTATCCTGTTGGGGAAGGTAATTGTTAGAAACTGCCTCTTCCTTTTTACTCTAGAATCTTGGAATTATTTAACTAATCAGTTAGTCAGTTTCTCAAGTGTAATTTTTATTCATGAACTAAAATTGAAGTTCTCTTTTACTAACGAATAACCATATTCATTAATATATTTTCAATAACAAATTCAAATGTATTTTTAAAATTCTTTTAGATGAAAAATTAAAATAAAACAGGGTGTTACATCTTACACTACTGGAGGCAAACACTGTCCTTGGTGTTCACTTCATTCCAGAAAACATTTCAAGATATGCTTCTCGTATAGAGTTTTCATCCTCCCAAGTAGCCTCCTCCAAGCTAAAGTGCTTCCGCTGCACCTTAAATTAGCAAATGACTCACCTCTAGAGTGTTATTTCTCTCTAATCAAGAATACGCTGAAGTTCTACCAGAAACTCATCATCTAGTTCTACCTGCAAGAAAAAAAAAATTATAATTATTTTAATTATGGATCCATCCTTTCCTAGGAGTCATAATGTAAAGATAACATACATGTATGCTCTACCAGTGTATAACATGATTGGGGTCATGTACGTATCATTTTAGTAATGATGCATGAAACACATTGTGTACCAATATGTGCCTAGGAAGTGCCAACCAATATGTTACCGACCATCTCCATTCAAAAATGTGTAATGGTCCAAAGTACCTTAGAACCAATTTGGCATAGGTATTCCACCTTAAGGTGTTTTTCTTGGGCTTAATTCTTACATAAACGTGGTCAACCACCTCAAATTATCGAAAAGTTACTTTTCGATTAGCATATATCTTTTTCCAGTCTTGAGCTACATTTAAATTTTATCTAATTTTTCTTACCTCTTGCACAAATTCCTTCAAATGGACTCATCTTGAGTGATTCTTGGTATCCATTGTTGTGTTGTGGTTCCTGTGTTTTGGCCAGATTGGCAAGCCCAAAAGACAAGACAACATCAAACCACTTTAGGATCCTAGGATCTAGCCCTCCTAGATCCAGAGAGGGATCTCTCTATAAAGGTAAAGAATGATATATCTTTAAGTTCAGTTTATTGTATTAGGCTAGGTATGAAGCACAGGGGTTTTTGATTTGGTTTGTTTTGTTGGAGATCATTAACTGAGAAGGTTATGGAAGTGAAGAAGGAACTAAATAGAAGGATGTTTCAGCATGGGAAGATAGGTCAAGGGAAGTGCCAATCCATTGGGCTATGGAGTTATAAAATTGTTTACTTGCATAATAACTATCCAAGGGTTTCCATAGGGCAAGTCATCTATACCAAAGGATCTTTTTAGATAGATGGTGGAATATGACATTAAGAAGTGGGTGAAAGAAAGAAACCAAAGTGCAGCCTAATATCAGGTAAGGACTTTTAAACTATCGTGCTTTTGAAATACTTCAGATGAAACTCTCGATAAAGACACAAAGGGTAGCTTAAGATCAGGTAAAGACTTTTAACATAGCTTGCTTTCAGCCGACTCTAAAGGAAAACAATCCAGCAGTCCTCATAACTGCTTTCGGAAGGTAGAAAACACTTAAGATTTAAACACAGAGTAAGGCCTAAGATCAGAGAAAGACTTTTAACCTTCACTACTTTTGATACCAACTCAAAGGGATCTTCGAAAAGCTAACTATTGGAAAAGGAACCTAGTGGATAGTGCTAACTCTAAATCCCCAATTTCCCAATTCTTTCAGTTGAAACCAAACAACAACATCTAAGATACAGACTCTAAATTCATACATCAGTAAGAATGGATAATAACAACTTCTATATTAGTTAAATTATGTTGAATTCATTCTTATATACACAATCAGAGGAAAACATAAAGATAAAGATTTGACAGTGAGATTTACTGTACTTCAAGTAGTATGTCCTAATCTATGCTTGTTGTTCTTTATCAGAGAATAATGGACAGAATGAAAAAACATGAAAGGAGACCATTATAGTAGGGAGAACATCACCAATAATATATACCAGGATCCTGTTAATCTACTTGTTCAATTGATATGAAAACCAGTAACATACTTTGAGCCTAATGGATTTCTATAGTCCAAAATTTCCTTCCCAACCTAGTATATTACAAACTACTCAGCTAATCCCCCTCAATAAGAGTTCTAACGATCAAAAAATCCCAACAACGAACCCTTTACAATGTATTTTCAATGAGTTCTTATAGGTGAATGAGGAGGGGGAGAAGTACAAATGAACTTTAAATGACTCATTAAGACATACGGGAGGAATTATTCAAATGCCCACATTGCTTAATGGCTCTGCATTAACATTTTGGTACCCTTTAGGCTTTTTTAGAAATCTTTTTCAGGTTGACAATATCTTGAGGTATTTCTCTTGTAGTACTCTCTCACTGTAGGTAATCTGTTTTTCCTTTTGTGATAAGTAAGGGGATAGAAGGTCTTTCAGGTCTTCCCTACTTCCATAGCTGCTATACTGATAGTTTTAAGGACTTCTGTCAGTGTAATAATTTCTTTAGTGCTCGATGGAGGATGGAGGATGGGCGTGTAGCCAGTCCTTCTTGAGAAAGAACGTTCTGCTGATGAGAAAGCACTAATATAACCTTTTTATGTTCTTTAGGCTTCATTAAGTCTTCTTTATCATTCTTATGGTCTTCATCTGTGTCTTTATCCTTTAAAACATTAGATTATAAGCATTAAGGCTTCAACATTAGGCATTAATGATTTAGTTTGTCTTCTGATACTCTTTGTTGCTGCTTCTGATTGTGTTTGGTGAATATATAGGTTATGGAAGGTGCTAGAGGGTTTGAATCAGTGTTAATGACACTGATATTTCAATAAAATGTGCTTTAAACCCTCCATGGATGTCTCCTCTGTGATATTTGGCTCTGGAATTGGCATTCTATGCTTCATATCACCATAATTATGACTGCATAGATAGTCTAATTTATCACCCTTAGAAATATGCAAAACAAATGATAAACATATTATAAAAACCAACGAAGTGAGGTAGACTTGCTTCAGAGGGTCCAGGAGAATGAAAGGGTATTGAGGGAAAATGGTGGACACAGTGGAAAAAGGCAGAAGAACCATGGCGGAAGGTGAAAAACAAGTTTGATGAAGGTTGAGTGCATCATGGGTTTTGGACCATCAGATTAGATTGATCAACGGTGATCTATGGTTGAGATCGCGCAACGGAGTCGTTGGAGAGAATGGGTGAATGGAAAATGAATGGAGGTGAGGTTATATTTGAGCCATTAGATTGCAACCAATCTACAGCAGAGATCACCCAATGGGATTATTGGGGAGATTTAATGAAAAAAAAAATGAGGAAGTGGTGATGTAATGTGGGCCGTTAGATTAGATCAATCGATGGCTACGATTAAAAGGGGAATTGCACTACGGAGGGTCATAAAGTGGAAATAGGAGTGGTTTTCGTGCGAACTCGGAGGGGGTATGCATTTTTCTAAAAAAACGTGATTCCACTTAGTGATCGCCACGTGGAAATCCAAAACCACCTATTTCACGTTTTTTTGAAACATTGAATTTCTGGCACAAAAATTATGTGAAATGCATCGGTGGCCATCGGATGAAGGTGCACTGATTGGACGGTGCGGGTTTCGTGTGATGGGGGGTAAGATGCACGAGGCGGAGGTAGGCCATTGGGTTTTTTCTCGACCATTGGATCCTATGGAATGGACAGTGGAGATGCAACTATGAGGCAGAAATTTTTAAAAGGGGAAATGGGAATGAATGGGTCCCCGATGTCATGATGGTCATTGATCTTGTGCAGTTCAATGGTCTGTAATCATTAAACTCAAACCACCAGGAGGTGGAAAGCAAAGAGAAAACGCGTTTTTGATTGGGGTTTCTCATTTCTTTAGCACTTGATATCAAATCTTTAGGTCACATGGAGGGAGGGCTAAATTGAATAAGCCCCTGGGGGATTAATTATTTAAAATGAGCAGAGAGATGTTTTTTAGGCCTTTTAAAGGGATTTTTTGGATTTCAACAGTGGGGTCTATGTTTGTAAGTGCTCAGTTGCGGGGCTGGGTTTATATGAGGAAAGGGGCTACATAATATAAGCCTTCGGGGGCTTAAGCATGTTATAGTGCAAATATGCTGATTTTAGGCCAAAAATTAGTGCTTTTTAAGCCAAATGAAGGGTTCTGGTAGGCAAAAAAAAATATTTTTAAACCAAATAAAGGGTAATATGAGGTTTAAAATGGGTTTTAGGATGAGATGAAGTGAACTGAAGGGGATTTGGAGGAATTTTGTGAAGGGAAAAAAGGGTGATAAATGGGGGATGAAATGGAGCAAATGGAGGCCCTTTTAAAGTATTTTCTTTCACTAATCAGCAGGGTTATTTAATGGAAACAATAGTGAAGATTCCTTAAAGGATAGAAGACACATGGAGGCTTTGAGAATGAGAGATTTAGAAAGGAAATGTTTCTCTTGAAGGCTCAGAAAAATATTTAGCCACCTGTTTGGTATGCCAAAATTTTATAGGTGGCTAACAGTGGCTCCACATGGGGATGGCATCTTCTTGAAGGTGTCAAGAATCTCAGAAAATAATCTTTTGAAGTAGGCCAGATGCTTGGTACTTGACCATCCTTTCCTTTCTTTGATCAATTGTTACATACATGAAAGCATTATATTAGCAGCAATGCTTCCCCAAACAACTACCTACCCATCCTATTGTCCTAACATTTTCTCTTCAAGGTGCATTAAGACTTGCAGACCTTTCACATCATCAATTTTTTTTTGAAAGAAAAAACTAATCTAATTCTACCCTTATTCCTCCATGAGACCAGATTAAATAGTTTGACTCACAGCTTCTCTACCTAAACTACTTACACTGTCTGACATATTTTCATTCTCTACACTCTAAAACAGAAATTGAAACACAGCCAAACCAGGATTAGATTGTCTGATTTGCTATGGGTCCATGTCATAAAGACAAACATTTCATGGACTAAACTTTGTAGAAATTAAAAACAACTAACTAAATGCTCACATGTTGAGCTTTATTGAGACTTCCTACCTACCCTACTCTAACTTGAAATATTTACATGTCTAGTTGACAAAATCTCTTTTCCAATACATCCAGTCAATCAGATGATCCCATGACTAGTCTTTTCTTCTCATCTCTTTGAGCATGCTGGATAGGTAGGGCCATTCCCATTCTCTTTGTTTATTAACAACGGCTTCAAAAATGTTTCTTATTGTCTGCAACAAGTTTCTCTAGATGACCTTTGATCCTTCTCTAAATTTCTGGAAGAAATGAACATTAGGATCTTGAAATAATACCTGGTTGTGAGTGTTTGACAAGTAGTTTTCAACCAGGATTGCTTCCTCTTCCAGTGGATAAAAAAGAAGATCCTTTTGAGAAAGAAAATATTCCTCATCTTCATCATTTTTAAACTAGAGGACTCATCATATACTGCAGTGTTGTCCTCTTGTAGCTTTGAGATCTTTTGATTTGGTGGGCTGAGCTCTGTGAAAAGATCAATGCATTATTGAGCAGGGGTATGTTCACTTGCTTCATCCTTTTCTGGAGAAGGTTCTTCAATTTCATCTGGCTCAAGAATTTCTTCATTGTCTTCCTCCTCATCCTTTGAGATGAAAGGCTGATGATCCCCAATCACATGAAAACTGTTACTGATGCTCTGAGATAAAGCAGAGTGAATATTCAATGAATATTCATTTGTTACTAGAGTTTCATAACTTTCCTCATTAGTATCATAAATAGCATGACTCGGCTCATTAATTTCTTGAAGTTGATGAGACTGATCTTTCTTCCACAAATATACTAATGATGGCCCTGCAAGGTCAACTTCTTTTTGGAGAACATCATCATCAGATAGATCAAAATTAGGAAAATCATTGAAGTAAGTAATGCTACCAATCAAACATACTGGATTATCAACAAATCTTTCTTCATTTTGATTTAAAGCATAGCTTTCTAAATGTATACAAAAAAGCTTAGTAGATGAATGGGCAAGAGTGTTTGTTCTACAAAAAATTTCAGAGATAGCCTATCCATTGATTATCTGATCTATTTCTTCTTCTATCAAAGGAGAATATGTTCTTGTGTTTCTTTGAGCAGAAGAGTAGAAGCTCTTTGTTTCTTGTGAATACTGAATTTGAGGCTGGATGTCTTCTTGAACCTCTTCTGGGGGTTCTTCACTTGTGCTTGCAGGGAAACCTTGAGGATTTTCTAATGTTTCCTGATCTCTTTCTGTTTCAAACAACTCCTTATGATCATGATGATATTCAGATAAAATACAAGGCTCAAGATTTGTTTCTTCTATATGATTAGGATGCCACTCTTCTTGTGAAATCTGAGATGAATTATAATCTACAGGGGGAGTTCCTATATGTGTTGGTTTTCCTTCCCCATTAGATTCTGCATTTTGTAAGTGGTTACTTGTCTCCTAAAAGCAGTGTTCCCTATTAGCTTTTGCAATTTGGTCAAGAAATTCTCTTATCATCATAGTACAAGATATAGATAGGAAATCAGGCCTTTCTTGAAAACCTTCCTCTTCATCTTCTATAGAGTCTTGAGCATCATACATGTTTTGCTCATTATCTAGGTCATGATTTTGATCTTGTTCTGGAAAAAACATGGACTACTATAGACAACCAACATTTAGACTAGCCTCATACCTTTCCACTATTTTTTCACCAAGTATGTTCATCAGTCTTGGTACTCTATCCAAAAAATCATTTAGCTTTGCTTCTCTGTCCATACCTGGATCCATGTTTGTAAAAAGAGGTCACTATATATTCTCAACCTGTTTAGGGTCTTCTACCAGTGAAGTCATTTGGTCTTTTGGGAGTTGTAGAGTGTGGATTTGCCAAGTTGATGAATTGGAATGTTTTGAAGCAGGCTGCTGTCAACCATGAGCAATCGAATACCAATCTGAGGATATTACGGGTTTTTTTGAGGTCATAAAGGTCTCTAAGATGAAATTAATTCATAATTTCCCCAGCGAAGTTGCCATTATGTTGCGGTTCCTGTCTTTTGGCCAGATTGGCAAGACCAAAAGACAAGACAACATTAAACCACTTTAGGATCCTAGGATCTATCCCTCCTGGATCTAGAGAGGGATCTCTCTATAAATGTAAAGAATGATATATCTTTAAGGTCATTTTATGGTATTAGGCTAGGTATGAGGTGCAGGGGTTTTTTATTTTATTTGTTTGGTTGGAGATCATTAACTAAGAAGGTTATTGAAGTGAAGAAGGAACTAAATAGAATGATGTTTGAACATGGGAAGATAGGTCAAGAGAAGTGCCAATCCATTGGGCTATGGAGTCATAAAATCGTTTACTTGCATAATAACTATCCAAGGGTTTCCATAGGGAAAGTAATCTATACCAAAGGATCTTTTTAGATAGATGGTGGAATGGAACATTAAGAAGTGGGTGAAAGAAAGAAACCAAAGTGCAGCCTAATATCAGGTAAGGAATTTTAAACTATCCTACTTTTGACATACTTCAAAGGAAACTCTCGATAAAGACACAAAGGGTAGCTTAAGATCAAGTAAAGACTTTTAACTTAGCTTTATTTCAGCCTACTCTTAAGGAAAACAATCTAGCAGTCCTCATAACCACTTTCGGAAGGTAGAAAAAACTTAAGATTTAAACACAGATTAAGGTCTAAGATCAGAGAAAGACTTTTAACCTTCACTGTTTTTGACACCAACTCAAAGGGATCTTAGAAAGTCTAACCGTTGGAAAAGGAACCTAGTGGATAGGGCTAACTCTAAATCCCCAATTTCCCAATTCTTTTAGTTGAAACCAAACAAGAACATCTAAGAGACAGACTCTAAATTCATACATCAGTAAGCATGGATAATACCAACTTCTATACTAGTTAAATTATGTTGAATTCATTCTTAGATACACAATCATAGGAAAACATAAAGATAAATATTTAACAGTGATATTTAGGGTGCTTCAAGCTGTATGTCCTAATCTATGATTGTTGTTCTTTATCAGAGAATAATGAACAATATGAAAAAACATGAAAGGAAACCATTACAGTAGGGAAAACATCACCAATAATATAGATCACGATCCTGTGAATATACTTGTTCAATTGATATGCAATACCAGTCATAGAATTTGAGCCCAGTGGCTTTCTAATGTCCAAAATTTCCTTCCTAGCCTACTATCTTACAAACTACTCAGCTACTTCCCCTCAATAAAAATTCTAAAAATCAACAAAATCGCAACAACTAACCCTTTACAATGTATTTTCAATGAGTTCTTACAGGTTAATGAGGAGGGGGAGAAGTAAATATAAAATTTAAATGATTCAATAAGACACAGGGGTAGACCCGCATCGGGCAACCCTCTGCATAACTCCCACCAGAATTTGAATACATATATGGAGTATTGGTAGCGGCAGCGAGGTTGAGAACCCACACCCCTCTCGTATTAATGGGACTGTCACTGCATATTTTTGGCCGACAGGGTCATGGCTAGAGTTTGTATGGAGGAGTCCTCTATCTGTCTATCCATTTATGGATGGAATGTCATACTTCTCTTCAAATTGGTGTCCATCATTCGCTAGAAGCTAGTCCAAAACTCTCCAAGTAAGCAAGAGTCCTGATCTGACACAACTAATGTGGGCAACCCAAAGTGGACCCAAACAAACTAAAATAAAAGATAAGAAGTCTGCTCAGCATTGACCTGCTTTTTACAAGGCAGTAATATACACATTTTGCTAAAGAGATCTACGACAACATACAAATAGTCGTGACCCTTTCTAGACATAGGAAAACCTCCTACAAATTCCATTGACACACTTTCCCATGGACAACCCAGAATAGGGAATGGTCTGTAGACATTGAGTTTTATATTAGAGGGCTTCGAAACAAAACACATCACACATCCCTTTACAAATTGGGTTACAATGTTTTTCATATGGGGCAAAAATAAAAACCTTTTTAAATGACATAAGGTATTTTCAACACTGAAGTAACCTGATACAAGAGAGTTATGCACCTCTTGAATTACATATACCCTTTCTACTGTGGGTGTGCACAATTTTCCAAGGTGATAGAACATTTTCCCCTACAAATGATAGCTGTCCATTTATGATCCATCAATTAGTTTTGAATATATTGCTTTAAAGTCATCATCGTTACCATATTGTCCAACATAACTTTCAAAAGACAGTGAAGCATTATGAAAAATAATAGAAGCAGCAATAGGAGGGAGAGAGAGAATATCTTCTATTTTGTTGCTAGTGCCCTTCTTATACTTTATTACCAGATGAAATCGTTGTAGAAAACCCGTCCACCTGAAATGAAGAGCCTATTGCAGCTTGCTCTGTGATTGAATGTATTGCAAGGGATGATGATCTATATGGATAATGGTTTCCTTGCCAAATAGGTAGTCTTTCCTCTTTTTCACACTATGGGCCAAGGCATACAGTTCCTTTCCATCAATGGGGTAATTGATGACAACCTATGAGAACTTCTCCGAATTATAACATATTGACTTCTTTTGCTACAACAATACACCTCCCATGGCATACCCAATGGCATTGGTTTCAATCTTAAAATACTGTTGGATATCAGGTAAAGATAAGACCAGTGCGGTGCTAATTTTCTCTTTAAGTTCTTCGAAGGACTTATGCCACTTTCCTCCTGACTGAAAGGTGTGCTTTACACTTGTCATTGCATGTAAGGGTGATGTAATAACAGAGAATTTGGCAATGAATCTCATCCAGTACTATATCGCACCTATAAAAATGCAAACCTATATTACATTGGTAGGCTTAGGGCATTTAAAAATCACCTAAAATTGGAGGGCTCTATCTTTGATTGACTATTACCGACAAGAGGTTTTATCAAACTCACACTTTGACAATTTTCCATGTAGTTCTTCCCTTTTTAATACATCAAGAACTTTATAGGACAAATTGATCAATTAAAGGCCTAAAAATATCGTTCATGACCCTCATGAAAGTGGCTGGAGCGTTGCAGAGTCCAAATAGCATCACCATCCATTCGAACAACACCTGTTTGGCCTTGAAAGTAGCTTTCCACACATCGTGCTCTACAATTATGACCTCGTGATAACCACTACCCAAACCCAATTTGGTGAAATATATAGCATTATTTAATTAATCTAAAAAATCATCAATGTGAGGGAGAGGGTATCGATTTTTCACTGTGATTTTTTTTAGTACCCAATAATCCATGAAAATCCTCCATGTGCCATATTTCTTATGCACTAACATGATCATCGAGCTGCATGGATAAGTACTTGGCCGAATGACCCCTTGGTCCAATAATTTCTATACATTCCTTTTTATCTCCTCCATCTCGATAGATGACATCTTGTGCATACTAATGTTTGGCAATGGAGCATCATGATGTAAATGAATCTCATGTAGGATTTCTCGTTTAAGAGGACATCCTATGGGTTCATGAAAAAACTCATTATATTTAGAAATAAATTCAAATAACTCATTTTTATTAGCCGTATCACATCCTCAGAAAGCATCAGATGTTCTTGAATCTTTTTCTCTCACAACTATGAGAAAACACCCCTTGCTCGAATTCACCAATATCTTCATTTGTCTTGCAGTTACAAGACTGACACTGACCTTGGTTTGATGAGCTCTTGCAATATATTCTACCCCATCTTTTGTGATTTTGTTTTTATTTTCATGTCGAATGAAAATGGCTTTCCTGCCATAAAGATAGGGACTCCCCAACACAATACCACAAATATCCAATAGTATGACATCCAGTTATACTTCATCCATTGGTTTAGAAGCTATTACAAATTTAACCTTACATTGCTTGGTTACATTTTTTTTTTTTTTCATATATCCATCCAAGTGGATAAGGTTTCAGATGAGGCTTAACTTCTAAGCCTATATTTTTAACTAAGCATTCTGAGATTAAATTTTCTTGAGAGCCTGAATCAAATAGAGTTTCTAATTTTGTATGACTTACAACAACTCTAATATGGAACCACTCAATTATATTTCATCCATTAGGAAGAG